>JABTTQ020002440.1:0-367824 GCA_016081115.2 Rehmannia glutinosa
GTTACGCTGCTTGAAGGAAATTCTCTTTGTTGGTACGCGTTTCTTTCCTTACATATATTTGCTCGCACCTTAGCTCTTGACTATACTTTGGAACATGATATCGCTTTTTATCCAAATTTAGCTCCATTTCCCTGTAAGAAGTTATAAGAATACACAAAGATCATGCCCAACAAAGAAACCAACAAAAACACAATACATCATACAAATGTATCAAATATACCATTTCCAGTTCTCAAATGCATATTTTACACGTATCAATGCCTTCCCCACATATAGAAACGGGCACCACCTCCATCCGGAGAAGCTTCGCCATTGAAGAAATTTACCCGTTAGAAGGGTGCCACATCCCACGGGAGGGAGGAGGGTGCCACCATCACGCGGAAGAGGGGTTTGCCTCCTAAAAGTTCACCACCCGAAGCCTTGAAGCTCTTTAGACGAGTCTTCCCAAAATACTTTGAAGAGTCAAGTTAGTAGCCTCGGCCCGCCACAATTGAAGACCTGACTAAAAAGTTAAGGAAGAAAAGAAATACGCAAAGAAGAATCGTGAAGAGCCGCCATTAATCGGTTAATCCCATGTTGCTAGTCTGTAGATCAAGAATCAGCAAAGAACTATCACATTGAAGATGAGATGCTAGCCCTCACTTCCCCTCCAGGGAGGGGCTCCGCCTATTGAAAAAGTTTGTTTAACGCCAAGAGATGTTGAAAACCCCGACTTTGGGGAAGAAAGATAAAAGAAATAATGGACTTAGAAAATCAAGCGAGGCAAGACGCCCAAATAGAAAAGAGTTGGAAAAGACTAACACTCCTAAGTCCACATTTTACAAGCCCTGTAAGAGTTTGCGCGGTGAAGCATCAACAAAGCCAACTCGCAGCCATTGCTATATGGAGGAAGATCACTAACCCCTACCATTCAAAGCAGCCACGTCTGCATCAAGGATATCCAACTTCTCCCGAAGAATGATAAAACCGAGGTCCACCAAGAGCACTTTAGACAAAGACTCCTGCAAAGGCGAATCTCTATAGTATGATGGACACATCCACGCTGCAAAGTGTCCGACAACCCAAGAGCCATTCACGTGGTTTGATGGGCTCCCTCCCATTAAGATCAATCACCGGGAAGCGGATAAACTCACTATCGCCAAGACGACGATTCTCCATCGTGAAGGAAAATCAGAGACTCATGGCTCATCTTTTCAACCGGAAGGAGTTAACAAGTAAGACCTCATGAAGGGATTTGGGGAAGCCACACTCAAAGCCGAGAACACAAAGCAAGAAGGAAGATCATTGAGAAGACAAGGATAGACCCCTCCTTCTAGAGAGAAGCCATTCAACAACTCCAAAAAATTGAAACACGTCGCACCGTGAAGCGGGTGCCTTGCCCGCTCAAGGGAAACCCCCGTCTGCCACAAAGGGCACCCTTCCGCACTTTCTCATCCGGAAGGGCTCTACTCACGAGATAAGTCTGTTGAACCCGTGAATCTCCACCAATGAAACTACCAAAGGAACACTCAAGACATCAATGCTCTTCGAAACACCAAATGATATACCCGAGCTAATCTAGCATGAAGACCATCGTAAGGGCACTCAATCAACGAGGCCACATCAATAGATGCATGAAGAATGAACCTCACTCGACTTGAATGGAAGAGAACAATGGACTTGAGAGCAAAACAGACATCAAGAAGCCATCACATTGATGGAGGACAAACAAATCTTGAAGGCGATAAAAGGATAGGCACAACCACCTCGGTGCTCCGAGAATCTATGAGCCACCCGTTCGGGTCAAGTTTTTTCGGGAACAAGCAACCATTTCGCAAAGATAGAACTCCCCAAACAACCTCGTGATCACGAACCATCCTCACCGGAGAAAGATCCATAAAAACCCGTTTCATTGCAGGTATACTCAAAGACAAAAGGAGAAAGAAATGCTCAACTCTTGAAGAAGACGAAGACTCCAAAGATGAAGAGAGATGAACCATGAAAGGAATCAACCCAATAACATCTACCTTCAAGAATCCGGACTACAACCTCCTGTAGTGCGGGCTTTTAACCGGAGATCCATAGGAATACTTGGACAAAATCTATGCCAGGCGTATCTCTACGACATGATGGACACCTCATTGCAAGCGAGTTCTCTATCAATGAAAGTTCCCAAAATTATCACTCACCTCTTTTAGGTGAAGCAAATGGAAGGAGAAACACCGGGAGTTTATAAAATGGTTTATGGAAAACATGAAGTTGTCGATATCTAGCATAAGACCTGGACGGATATTGCAAAATCCGCCGAGAGGCATCTAAAGAATCCACGGCCAGGGAAGCCTCCTCCAACATGTGGATGAGTTATTGAGTCAAGCTGAGAAAGAGCATATTCGTAGAAGAGTCCACCAAGCTTCAACCCGGTGCCAAGCGCAAGTCCCAGGAAGAAAATGAGAATCACCACAAAAAGGGTCCAGAAAAGATCATGGGCCAAGCTACACACCTATGAATGCCCAATAGCTGAGCTATTGATACGTTTGCTTGAAGAAGAGGATCGTTGATCCTCCACAACCATTAAGGAGCAACCTACTCGGACACGCTCCAATTATCCATCAGCCGATATCACAGAGACGGGGCACACCATTGAAGACCATTTCATTTTGAAGAAAGAGATATAGCGACTTTTCCGGAAAGGCCATCTCAGGGATTTACATGGATCGAGCAAGTTTTGCCATGATCCAAGACCACATTAAGAGGAACCTCAACAAGACTAGTGCCTTGGACACCTTTGACGACAGAAAGGCGTGATACTCACATACCGAGTCATCAATATGATCTCCCGTGAGGATCGGGAAGCACTCTCCAGAAATGCGTCGAAGCATAAAGACGTCAAAGAATCTCCTCGGGGAATGTTATGTTGCCACTCCAAAGATGAGCAAGCTTTCCGACGGAAGAGGCGCCGGCCCACCGAGGAGTCACAGATCTCGCAAGCTTCCGCAAACACCCGATTTTCCCGCTCTCTGGCGGCTTGGTATTTCTCATTTATTAATGGGTAAAAGTGCTTTCGCGTTTCTACTTTGATATTGTGAATGCGATTAATGGCCATATATGGCCAAAGGCCAATGACCATTTGGCGCTCTTCTCAACGAACCTTATTTTTCCGGCAAAAGTCCCGGATGGAAAGGACCTCTCCGCGGGGGTCCTTGTAAATAACCTCCCAGCTGGTTAAGACCCCAGAAGGATGGTGAGTAAGACCGGGTGGGATGACCCCTTCAGGCTAAGACCCCCGAATGGGAGGGAGCCTCCTCACAAGTCTTAGTGATGTAACCTCCTCGCTAAGGCCCAGGAGATGGCCTCACCCGAGATAAGACCCCAGGATTACCCATTCATTTAAACCCCAGATGGGAGAACTCTCCTCACGGTGGTCCTAGTAATTCACCTCATTCGGCTAAGATTAGGAGAGGAAGGCCTCACCTGGCTAAGACCCTGGTGGGATGACCCCTTGTGGCTAAAATCCCGGATCGGAGAGGCCTACTCACAAAGAGGTCCTAGTAAAAGTTCTTCCTCTTCTAGCCAAGAGACCCCCAGGCGAAGGGGTCTCTGAGAGTCCCCACAAATTCTTCTCCATGGTGAAAATGTGCAAGGAAAAGAAGGCGAAAAAGCTAACACGTGTGGAGAAGAGATCAAAGTGCTAAAGCAAAAATTATGAAACAAGCTCCAGGAAGGGTACCTATCTCAGGCTCCGGAAAAACACCCATGAACTCCATGCAGACGCCCACTCGAGGCCGGAAGGATATCCCCGTGAAATATTCTTCTTCATGAAAAAAGAAGGCAACCAATTTCCCAACACACAGGAAGAAGCGGATTGAATTGGTGAAGTAAGAGCTGAAGAAGAGCTAAAGAAGAGTGCCCTCTCTCGAGCTCCAAAGGGCGCCCTCTCCTAACTCAGGAAGGCGCCCCCGAGCTTGAAGGGGCGCCCGGGTAGCTCTGACCAAGTAATTATCTGGCTATTACGGAAGAAATCAAGACTTAAGCTTAGTGAAGATCCCCTCGATGTGGAAGATGAACAAGTCTCTCATCAATAGGAAGTCAAATGCAAACACTACAAGTAAAACATGATAAAGGAACGGATATGCATAAGGAAAGACATCCATATAGCGTGAGTACGACGGAATATCATCCGGCCTCATGGGGAAAAGAAACATCTCAAAAAGAAAAGAAAGCGAGAAATATCCAAGTGCAAGAAGCCCTAAACATGTGGGGGGCGGAGTCGAGGGCCATCTGGGTAAAAATAACTATCAATGCTCCAGGAAGGTGCTTCCCAAGCTCGAGGAAGGGTGCTCCTCAAGCTCGAAGGTTGATCCATCCGAGCTTGAGAAGGTGCTCCTCCGAGCTCTAGCGAGGGGATAAAGCAAAGCACGGGTATCTCCACCTTACTCCAGGAAGAATTAAAGCTTTCTTCCAAAAGGGAAGAATTCACCTCGCTAGTAAAGAACAAGTCCCCACGGATAAGGAATCGTAACTAGACTCCAGCTCTCGAAAAAGGTGGAAAAGCATGGAAATGAAGAAAGGCTAGAACCCGAGATGCAATTTGAGATGGGAAAAATTCCAAAAAAGAGGAAGAAAATATAAGGAATGAAGAAGCAGGGGCTTGGGCCGCCTGGGAGGCACTCCCACGCAAAGCGAGCCCCACACAAGGGCGCTATGGGGAACCCTTGCCGCTCAAGAAGAGGCACCCGGAGCAATCTCCCATCTCGTTGGACTCTCATCTCAAGTCTCACCTCAAGTCTCACCTCAACTTTCAAGAAATTTCCTAAGTCTTCTACAAAGCAAAAAATTTCAAAGTTGAGAAGGTCTAGGAAAATTTTACTTTTAGAAGACATGGTCAAAGGCTCTCCTCGAAGCATTCTCGTGCAAAGACAATCAAAGATCCTCCGAAAGCAAGACAAGAGGTATGACGGGACAAACCGGATACAATTAGTTTAGCTCATGGCCACGCTTCATCCCTCCGTGTGACCTTCGGAGTGAGAGCTACTGTAAGGGGGCAAAAATGGTATTTTATTCTTTAAATATATAATTCATTTTATATATGTTTATTTAATATTAATAACCCAATGGGCTCTTAATAATTAAATCGGCCGGAAGAGTTGGGGTTTGGCCCATCGACCATTTTCTCCTACATGGGTGGCCCATGGGCGAATTCTCCTACGGCCATGGAGCCCATCTCCCGGTATAAAAAAGTCTCTCTATTATATGTAAGTATAATTAATTCATTATTCTCCTACACATTATTTTATACTATTCGTTTCTTATTATTTCTCTCGTTCACCATTGACTTGAAGCATCGGAGGGCCTCTTGGGACAACCCCGGACCTCTAACATTTGCGCATGTATGCGGGGAAAGTTCCCATCTCGATTCAAGGAGAAGAAGCGAGAAGACTTATCTTCAAGAAGAGAAAAAAAAGACCGCTTCGAGAAGAGGACTAGCGTGAAGACTTCCTTCTCGGGAAGAGAATTTTGGTCAACCCGATTGACTTGAGTGATCCGCCTAAAAAAACATCATCAACGTTCTAATTATCTCTAATCTTCACTTTATAAAACAATAAATTATTAAGTTTGAGGTATGTTTGTGTTGGGAAATTATTTTGTAGATTTTGATGAATGTCATGTAAAACTTAGATTAGAATGTTGGCACCCATTTTCCTTGTAATTCTCATTGTAATAGATAGAATTTGTAGTTTGAGTCAAAGTGACTATGCCTAGAAATACAAGTAAAGAACAATACATAAACAAGTAATACACCCCATCTTGAGGTCTTAAAGTGCTCGATCCCGAAGCGTGCAAAAGGAATAAACCGATGGGGCTTAACTGCACCTCTGTCGAACACGAAAAAGCTGGACATTCATTTAATCGAGGAAAGGTCTACATCTCAAGAATGAAGACCAAGAAAAGACAATAGCGAACACAAGTGACTTTTGAAAATCGGCTATCTCTTCAACGGATGATTTTTAAAAGTTCACTATAAAATCTTTGAGAATTTCATTGAGAAAAGGTTACAGAACCACGAGCGAGCAAGCAATATTTAAGCGTAACACAAAAATATTCTCAAGATATTCAAACAAAATCCTCAAGCCTAAATCTCGAAGGAAATCGATCAACACAAAGTTGTGAAGAAAAGACAACTTCATTTGTTATTTGAAAGGAAACTTTTGAAGAATCGAAGGGTCTACATTCAGGAGGATTGTAGGAAGGTTCAAGGTCGAACCAATCTCAAGTTATTGGAGGGCTTCGTGATCAAATCAAAAGCTTGAGAAAGTGAGTGAGTAGAAAGCAAAGCTGCCACTAAGAAGAGAGTCGGACGAGAAGCAATTTGTGTGACAAGCGTCTCAGGCGAGTCAGGATCAAGTCAATGTGTGATAAAGACATCTCAGGCGATATCCACTTTGTGAATTGATCATTCTTAGTGGATTCCTCCGGGAGTTGGAAAAAGAGGATTAGAAGAATTACCCCATCTTGAACCTCTATAAAAATTACTTTGTGTCATTTACATTTCAAGCATATTTACATTTACGCACATTTATTTTATATCTCTTTGATAATTTTCTATCCATCGATAAATAACTAAGTGCTAAAATCAAGTGTTAAAACAAAAGTTAAATCAAATTCAAGGGTGTTAAGTCTTCTGAAAAACTCATCACAACCAAGTTAAGGTTTAGACTAAGCATTTGAGTTATTCTATCAGCGGCTCTATCGAAGTCGTTGAATGGCTAACTCTATTTGATTAACTAATTTAGTTGTCCCTCAAGGACATAAGCGTGTAATTAACTACGTAATATTTTAAAAGGACTAAAATCGAAAAGTTGGTAAGGTTTATTCAACCCCCTTCTAAACCTTACTCACACCTTGGGGACCTACAAAGTGGTATCGGAAGCGAGTTGGCTCATTGAGCCTTCCACACTTTAGTTACTAAACTAGATCTCCAATCTTTCAAAGAAACTAATTAACACTTGCTCTTTCAAAAGTCATTTTTTTGGCAAAGTTATTATCATGGAAGCAAATTTGACACGCATTCCTATGTTCACTATTGAGGAATTTGATGGTTTGGAAAATTCGTATGCGAGCTCATCTATCGCTTTACATGATGAAATGTGGATAGTAATAGAGGATGGGCCGCGCAAATATTGAAAGTGAACACGATCAAAGGAGAAAGCGGTGCGGTGAAGGAGAAGAAGTTGATGTTGAGGCAAGACTAGCCATGGTTGAGAAACCAAGAATTTGAGTGGACAAACGAGGACGAGAAAAAGATGCAACTTGGACAATGTGGCCAAGGACAAACTTACAAAACCTTGGACAAAGTAATGTTCAACAAAGTCAAATCTTGCCAAAGCGCAAAACAAATCAGGATAAATTAACTTTAATTTGTGAAGATCACGAGCAAATTAAAGAAAATAAATTGTTTGTTGTTGTATAGAAATTTGAAAATTTTAAAATGCTTGCGGTGAAACCTTGGATCAACTAGATGCAGTTCACTTAAATCACAAAAGCAGCTATCGGACACAGGATAGAATATACACAAAAGGAAATGTGTATGAAGATTAAAGCCTCCCGGAATGGGAAATGAAGGTCATGGGCAAGGCGTTCGATGGACCTATCAAAAACATCCAATCATGAGCTATTCTCGGACCTCAAAGCATATGAATTTGGTGAGAAGAAAAGATCAAGAGAGACAGTTGTACTCAGCATTTTGCACTTATAGTCAAGGATGGAAAAAGAGAAGTCAAGAAGTTATAGACCAGGGAGGAAATAGCCTAATGGTTAAAAGATTCAATAAATTCTTTAATAAGAACTACAAGAAAACAAGGGTGAAACCTCCAGGAGACATTCAGCTCCTTCCAAGTCAAGAGAAGCAGACCACTCAAGAGAGCCGAAAGCATCAAAGGTTGAATATCGTAGAGCCGATAATCAAGCCGAAAGAAATGACCAAAAGGCGAGAACTGTGTTGGAACTGCTACAACAAGGACACTTTGATATTGATTTGCCATATCAATAGTCAATAAATACGAGGGAATGAAAGAAGGAAGAAAAGTCTTGAGAGAAAGAAGGCAACGGGGAAAATAAAGGAGTATGTTATTTTCTTGAGGCAATTTGAGACAACCAAGTCAAAGGAGCGGTGATTCATAGAGTAGTGAAGTTGACTACTCAAGTGATTCTGAAGAAGAAGCCTTGATTTGTCTTATGGCTAAAGAACAAGACCAACCGGAAGGAAGATGAGGTACACTCTAACTCATCTCATTCAAATTCTAGTGATAGTGATCGTGATACACACACTTCATCACGCACCGATCTTTATGATTCATTAGGCAAAATGATGAAAGACTTTGAGCACATTAAATCCTCACACACTATTAAATGAGGAAAATAGCCCCAAAGCGAAAACTCACGGTGACTAAGAGCCGAGTACTCGAGTCATATAGTGATGAGAACAAAGAGTGAAAGGTGAGAATGCTAAACTAACAAAGAGAGATAGCTGCTATAGAAAAGAGGTAAAATGATCTCAAAAACGTGATTGCCTCATTTACAAAGGCATCTAAATCATTGGATGACCTTATTATGAGCGAAAAAGAGTGTGGAGATAAGGCGGCATAAGATTCAATTCCTTTGTGCCACAGTCAAGCTCCTAGAAGTGATTTTGGAAAAAAAGATCTTTCAAGTAATGAAGCATCTCAAAAATATAAAACACCAAATGTTGCACCCACATTCATCACAAAGCACAATCACAAACAAGTGGCTTGAATATAAAGGGAAAGGAAAATGAAACCCGAGTTGAGTATCTTTGCCGAGAGGACAGTGAGAAGAAATCCACAGAGTTCCTCAAAGCAAACTCAAATACAAAGTACTGTGAAGAATAAACAGAGCTACCAAATACCCCGAAGTTTTATCAAAGAAACACATAAGATGGGAATGGTAGAAATTATCCTAGCCAAGTGATTGGAATAATGTGAAATATCACAAGAAAGACCTATAGAATACAAGCCTAAATGGCAAAGACCTAGATCTCAAAGAAAGGTCATTCCAAAGGCAAAAGAGCTATCATCACACACATATGCACCCAGACAATACACTCAAAAATATCACAACTACCCAAAGAAGGTAATTGCTAAAACACACACACGGGCATACGACAAAAGAGACAGTTGTATGTACCTAAAGCCCCCAAGCAATTTCCCAACGTGAATTATGATTATGGCACGGATAAATGGCAACCTCTTAGAGTCAAATCATTTGGTTATAGGTTGGTTAGATCATCTTACTGACACTAAACCCTCGGACTGCAAGCATGGTAATTTAAAAAAACAAATTTCCTTGATTGCGGGTTCAAGGGCAAAGTGAGTGCTAAGGAACTGGTACATGGATAGTGGTTGTTCGGACATATGAATGCAACAAGAAAAATCTATCAAGATTCAAGGAGATTAGAGGCTAAAAAGTTATATTTGGGAAATGAAGCTCGGGGAAATAAAAAGACACTGGATCCATCAAGAAGAATGGATTAGAGATCACAGATGTTGCTTATGTTGAGGGACTCCACTTCAATTTGCTCAAAGCATAAGTCAACTTTGTGATAAAGGTTACAATGTTGGATTCAATATGGGAGTGTGCCAAATCAAAGATGCTAAATCAAATGAAATAGGTGCAAGGATCAAGGAAGAAGAATAAGTATGTGGTAGATTGGTCTCTTTACACCAAGCACTTGTCTCATTTGCAAAAGCACAAAGTAGAATCAAGTTGGGTACGTAGCACAAAAAGTCGAGTCATTTGAACTTCAAGACAATCAAAAAGCTTGCAAGGAGTCATCATGTGGAAGGATTGCGGATTTCAAGATACAAGAAGGAAAGTGTATGTGATGCATGTCGGATGGGAAAGCGGTCAAATCTTCATTCGGGAAGCTATCCTTCATCAACAAGAATATTGCATCGATTTGCACATGGATTTATTTGGTCTGTTGAACGGCCAAGTATAAGTGGAAAGAAATACACTTTAGTGATGGTGGATGATTATTCAAGATATACATGGACAATTTTTATATGCAAAAGAAGAAACCTTGCGAAGTTACCTCGGTGATGAAAAGAGTTCAAAATGAAAAAGAGCCAAACCATTATAAAGATAAGGTCGATAGAGGAATTGGGTTTGTCAATGGGATAATAACTCGATACTATTTTGAAAACGGTATTGCTCATGAGTTATCTGCAGACAAGAACTCCAAACTGAATGGAGTAGGCCGAAAGAAGGCAGAGCTCTCAAGGAAGCTGCAAGGACCATGTTAAGAGAAAGATCGCGCTAAGAGATTTTGGTAAGCCATCTTGCATGTTATACTCAAAATAGATGCGTGATAAATAGACACGGTGACAAAGACTCCTATGAAATGGGGGAAGAAAGCCAAATGTTGGGTACTTGAGAATATTTGGATGTAAATGCTTAATCCACAACAATGGCAAGGAAAATCTAAAGGCTTTTTGATCTAAAAAGTGATGAAGGTATCTTTTGGGATACTCATTTGAGAGCAAAACCTATAGAGTCTTTGAACAAGAGGACTATGGTCACGAAGAGTCTATTCATGTAGTTTTGATGAACCTAATGTGAGTGGAGAAGACATTGAAGAGTTAATTTGATAAGTTGAATCAACCAACATTGCAGAAGAGTCCTTATATTGAAGCTGAAACAAGAGAAATCAATCCAGATGAAGAGGAGATAGTTGAATCTAAAAGACTAATGGAAAGTCTGCAGCTGAATGATGATGAAAGAGCTGCTCAAGACAACACGATTCGCGAGTAGACAATTGAACCCCTAACTTACTTCAACATGATGTGAGATGGCCGAGAGACCATCCACCGAGAGCTAGTCATTGGAGATGTGAGAGAAGGTGTAAGAACCATATCTAGAGCTCAAAGAAGAAGCAATGTTCACTTATTTTATTTCCCAAATAGAACCAAAATATGTGTCTCAAGCCTTAGATGTCACACATTGGATTTAGGCCATACAAGAAAGAGTTGAATCAATTTGAAAGAAACAAGGTATGGGAATTGGTTCAAAGGCCAACACATCAAAATGTTATTGGCACAAAATGGGTTTTGAAACAAAATGAATGAGGAAGGTTACGTGGTGAGAAACAAAGCAAGATTGGTAGCCAAAGGGTATTGCCAATAAGAGGGAATAGATTTTGTTGAAACATTTGCTCTTGTTGCAAGATTAGAAGCAATAAGGGTTTCTTCCCTATCTTATACAAGAACTTCAGTGTATATCAAATGGATGTGAAAAGTGCATTTTTAAATGGATTGTTGGAAGAAGAAGTCTATGTTGAGCAACCTCCAGGCTTTGAGCAAGAAGACTCTTGGAGATAAGGTGTACAAGCTCAAGAAAGCTCTATTTGGATGAAGCAAGCACCAAGAGCATGGTATGATACATTGTCTCAATTTCTAACTGATAATGGATTTACCAAAGGGAAACTTGATAGAACACTCTTTAGAATTCAAGATGGAGAGAGTATACTGCTTGTTCAGATATATGTGGACGATATCATCTGTGGATCCACAAGCAAAGAGCTGTGTGATAAGGTCTCGAATCTCATGCAAGGCAAATTTGAAATGAGCATGATGGGAGAGCCGACTTTCTTCCTAGGACTTCAAGTTAAGCAACTGAAGGATGGAACCTTCATAAGTCAAACAAAATACACCAGAGATTTAATGAAGAAATTTGGTATGGAAGAAAAGGTTTCTGTGAAAATACCATTGAATACATCAGTCAAGATGGACATGGACGCGGATGGCAAACATGTAGATCAAACAAGATCTGAGCACTTATTGGATTATTGCTCTACTTACTTAAGCCAGGCGGATATCACCTTGCGGTAGGTGTATGTGCAAGATTTCAATTTGCACCAAAGAGAGGCACATGATGACTAAGAGAATCCTAATATATTTGAAAGGATGTCGGGAAGTTAGCTTATGGTATCCAAAGGAAGGTGGATTCAAACTTATTGGTTACTCGGACTCGGACTATCTTGGATGTAGAGTTGACCGGAAAAAGTACCTCGGTACATGTCATATGCTTGGAAACGGGTTAGTTTCTGGTTTAGCAAGAAGCAAAACTCAATAGCCACATCCACGGTGAAGCAGGAGTACATAGGCTGCTAAAAATTGTTTTGCCCAAGTCTTATGGATGAGGCAATTTGCGGAGAGATTATGAAATTGAAGAAAAAGAGATTCCAATTATGTGTGATAACATGTGCTATGCAATCACTCAGAATCCTATGTTGCATTCAAGAGCAAAGCACATTGATGTCGGATATCATTTTATAAGAGACCATCTTTGATAAGAAAGACATTATCTTGGAATATATCTCAACTAATAAATAATTAGTGACATATTCACCAAGCCCTTATGTGAATCAAGATTTGAAGAACTTAAGTATGAGCTAGGAGTTAATTGAGCTGAGTTGATACTCGGAAGACTCAATCGAAGAGATGGAAGATAGAAAGCAAGAAATGAACAAGTTTTTCACATCGTCAAGTGAAACTGACCATATCGGAAAAGTCGGTTGTATCGAGTTAGCCGACGGTGAGTCGCTTATTGAAAAGTGAGAAGAAGAGTTAAGTCATTCGTGAAATAAGCTGAGTTATTTATGAGCTTAGTGACAAAAACGCGATCATTTTAATGAGCGAGAATGTTTTTAAGGATGACGCCAAATAATAATGATGGGTACTGATCAAAAGTCACGATAAGCATATGATTGGATATAAATCTTTGCCGCGCATTAAATGCGAGAAAATTAAATGTGGTTTGAGCGTGCTAAACTGAGCCATTGATCTTGGTTAAATTTCAAAAATCAAAAACACGCCCTTTCATAACCCTTATATACTCATCTTTCGCTTTTCTCTCTCTCACACTCAAAACTATTCATCTTCAAAGCAAAAGAAAGCAAGTTCATTTCTCTCGCAAACCCTACCAGTTCTCAAGCAAGTTTATCAAGTTTTATTCGGTAAAACTCTCAACAAATGGCACCAAAGTTCGATTTTGTTAAGTTATCGAGAAGCAAATCCACTCGGATCGACCGTGGATTTTGAAGGGATGGTAAAGCAGGTTGGATGAAACCCTAGTGAAGAAGATAGTCGATATGCTAGAAAAGTCCAGTCTCGTGCCTTTTCTTACAATGGAGTACTCGTTGACCTATGTTGAAGAGGTGGCAGATTCTATGTAAATGTTGAGGTGCATGACAAAGGAATCAAGTCCTCCGTCCACCGCAAGGACATTATGATTCTTTGCTAAGGACTTGCAGAGCACTATTTGATGTCGTGTGAGGGCATGACGGAAATTCTTATTGGTGTTAACTTAGTCATTTGCATGGAAACAAGTAGCTAAACCGGAGTGTGTCTTTGTGAAAGTAGTCTACACGGTGAGAAGAAGTTGTTGAAGGACGACTATCACAAGTTGATGGATGTAAATGCCGCCAAGTGTGTAGATATGGAGTTTGGCGAGTTTCAATGGTGTTAAAGACCAAGCTGATCGTCATGGTGCGATCATGCGGGGAAAGAAAGTCAATGGCTGAGTTCGTGGTACTGTAAGACTCTTCCGACGCGTTGGGAACAAGACATACAAGGAAGATGGATCCTTTGGAGGATCACTTGGTTATGGCCTAGTAATTGGCCATCTAATGGAAGTGAAGGGCATTCCCTTCAACATGGAAAGCCCTTCCATGTAAACAAGAAGATGTTCGAGGCTAATCTTTCAGAGCCCGGAAAGAGCCCATGCGAAAAGGGTGGATACAAGTGAGAGGGAATCAAGGTGAACCCGATGACACAATTGGTTACCTTTCCTCCTAAGAAGAAAGGCTTGCAAAAGAAAGGCTGCCCCGCGCAAAGAAAAACAGGATGCACTCCGCCCTTGCTGCGAGTCAGTCCGCCCGAGCAAAGTGTGTCTCCCGCCTCTGCCGAGGCCGAGAAGGAAGTCCAAATACCTTCTCCCACCATAAGGAATAAGAGGATCGCAAGCCTAGAAGATGGCATTTGCCTCTAAGGAAATTTAAAGCCTTTACGTTTGAGGAACCGGAAGAAACAAAACCAGATATTCCTCTGGTTAAAACCAATAGAAGAAGAATCTCCAAGCTTTCGGAGCTTGGAACAACAACGGTAGTCGCCACTCACGGAGAAACCTCTACGAGGCTAGCGAGGAAGTGCGAGTCTCTACGAAATAGTTGACTAAAAATGCCAAGTCTCATCGAGGATGATCATCAAAGGCTTCAAGAAGACCACTGTGCTGGCAGAGGATACATTTGAAGAAAAAGACGCTTGTGAGACAATGAATCCTCACATGAAAAAGTTGTCTCTCCGCCGCTACGGACGTCTTGAAGGCGAAGAGCAAGAAGAGCATGCTACCTTCCATCCGAGAAAAGGAAGGACGGAAGATGAGGATGAGGATGATGATGTCATCATGTACTCTCCTGTATATCCGCATACAATGGGCCGTCACGTGAATGGAGGCGTGGAAGCTAAGCCACTCAGCGGTGCAGTTTGAACACCCTAAGTTCATTGAAGAAGAGGAGGAGTTGTTCAAATTTCTCAAGTCGACAACGTGTCTTCGTGAGGCTTTGGATGAAGATAACTACTAACATTCTACACATCTACAAGGAAAAAAGCAAAAGCCCGAGGAAGCGGTGAGAAGCGAAGCTCTCGAGAAAGCGATATATGTCCTCTTTTCGAACTCGGAACACACACATCCTCATCTAGATGTGCTATGAGAAAGTGATGAAGACGTGGATCCCATTGCTGCACAAGAGAAGTCAGACATGCAGCAAGCTTTGACGGAATCCAGGATGATGCATGAGCAGTCTATGTTCGAAGGACCAGGAGAGTCCTCACAAGCTCTCCTGGAGACAGAAACATTGGGAGTAGTGCAGCAGATTGCCACAACCATAGCTGCAGCTACGTCCCCAATTGTTTCAGAAGATGGGTCCAGGGGACATGGCAATGAGACTGGGAATTTGGGCACGCAAGTTGAGCCAACCCCTACTGAAGGTGTTTTACCAGCTGCCCCCACGAATGAGCACTCAACAGAAGCAGCCGGGAGTCTGGAGAATAGTGACCCCATCGCCAGTCACTCAGCTGGTGTGCTAGCTGAGGGGGAACTCACTCCACTGCAGCAGGGTCAGAGAATGCTGCAGATGACTCCACAATGAATAAAGGAGGCGAACTGGAAAAAGAAAAAGAAACACAACAGACTGACATTGACGAAGCTCGGACAGTTGAGTCTGTCCCAGTGAAAGTGTCAACTGCTTTGGAAAGGCGAGGACGTTGCACATTGCGATCGAGGCTGGATGGAAATGCCCCGGGAGTTGACACTCTGGGCACTGAAAGTGCAATCCAAGGGATTGAGACTTCTTTGGATGCCACAGTCCAAGACCCTAAGACAGATGCGTCTGTCGAAGGGAATTTAGAAGGCCTCGCTGCAGTCGAGACTGCTGGAGGTGTTGAAGGCCCAAGGGAGGTTGAGACTTTCCGGTAAAGCTCAAGAAGTTCAGAATATCCCTCATGTCAACATTGTTGAATGCGAGAAGGAGATAAGTGCTCTTCATGACTCCAGGATAACCCCTAACATATCCTTTCGGGATCTCAAGACAAAGCCGAGTCCACACTGTTGCACATCAAAAGGACCCGGTGAGGATGTTCTCCAGACGAGCGAGTCGATCGAGTTTCAAAGCTTTCGTCAAACTTTCAACTTCGATGATGAACCAAACCCCAGGTTTCATCATCTTCCGATGACGTTGATGTTGCGGCCGAACGGTAATTCAATTAAAAAATCTCTCGAGGCCGATGGCTTCGGATTAACCGAGGCTCGATCAATCGCCAACGTACTCAACTAGGACTAGCTGGAACCGAGTCCTCTGCACAGGCTCCCACAGCTACAGCAGTACCGACTCCACCAGGATCATCAAAGGCACAAACTGCAATTGCAATCCCTTATGTGCGAGATGATACCTTTGAGCAATTATTTCCCTTTTCACTTGAAACATCGAGCTAGAGGAGGAGACAGCTAAAGAGCAGCGAAAATACACAGTTCGAGAAGATCCAGTCATCCCTACCGACTCCATTGTACCAGCAAACTTTAATTTCGATGTTGAATGGCCACCAGTTAAATCAGGTGTGACAGTTGAGATCTGTGAGGTCTTCAAGAAAATCTGTGGAGAGATTGAGAAGATCGAACGGCACCAGGCCTCATTAGATATGCGTCTGGACAATAGAGATACAACCCTCACAGCAGACTTACGAGGGATTGTGGTAAAGATCAGGGAGTGGTGTCAGCAGCAGAGTGCAATGCAATACGAACAAGTTAGATATTTCAAGGCATTGTACAACAAGATGCTGGTTTGGAGTGCTGACAATGTTGATATGAAGCAGAGGATGCAGGCCTATATGGAGAGATTGCATGCCTCTCATACAACTGGAGTGGAGTTACTGCGTGAATTTCATCAAAAAGAAATTTTGCTTGTTGAGGAGAACATGAATATGAAATTCACCTTCTCACAAATGAAATGAAGCGGTGGCACGGTGAATCGAAAGCCACTTGCTCGAATTTGAACAAAGACATGTCGCAGCGTGACTCAGCGTAACTCGGCTCTCTCATTGTGGACTTCATGCTTGGAGGAATGTTCCATGGGGTTTCTCTCTCCTTTGATGATGCCAAAAGAGGGAAGAGGAATACCTCGTAAAATTGAAGGAAGAAGCATTTGTTGAGAAGAAGTAAGGAATAGGCTGTTGAGGGGGAAAAGTCAAAGGATTTGACACTAATGATTGCTAAAACCCTCAAAGAATGTCTTGTCACCTCAATACTCAAGAAACTTCCAAGAACTCTCCCGATCGAACACTCGATGTATGTCGAGAAAAAAAAATATTGTAATAGCAGATCAGAAGAGTTCGATAAAAAGAGCGGATGCTCGCGTTGAAGCAAAGAATGAATGAAAACAATTCGGCGGCATTCCGGCAGGGAAGGATCAAGATGCCATTCCAGATGACGGAGACGAGCCAAGATTAGTGGAAGAATTTAAAATGCTCGAATCTGAAGGTTACTTCAAGAACATGTCTGTAGCCCAAGCCTGGGATCTGTACTGGGAGAAGGATCTTAAGTTGTGCGAGGAAGCTGATAGGCAGCAGACTACCAGTAGCAAGTTAGCTGGCAAACAGAAGACTCTTGTACAGTATACACCCAGAGGATGAGGAAGAAGTGGTGGAGGAAGAGGTTTTCAACCTAGAACTCTACCCAAAAATATTGAATATGTAGATCCAGGCAAGAAAGGAATGATCTACTGGGCTGGGTACGATGAAGTAGCGAATCTGGAAGTAGCCAGAAAGAGTGCTGATTATGTGAAAAGAATAGAAGAGGAAAACAGAAGACAAGATCAGCTATGGCAAGAAAGGCAAGAAAGGAAGTGAAAAGACAATCTCGGGAAGAGAGCCTATGAAAAAGAAGCGGTGAAGATGAAAGAAAAAGAAAGACAACGATGATGACAGAGTCAAGAGGAAAGAAGGAGGCGAGGGCGATGAAGTGTTCCGCTAACCCTTCGTGTATTTTACTCTTGTAAATACATTTATGTGTAAGTCATCTGTACATTCAATAAAGTGTGTTTGTATTTTCTCTCCTTGTATCTTAGCATAGATGCTTGTAAATTGCTTCGATATGATTATGCTCGATACACTTTATAAACAAATTTGTGTAAAGGACAAGAATGCTATGATCAATAAAATTATTGATTCAACGCATACATTCTTTGTTCCGCATTGCATGTATGTATTTGTTGTTTACATTTTGTTTAATGTTTTTAAGTTTTCGCATCATCAAAAAAGGGGAAATTGTTGGGAAATTATTTTGTAGATTTTGATGAATGCCATGTAAAACTTAGATTAGAATGTTGACACCCCATTTTCCTTGTAATTCTCATTGTAATAGATAGGGTCAGTATGAGTGAGTCAAGTCAACTATGCATGGAAATACAAGAAGTCAATCAAGAAGTGAAGTGAAGACTCCGTGAGAAACAACTAAGTATGGCCAAGATAAAGGACCAAGGACTCGATCAAGACGTAATAAGCCGTGGGGATAATTTGTGTGTGAAGAGTCGATTAAGTCAACGAGCCATGTCACAAGTAGAAGTGATAGATGAGTCTTTCAATGATTGGAGCGGACTCAAGTCACCTGGAGAAAAAGCGATTTGCAAAGAGGAGTTAATCGAAAAGAATTTGCCTGTAGAAGTCAAGAACAATACTTAAACAAGTAATACACCCATGCTTTGCCAGGTGTTAAAGTGCTCGATCCCAAAAAGCGTGCAAAAGGAATAAACAATGGGAAGCACGCACCTCGTGTCGAACCTCGAAAAATGGACATTCATTTAATACGAGGAAAGGTCTACATCTCAAGAATGAAGACCAAGAGAAGACAAGCCAACGAACACAAGTGACTTTTGAAAATCAGCCTATCTCTTCAACGGCGATTTTTAAAAGTTCACTATAAAAGCCGAGGAATTTCATTGAGAAAAGGTTACTCAACCACGAACGAGCAAGCAATATTTAAATCAGTAACTGCTAAATATTCTCAAGATATTCAAGCAAAATCCTCAAGCCTAAATCTCGAAAGAAATCGATCCAACACAAAGCTGTGAAGGAAAGACAACTTCAAACTGTTGAAGAGGAAACTTTTGAAGAATCAAAAGGGGTCTACATTCCAAGGAGGATTGTAGGAAGATTCAAGGTCGAACCAATCTCAAGTTATTAGAGGGCTTCGTGATCAAATCCAAGAAGCTTGAGAAAGTGAGTTGAAGTAGCAAGGCAGTTGCCCTGTGAAGAAGCTGAGTCGGACGAGAATCCAGCTGTGTGACCAAGGCATCTCCAGACTAAGTCCAAGGATCGAGTCAGCTGTGTGATAAAGACTTGTCTCTAGACTGATATCCACTTTGTGAATTGATCATTACTTAGTGGATTCCTCCATGAGTTGGAGAAGAGAGGATTAGAAGAATTACCCCATCTTGAACCTCAATAAAAATTACTTGCGTCATTTACATTTCAAAGATATTTACATTTCTCGCACATTTATTTTATATCTCACGATAATTTGCTATCCAACCGATAAATAACTAAGTGCTAAAATCAAGTGTTAAAACAAAGTTAAATCAAATTCAAGGGTGTTAAGTCTTCCATTTGAAAAACTCATCACAACCAAGTTAAGGTTTAGACTAAACAAATTGAGTTATTCTATCAACTCTATCGAGTGTTGAATGGCTAACTCTATTTTGATAAACTAAATTAGGTGTCCTCAAGGACATAGCAATTTGTGTAATTAACTCGTAATATTTTAAAAAGGACTAAAATCGAAAAATTGGTAAGGTTTATTCAACCCCTTCTAAATCTTACTCACACCCTTGAGACCTACAATTTGCGACTATCAATTGAAATCAATTTCATTTGGAATATTAAGATATTCTGATTTGGATGAAATACAAACTCAACTTATTCATAAGTTTATATTGTAAAGAGGTAAATAGTTACCGATATAGTATTATCTACCCATTTTTCTTATTATAATACGATACTAAATCTCCTTGTCTTTTCAAAAATTGCATTTAAAGGTTCTTCAAATCGTTGTGTTAAATCAGTCTATATACAAATCTATATATATAATAAGGAATAATTACAAAAAGTACCCATGAGGTTTGACCTAATTACAAAAAAACCACTAATCTGTCAAAATTACAAAAAGTACCTTTAAGGTTTGATTCGATGTTGAAATTAAGGGTGAACTGCAATGATTTTATAAATATGAATAGATTTTTTGAAATCTTTTTCTTATTAAAGGGTTATAAAATGTTAGACAAAATAAAACTTGGGGTATTTTTATAATTTCAAAAGTTAATTTGGATTTTTTTTTGTAATTAGGTCAAACCTCGGGGTAATTTTTGTAATTAACCCTATATAATAACAAAGACACTTTATAAATAGTAATCAAAAATTTTTCCCACCTAAAACACAATTTTAGAATTAGCAAAATATAATTACAATATATAACATTAATTTTGGTAAGTAGTAAATTAATTCTAAATAATAACAAAGCATTATATAAAATAAGCTTTCCAAATGTGTGTCTTTGCATTAATTATTATATTTGTTCTTTGTTTTTGTAAAATTTAATAACTTTTTTGTTTTCGATCTATTTTTAACGTATAATATATCTAATTAATCGTCTTTTTACAATCATCCGTTTGACATCTATATTGCATATATAAAGAAAAAATAAGCATAAAAATAAAAATATGAGATATAGTTACAAAAACTCTTATTTTGTAATGGGCTATAATAATTATACATTTGGCTAATAGATATCAATTTGTAAATTAATGTATTTTAATTTTAGTGATATATGTACTGATTGTTATTTGGGCTTAGTACATTTCTTCATAATTATATAGAATTGTATTTAAGTTTATGAAATTCAATTAAAAATACTTATTTTAATTGATGAAAACATATCATAATATGTATTCAATTATGTATCTAAATAGTATATATATTACATGTATCCAAATATTATACATATCACATATTTATGTAATAAAAATGAATTATATTTCAAATAAATTTATATTTATAATAGTGTTTTATATATAGAAAATTATTTTTATATTTATCAATCTATTTTGATATTTAACTTTCAAAATTGTATATTTGGACTATTAAATACGATTTGTCTGTTTGATATTTTTTTATATCTATGTATATATAAAAATAGAACAACTTTTACTTTTTCAAATTAAGCTGCCAAATATATATAAAACATGATTTTTTTGTAATATATATATATATAATAAGTACGCTGATTATAAATAGTATTCAAAATGTTTTCACTTAAATCACCCTCTAATAATAGTAAAAATGTAACTGCAACATATAACGTCATTTTTGGTAATTAGTGAAGTAATTCTAGGAAATATATGATTAAAAATTAGACTAACACTTATAGGCTCCCAGGCAAAGTAATTTTGTTAAAATATTTATCTTTAATTACAGCTGATTTATTATGGTAAATTTCTGATCTTTTTCGTACACTCTGAATATTTTATTGAGCAATCCAATTCTGCCTATACAAAAATAAAATCAACTATTGAATAATTTATATCGAGAATTCTGTAAATCTAATGTCGATAAGTTTTTAATTTACAATAGATCGTCGATACGTAATTATACAAAACTTTCGAAAGTATAACACATACATATATTGACGATAAGAAAATTTTAATATACATGTTGGTGTTATATTTTATTAAACTGAATAATGAAATATCATCTTCTTAAAATCAATCGAATTACCATAAAAGATGTATAATGAAATTCCTAATTAAAAGTAAAAAAATATATAAAAATATAAAAATTACTACACCATTCAACGCCGGATTATTGAAGAATATCCCAAAGCATATATCAGAAAGTAAAACCATCTGATAATGTTACATAACATATAGCAAATAATGAGAATAATTAACTTTCTTAATTATTCTCATTAGTTCTCCTATAAAGAATCCAATTTTTAGTCATGGTCAATTATACATTAATTGTTGTTTCACGAGTCACATATCATAAGGGTTTGAAAATATTAGTTTGTGATGACGATAAAACAAAAGCATACTGAGACAAATAATGTTGTGTACAAAGAGTTATTCCAAAATTTATAATTTTTAAATGTAGTGATTTAAAATTGATTTATTTGAAGTTTGTATTGTATGTTTATATTCATTAAAGTATAACTTTTATATGTATGCAATTTATGTGCGTTGACACAAGACATCCCGTGCATTGCATGGGCAAAAGACTAGTTATAATTACGATATAGCATTACCTTCCATTTTTAGACAAAATCTGGCCAAACGGGCTAACATGCCAAAATTCGTTAAAAGGATCTCAAAATTGTCGATAGCATTTTTGTAATATTAACAATAGTGTTTTGTGATATCCACCGATCCAGATAGATCCATCCGAAAAATATTAGTAGTTTCTCTCGAAAAGTATTAGCACATAATTCATTTGAAATATTAATTTTATAATATTAGACAAAGTGATATAGTATCACGAGATCATAGAAATATATTAGATTTTCATCGAAAAATATTACTAGTCAATCAAAAGTATTAATACGTAATTCACTTGAAAGTATTTAATAGTTCCCCAAAAAAATAGTAGTTTTTCCGTTAAAAGTATTCGTTGTCCCAAAGTGAAAAGTATTACTATTAGTTTTTTCCTTGAAAGATTTTTAGTAATTCTCGTGATAAAATATTAGTTTTAAAAGTATTTGTAGTCCCATTGCAAAATATTAGTAGGTCCAGTAAAAAGTATTAGACATTTACTGGTTGGGTTTGTAGGTCGGGTAAATCGGTTATTTGGATCCATCTAACCGTTAGACCGCCTAACAAAAGACTATCTTCCATTTGTATTAGTATTGTCTTTTCAATAATTATATCTAAAGGTTCCTCAAATTGTTGTTTTGAAACCGTCAAATATCTATGGGAATAAGATAGTAGTCTAATGGTTGAAGACACTCAAGTCCGGATGGTTCAATTATCACCTAACGATTTGTACTTTAAAAAAAACTATATGTCCATATATCATATTATCCTAGGAACACAACTCAATTTGATTCGTTCATAAATGGATTTAACTCGACCTAACATTATTTAGGTGGTGTCATTAATGCACACCTAAAATACATTAATATCTTTTCAAATATGAAATAAAACCCCATATAAAATAAAGAATTCGAAATACATGATTTATTGGGAGTTTGCTTCCTCAATAATTGGTAGGTTTGGCAGGAGTTGTGCGCGTCAAAATGCAAACTTTCATGTTAAACAGTGGAATATGGGTCCACCATCGTGTATATGTTAATGAGAAGGATGGTCACATCTTCTATTACATTTCAAATCGTGTTTATCTCGATATTCAACACTCATATACATGCCATAATATAAGGATAATGTCATTATACACGTTACTTTCATATTTGAAATACAAAAACTATAAGGAATAAGAAATCGATCCGCTTTGATTAGATGCAACGTAACGTTATCACTTTGGACACAATAATATTTTTGAACTCGA
This sequence comes from Rehmannia glutinosa, assembly GCA_016081115.2. Lineage (NCBI taxonomy): Eukaryota > Viridiplantae > Streptophyta > Magnoliopsida > Lamiales > Orobanchaceae > Rehmannia > Rehmannia glutinosa. Next base: position 23,154 of record JABTTQ020002440.1, read on the forward strand.
AGTCTTGTCATTACGAGTAATACTCATGGTCACCGAACTAACCTAATGGTTCACCGGAGACAATAATTCTATACAACTATTATGTCGGATCTTAAACTTTGCTATTGTCAAGAAGCCCTAGAAGTATAGTAATCTTTGTGCCTCATATTGAAAGTTTTATTCCTTTTGGCACGATTATCTTCTTAAAGTTTTTATTTATTTAATGTGTATATATAATTCTTTAATGATTTTTATATGAAAATTCTCAAATTTTAACGCTACATAAATTAAAAAAACTTCAAACAGAAAAACAAATAGGGCTTAATTGCATTTAAAAAGTATAGTGCAACAACTTTTTTTTTAGAAAAAGGCACTATAATCGGGCTTTTCAACTTCATTATTTATCTTGAAAGACTATTGAAAATTGAAAAACAGTAAAAAAAAATACTAAATAAGGAACACTAAACTGATCAGGCTTTTCAGCTTTAGAGCACATGCATATATAAATACAAAATTAGCAATTTTCAACTTTCAAATAAAATAAAACGCACAAGTAGTTGTGATTAAGTGACATGTTTGATCATGATAATTGAACTGATGAGAAATTAAGTGGTTAAAATTAACTTTTGTAATGCAAAAGGAAAAATAATAATAATAATAACTGTGTGTTTGAATGATATTAATTTTGTGGAGAAAAAGTATGATAATGATATTTGATTTACTGATTTGATGTTGTCAACTGTTACTGACATTATATCCTAAATTAATCTATTAATAATAAATAATGTAATATGAATAGAACCTAAAATTAGTGTGGATACGTTATTATCAATAATTATAATATGTAATTAACATATATAATTTTTTTAATTACAAATTTTGGAAGGGAAGAGAACTAGGTGGGAATTAAACCCAAGAATACACGTCCCGAGTTTTTACAAATGTTTTACCACTATGCGATTCTCATTAATATATATAATTTAACATTAATAAATTAAGTAAAAAAATCTTTAAAAGAAACTAGGTTTGAACCGGCCCGGAACAAATGGTTAACCAAAATGGTCGGAAATTTGTCCCTCTAAGGATCTTTTACAGTTCCAACCTAGAACTGTCGGTTCCGAAACCGTTGTCACGTCTAGACAATTAGTATTATCCAATATAAAATGAAGCGTCATTTATATAAAATCGAGAGCTAGTCTCGTCCGTCGATGCCTAACAGGATCTAAATCATTACACGGATCCCCCAAACCCAACCCGGATTTTAAAAAGAAATGCTCCAGCCTCCTTACTGCCTTCCATCCCCCGCATTATTGGGCTCGAAAACAAATAAGTTCTTAAAATTGACCTGATCCATTGCCTCTTCTGTCTCTTCTTCGACTGAATCTGCATCATCCAATTGAGGCACAAATGGGTTGTCTATATCATAAGCACGGCTGATTGGGACCCAATTGAGTCTGTACAACCTACTCGAAGCCCCAAGATGTAACGTATCACCATCGTTTAGTTTCATTCTTACCCCTGGCTCGATTCTGTTTCCCGAAATCCAAGCCCCATGTACTGAAAAAGAAACACCATAAACCACCTAAGAAGATAAAAACATATGTTCTGAAAAGGATACCCCATAAAACAACGAAGTAAACCAAAAGATCCATCAGTTTCAGTCTGCACTTGAAAATATAATAGGCACAACCATCCCATAGAACACATTGAACTTCCAATTAATTTGAAAGACTTAAAATTTAACCTAATTTCTACCCTCCCTGTTCAAGAACTAAAGAACAAAACGGAATGTTAAATTAAAAACATATTCTATTAAAGATTACAAGTCTAATTTTAGAAACACTCTATTCTCATCTCAAAAATGTGTGTGGAACTTTGAGATTGCAGAAGGTGAGGAAGAAAAGTATTATTATCATCTAATACTTTTATGGAGAAATACTAATACATTTTATAAGAAAAACTAATACTTGCACGAAAGACTACTAAAATACTCTCCAGAAATTACTAATATTTTTTTAGAAACTACTAATATTTTTCCGAGGGACAACTAATACATTTTGGGAGAAAATTTTAATTAAATTCAGGAAACTACTAAAATACTCTCTTAAAAACTACTAATACTTTTTCGAGAACTACTAATACTTTTTGAGGACTGCTAATACATTTCGGATAGGGATGGCAAAATTTCCATGAAACCATCCCCGTTGGTACCCGAATAAATTGGGATGAGAATCCCGACATTCGAGGATGGAAGCGGGGATGGGGATTTTCGCTGAACCGGGGATGGGACGGGATGGTATTTATATCCCATGTCACATCCCCGCCCCCGCCCCGTCCCCATTCACCGATATATATACATACATACATATATATATGCATATATATAATTAATATTAATTATGTTTATATTTTTTATTTTATTAAATTGTAAAATTAAATCCTAAAAATTATGTGTTTTATTTTATAATAATTTTTAATTTTTAAAATTACAAGACTTTGTATTTGAAAATTATTGTATTTAATTCAAGTTGCTAAAGTATTTTATATTGTGGAGTTATTATAAGATTAGCTAGTGATTCATGATATTTTATCTATTTTAATTATTAACTATTTTAAGTAAAAATATATTTTTTTAATAAAAAATACAAATCGGGACCCCGAATCCCGTGGGGACCCCGTTTCCCAAACGGGGATTCTCATCCCCGCACTGCAGATGCCCAAAACGGGAAATACTAAAATATTATTCAGTGAACTACTAATACATTTGGTAAGAACGCTAATACTTTTTAGAAGAAGGACGGCTAATATTTTTTGAAGGATCGAAAACTACTAAAACACCATTTGTTAATATTACGAAAATACCATGGGTCCACGGGTCGATCCGTCTAACGGTCTGACAGGAGTTTTTGTCAAAATTGGAATATGTGTATTGTGGACGAATATCAAAATAGGAGTTAGTCTCCTCAGAAGACGGTCGTGGATCTAAATCCATTAGACGGATATCCAACATTCGACCCAGATGTAAAAGAAGAAAAAGTTGTGCTCTCTCTCTCTTCCAAAAATAAAACGAATATATTTGTCGTTTCTCCCCTGCACTTCATTGGCTGTCCAGCGAGATAGATGGGTAAAAGTTGTCCACCGGATGCAATTTACTGCAATTACTGAGTAATGTTATCTGCTCAATGCACATCAAATTTCTTGTACAAAAATTGTATTCACGCTCTATAAGTCATTTAAATATTCGAATTGCACCACTAAGAACACATTTTAAAAGTGAAGCAGCACATGTAAGAATGCCACAACAGAATCACCTTAAATCAGCATCAATGAAGCTGGCTTCTAATAACTTGACACCTTTGAAGTTGGCTTACCTTAATATTGACTGAAACAAAATTAAAGTAACTAATACAAAAAAATAGTAAATGCATAAGCAATAGACACAATACATTTTAGAGGAAATATAATATTACTCTGTGAAACTATTAAATATCTTTTTCTGAAAAAAATTAATACTTTTTAGAGGAAAAACTAATACTTTTTAAGAGGATTATAAGATACTTTTAGCGGAAAAACTAATACATTTCATGGGACTACTAATATTTTTCAAAGGAAAAAATAATATTTTTTACAAATATTATTCAATGAGACTACTAATATTTTTAGTGGGACTACTAATACCTTTTAGGTGAAAACTAATACTTTTAAGGAGAATATTACTAAATAACTTTCAGGGAAAAACTACTACTTTTTTTGGGAAATTTTTGATACAGTTCAAGGGTACTACTAATACGTTTGAAGTAAAAACTAATACTTTTAGGGAAAACTAATATTTTTATTAATATTATTTAGTGAGACTACTAATACTTTTTGTGGACTACTAATACTTTTTAGTGGGTTTTGCTTAATACCTTTTAGGCGAAAAACTAATAATTTTAAGGAGAATATTACTAAATATCTTTTTGGAAAAACTAATACTTTTTGGGAAATTATTGATACGTTTCAAGAGTACTACTAATACGTTTGAAGTAAAAAAACTAATACTTTTCAGGGGAAAACTAATATTTTTTACTAATATTATTTAGTGAGAATACTATTACTTTTCAGGTGAACTACTAATACTTTTTAGTGGGACTGCTAATACCTTTTAGGCGAAAAACTAATATTTTTAAGGAGAATTACTAAATATCTGTCAGGGAAAAACTAATACTTTTTAGGGAAACAATTAATACGTTTAAGAGGTATTACTAATACGTTTGAAATAAAAAAACTAATATTTTTTAAGGGACTACTAAATAGTTTTCAGGAGAACTACTAATACATTTTATAGAGACTATTATTATTTTTTAGGGAAAAACTAATATTTTTCAGGGAACTATAAAAATGCTCCACTGCCCTTACTGGTACTATGTCGTTATCTAAAATTACAAAAATATCACCACCCCTAGTGATACTATGACAATCAAATTATATTATTTTGATCCGAATTAGGATGCATGGTATGGAAAGATTTCAAGTCTCTGGTTCCAGATTCATACCTTTTGGGTGTATATGTTAATTTATATTGTTTATACGGTTTTTCCATTGAGCTTTCAAGTTGTAATTTTTTTGGGACAATAAACTCGTTTGGCCGATTCATAATGATTATATTTAAGTTTATGATGTAACCCCATTTACGGATGATCACCCTGGAGGTGATGAAATTTTGTAGTGTGGCGATAATGTTGTACAGTTGTTCCTCTTGCGTGTACCATTACTCTTCATCAAGGACGATGTGCGGCTTGTTGTGGGTGATGTGTGCGGGTTTTTATTAAGAATTTGGGTATGGATCTAACTGATTTTCACCCGTTGACCGTCTAAAAGGAGTTTTTGTCTCAAAATAATAAGTAAATATTTTAGGTTTATTTGTATATACTATTTGAATTCCCATTAAATAATAGATGGAGAAGTCTTCCTAACCTCCTCTGCCCACGCCTGTACTTTTCTCAAAATATCATTACTTAATTTGGAGTTATTATTGCATGCTGCCCATATTGCTAATAGTTATGCCACATAATCAGAAACCCGTTTGTTTATTTAAAGCCAAGACCTCCGCAGAAAATTTCAAAGCACAGTAACCGAGAAAACAAATTCCAGTCTTCTCTAAATGGCCATCTCAGATTTATATCCCGAGATTTTCTTATTTATCCTCACCATAATTCTCCTCTGTGTTTGGATAACCAAACGCAGGAAACAAACCTCGGTGCCGACGGAATGGCCACTGGTGGGAATGCTACCTGGTATTCTTCAAAATAGCCATCGCATCCATGCTTACGTAACATATATTCTAAGTGAAAGTGGTGGAACATTTGATTTCAAATTTCCCTGGTATTTAAACATGGATATGTTAGTCACTTGTGATCCCGCCAATATCCACCACATTTTCAGCAAGAATTTCTCAAACTATCCAAAGGGCCATGAGTTTAAGAAAATTTTCCAAGTATTGGGAGATGGGATTTTTAATGTTGATTTTGAAATGTGGGAGCTTCATAGGAGAATGACTCTGTCCGTCATGAGTGATTTCAGGTTTTACGGTTTGTTGGAGAGGGCTGTTTGGCAGAAAGTTGAAACAGGGCTTTTGCCTGTTCTTGATTATTTCTCAAAACAGGGGACTGATTTTGATTTGCAAGATATTTTCCAGAGGTTCACTTTTGATAGTATCTGTCAATTGGTGTTGGATTTTGATCCAAGAAGCTTGTGCGTTGAGTTGCCTTATGTTCCATGCGAAAAAGCGTTTAATGATGTGATTGAAGCACTTTTGTATAGGCATTTATTGCCGGAGAGCATCTGGAAGCTGCAAAAATGGCTTGGAATTGGTAAAGAGAAGAAGCTTCTCGAAGCTTGGAAGGCCTTCGACGAATTCATATATCCGCGTATCGAGGTGGTAAACCAAAAGGATGATGATTTCAAATTGTTAACAGCTTTTAGAAAAGCATACGAAGAAAAAAATGGTTGTTTAAGTGATTCAAGAGATTTTTTAAGGGACACCGCGTTGAATTTGATGTTCGCAGGTAGAGATACCACGAGTACTTGTTTAACATGGCTTTTTTGGCTAATTGCTACAAACCCGTCAACGGAAACAAAGATTTTAGAAGAAATTGAGAAGCAATTGCACATAAAGCAGGAAAAGAAATGGAGAAATTTTAATGTAGAAGAGTCCCGGAAGTTAGTATATCTCCATGGTGCTTTGTGTGAATCTCTGAGGTTGTTTCCCCAGTTGCTTTGGAACACAAAGCTCCAATTCGACCTGATCATCTGCCGAGTGGTAATTATCTCCAAAACAATACTAAAGTGATAGTTTCTTTCTATTCGATGGGGAGAATGGAGACAGTATGGGGAAAAGACTGCTTGGAATTTAAGCCTGAGAGATGGATTTCACCACGAGGAGGAATTAAGCATGAGCCTTCGTTTAAGTTTCCAGCATTTAATGTTGGACCAAGGACGTGTTTGGGTAAAGAAATGGCTTTTATTCAAATGAAAATCGTTGCTGCCTCTATCATATATCGTTATAATATTCGACTTGTGCAGGACCATCTAGTGTCTCCACGCGACTCTATCATACTGCAAGCAACAAATGGATTGAGGGTCAGGCTGGAAAAAAAGAAATGTTTGATTATAAAATAATGAAAGAAACAAGGGTTTGTGATAAAATAATAATCACTTGGAATGCGATCGCAGTCCTATATTTGATATCAATGTGATTAGCTTTGAGTTCTTTTTAATTTCCTTTCGTCTGGAAAACAAGCTATAGTGTTACCATGTAAGGAGTTGATTTTTTTACCAAACAAACTAGTTCTAATTGTTACCCTCTAAAAGTAGAGACTAATACCAAACAAACTCAATACTTCAATGAGCTTAAACTAGTTCTAATTGTTTAGCCTAACATTCATAACTTAGTTGTTTCATTAAACCAAGGTCTCAAGTCTCCAATTTACAAGGTTGTATTATCGCTTATGAACATTCTTATTTTGTGGATTTTAAACTCATTCCCCTTAACAACTTATACATTTGATTTTGATTTATGCTTTTTGTTAGCGGATCCGCCATGTTTACCTTTGACTTCATAAGTCAACCGAAATAACCCCATTCGAGATTAACTGTCTAATGATATTATTTCTTCGACGAATATGTCTAAACTTACCATTATGCATACTACTTTGTGTTTTTCCAATAGCCGATTGACTATCACAATATATCAATACACCTAGCACAGTTTATTCCATCAAATAATATCTTATAAGAAATTTCTAAGTCATTCGGTTTATTGATGTGTTGTAATTTATTTTCTTCTTGTGGATGCTAGTTTCGGTCAACGACATTTTTGCGTGTTTAAGATTGAGATTATATGATAAAATTACAGAAATAAACTCGAAAATCGGAATCAATGTGCATTTTTCGATTTGGACCGAGTGGAACTCAAGTCAATTGCTGCAAGGAGCATTAATTACAAAGCATTTAATAAGACAACCAAAAGTCTATTTCTCACAATAAATGAGTCCTATTTATACTAGTACAATAAGTGGGGTAATCATTATATGCAAATTGTGAGTAGGACATTTGTCACTATTTTGTCTTGCATGCCTTGCATGGTTGATAGATTATCTTACTATTTATGTGTTGTCTTGGAATTGACTTGGCGTGTGACATGTATGTTCCGATAATAAAGCTTCATCTCGGTCGTTGTTGACTTCTCCAAATTTCATCTCACCAAAACTTTGTTCTTAAGGTTTCTAGTGTTAGAAATCTATGTATAGATTTTAATGATACTTAGAAAACTATGTATTACAAAGTTGGCACCTCATTTTCATGCAATTTCTATACTTGTAATAGATATGATTCATGCTGACTCGAAAAGCAACCAAGTAGAATTACGTAGACTTATTGAAGAAAGAATCGGAAGACTCGCTTGTGAGTTCGTGAAGATTGAGTGATTCACAATCGAGCACGTTGTCGAAGACTCTCGAGAAGAGTATACTAGAGGTGTCAAAAGGCGGCGCTGGCCGCCCGTGGCCCGCCAAAACCCGCCACTTTGGCGGGCTAGGGCCGAGAAAACTCAACCCAACCCAACCCGCCTTGGGTCGGGTTGGCGGGCCGCCCGCCAAAAATTAAAAAAAAAAAAAATAAAAAAAATATATTTTTTATTCATATTATTAATTTTAATGAATTAAATATACTAATGGATAATAAGTACATATTTTATAAAAATATTATATATACTTTTATAAGAGATAAAAATATAAAAATCAATTATCCTATTTTTTTGTCTATTTTATCTAATTTTTCATTTTTTTTTTTTTTTTATTTTCTCAAGCGGCGGGCCGCCAAGCCCGCCACAAGTGGCTAAATTGTTAGGCCCGCCCTTTGGCGGGCTACTAAATACTTAACCCACCCCCTACCTTAGGCGGGCGGGGGCGAGCCCGGCCCGACGGGCCCGGCCCGTTTTGATGACTCAGAGTATACTAATCAAGTGTTTTTAAGATCGAAACAGAGTATATCAAACGACTCTCTCGGAAGATTCAAGTATTAGTCTTAAAGGGGTAAAGCAACAAGGACTAAAGTCAACTAAAGAATTTCATTGCTTTGTGTCAAGGAGGATATACTTCAAAATTAGTGAAGTACAATATTTGACCATAAATGTGAAAAACATTTATGAAGGTAAGGAGGTTCAACCTATAAGAAGCACCTGCAGACTGCATCTTTAAGAAAGCTACAGAGGTCGAAAGAATACAAGGAAAGATTAACATAACAGCTGCAAGAAAGGACATGCCAACTGTCCAACAGTGAGATTTGAATTTGTCTATCTCTTCAACGGATAAAATTCAAATTCTCACTTTAAAAGTTGAGGATTTTTCAGAGAGAACCAGATACAACACAAGTGAACAAGCAAGAAATCTGGAATTCAAAAACTCTCTCTCGAGCTTATCTTCAATCCTCAAGCTTACTCAAGAATACTTCATCCAACACACACTGTGAAAGATTGAAGTTGTCATCAAGGTGAAGCAAGACTTTGTTACAACAAAATTGGGCTTTAGATTGCCATGGATAGAAGGAGTGTAGTGAGGTTTATGTTGAACCAAGATTCTGGATTGTAGGAGGGTTGTGTAAATAAATCTTGTAGATTCAGAGAGCTGAAGTAACTAGGCAGCTGTCTGGTGAAGAGTTGAGTCATAAGTTTAGCTGGTTGTGTGATCAAGGCTATTCGTACTATACCATTTTGTAACTAAAATGAATCTGTTACTTAGTGGATTCCTCCCAGAAGTAGAAGAAGAGTGGATTAGAGGAATTAGCCCATCCTCAAACCACTATAAACTTGTGACTTTACATTATTGCACTTAAATTTCTGCTATTTATATTATGTTAATTATTTGTTATCCAAACTTCTGCATAACTCTCTAAAAATACTAAGTGTTGATTAATAAAACTCTAAAGGGTGTATATCTTCCACTGACTTAAAAGAAAACTAATTTTATAAGTTGTTGTAATTCTTCAGCTGGGTTACTCTATCAACAACTCTTTTGAGAGAACTGTTGAGTGGTTAACTCTCCTGATAAATCTCAACATAGCTGTCAGACGAACTTAGTTGTTTTCTAGAAAACTCTGATTTATCGAAAAATTATAAAGTCTATTCAACCCCTTTCTAGACTTTACCTGACACCCTTTCGGACCTACAAGTGGTATCGAGTGGTTTGTTCAAAGAACATTCCGCACTTGCTATTGAATTAGATATTTCTTTTTCAAAACAATCAACACAGTTAGTTTTTCAAATGTTTAAAAGAGTTATTATTATGGAAGCAAATCTAACTCAGATTCCTATGTTCTCTATTGAAGAATTTGATGACTGGAAAATACATATGCAGGCACATCTCTCTATACTACATGATGAAATGTGATTTGTCATCGAGGATGGAACCATTAAAATCACCAAGGTAAATACAGTTGTTGCTAGAGCAGTAGTTGCAGGAGATAAAGATGCAAGAGCAGTTGAGGTTGATAATCCTAGAAGTGAATGGACAAATGAGGATAAAAAAAGGCACAACCTGGACAATGTTGCAAAACACATCCTATACAAAACATTGGACAAAGCCATGTTCAACAAGGTCAAATCATGCAAAGAGGCAAAAGAAATCTGGGATAAGGTGATTCTTATCTGTGAAGGCACAGAGCGGATTAAAGAGAATAAGCTTACAGTTGTAGTGCAAAAGTTAAAAATTTTCAAGATGCTATCTGGAGAGTCATTAGACCAATTAGATGCAAGATTTACAGGAGATAACAATTGAGTTATCTACCCTTAGAAAGAAATATACATAGAAAGAAATGCGTATGAAAATACTTAGAGTCTTACCAGCTGAGTGGGAAATAAGGTTATGGCAATGAGGCACTCAATAGACCTCACAAAAATATCAAATTGTAGGTCCCAAAGGGTGTGAGTAAAGTCTAGAAGGAGGTTTTACAAAAATCAGAGTTTTTACAAGAAAACAGCTAAGTCTTTTGAAAGACAGTTGTGTTAATCTTCAGCAGAAGAGTTAACCACTCAACAGACTCTACGAGAGCTGTTGATAGAGTAACTCAGCTGAATGAAGTTTAACATTTAGAAAATAAATTTTCTTGATTTTTACAGTGGAAGTCCTACACCATTTTTAATCTTGGTTTATCAACACTTATATTTTAGGTTGGTTATTATCAGTTGGATATCAAATAAATAAATTTGCAGAAATTAAATGTAGAATATAAATAACACAAAATTTATAGTGGTTCAAGGATTGGTTAATTCCTCTACTCCACTCTTCTCTTCTCCTACTCTAGGAGGAATCCGCTAATGTAATCAGTAAATTTTTGCAAAAGTACAACGATCCAAGTTAGCCTTGATTACACGTACCACTACACTTCCTCGGGACTCGGCTCTTCGCAAAGGCAAATTTGTTTCACTATTTTAGCTCTTCAAATCTTCAAGAATTGATCACACAAACCTTCCTTCGGATCCAAATCTTGTTTGACCTTGAATCGACTATATTCCCTTCACTCCTTGAAATATAGACCCTTTGTTTTTAAACAAATGATTTCCTCTTCAACTTTGAAGAACAACTTCTATCTTCCACATGAATGTGTTGGATAAAGTATCTTTCGATGTAGGCTTGAGGATGTATGAATTTTTGCTTACGGAGTATTTGCAGATATTGCTTGAATGCTTGTAAGTTCTGTGGTTGCTTCCAATAATTTCTCTCTACTTGTCTCTCGAAAATTCCTCGGCCTTTTCTATAGGAGTTCAAATTTTGTCCATTGAAGTGAAAGAAAAATCCAAACTCTTACTTTTTGTTTGTTGGCTTATATTGTTTTCGCAAAGATTGATGTTAACCCAACCTTTGAAACTTAGTACTTGCAGGCTCTCCGAAATGGTTTAGAGTTCAAGCCTTCTCATTGGCTCAAACTTCTTGCACTCTTTCGGCAGGAACGCTTTAAGGTTACCGGTCTGTCTCCATTAACAAAACAGGTAAGTCTTTGACTTTCAACACAACGGACTTCTTCAGTTGTCTTTAGGTCCTTCAGCTGCTTTACCCCTTGAATTGAGTCTTCTCCATCATTCCTTCAATGGCTCTGCTATAAGTCTTCTGAAAGACTCATCTGATGTACTTGACTGAAGCTCTTCTGATCCACTCAGCTGCGACTCAGATGATTCTTCTCTGAATTTTTCAGCAAGTATTATGTACCTTCAACTTAGTTGATGTTTGACTCAACTAGATTTCCTAACTATTACATTGTTGAATTTACATATGCATTGAGGTGTCAACTTTCTAATACAAAGTTTTCTAAGTATCATCAAAATCTATACAATAAATTTCCTAACATAAATCATGAACTATTTTATGATCTGAAGGCCTATAAATTCGAGCTCAAGAGGAAAGAGCATGATAAGATTGTTGCTCCCAAGATTGCTGCCTTGTTAGCAGGTGAGTCTGTATCAGCAGACTCAAAGGATATTATTGATATGGAAGAAATTGTCGTGATGGTTAAGAGATTCAGAAAATTCTTTAGAAAGAGTTATAAGAGGAACAAAGGAGAATCCTCCGAAGGCATTGACTCCTTCTAAAGGAAAAGAGGAGAGAACACCGAAGAGAGTTAATAAGAAGGTAAAAGACTTGTGATGGAATTACAGACAGCTAGGTCACTTTGCAGTTGACTGTCCTTATCCACCAGTCAACAAGTACAGAAATAAAGAAGAAAAGAAAGTCTTCAGGGAAAGAAGAAATGAAAGAAAGAACGCAATGATGGTTGAGACTGAAACAACCAAGTGCAAAGAGGCAGAAGAGTCAGAAGAGTCAGATAGAAGTAAAGTTAGCTCATGAGAATAAAGAGTTGAGAGCTGACTGAAGACATCCAACTCAAATGCCAAAACTCACTTGTTGAGAGGGGCCGCTGCTATAAGTCGCTTAGCTCATGAGAATAAAGAGTTGAGAGCTGAAATAGAAAAGGTCAAATCAGAGTGTAGTGCTAAATAAAAAAGAGAGCAAGAGCTTAAAAATATTATTGCATCACTCAGCAAATCATTTAAAATATTGGATGAGTTGATGATGATACAAAAATAAATTGGAGACAAAGCTGGATTAAGCTCGATCTCCTCTGTAAGTGCACAAACTCCAAGAGTGGTCTTAGAGAAAGGCTCGTCAAGTAATGAGGGAAGCAATGAATCTGAGACACCATATATTTCACTTACACATCACCATCAAAAGCACACACAACCACCAAAAGCACACACATGTTGGACTTAGATACAAAGGCAAAGGAAATAAGCCAGTTGAGTTCACCGACAAGACTGCTGAAACTAAATTCAGAAAAGCCCATCAGCAGACTCCTAACAGGAAGTATTCTGTGAAGTCAAAATAGAACTACCAAAAGCCCCAGAACTTTCAAAGAAAGAAAGTGTATGATGGGAATGGTGATATTATCCAACACAAGCTGATTGGAACCCACCCATGAAACATCAACAAATTCCAAAGGAAAACAAGCCACAATGGCAAAGACGTAAGAACCAATATAGGTCATTCCCTAGACATGCAAATCAGCACAATTATGCACCTAGAAATTATGCACACACAGCACAACATTTTCCATATTATCATAAGAATGCAAATGTCCACATGCATACACAAACATACAGACAAAAGAGACAGTTGTATGTAGCAAAAGCACCCAAACAGTTTGCTAAAATTCATTATGATTATGGAACTGAAAGGTGGTAACCCCTTAGAGTCAGATCATTTGGGTATAAGCTGGTTGGATTACCTTATAGTGCTAACCCTTCAGGACCCACACAGGTATGGGTACCTAAAGTCTGATTTCCTTGAATGTAGGTTTAGGGAATAATTGAGTGTCAAGGAACCTGGTACATGGATATAGGTTATTACAGACATATCTGGAAATAAAAGCAACCTGACAAATTTCAAGGAAGAAAGAAGAGCAAATGTTATATTTGGAGGAAATGAAACTCCAGGGAAAATCAAAGACACTGGATCAATAAAGAAAAATGGCTTGGAAATTAAAGATGTTGCATATGTTAAAGGTCTAAACTTTGCTTTACTGTGTATCTGCAAACTTTGTGACAGAGGCTACAATGTTAGATTCAACATGAGAGTATGTCCGATCAAGGATGCTGAAACAAATGAAATTGTGCTATCTAGGATAATAAAAAAAATATGTGTATGGTAGATTGGTCAATCGCCATACCAAACACATGTCTACTAGCCAAAAGCACATTTGAAGCAAGATATTAAGAGATTATGAGTTGTTTTTAAAAGGTAAGGAATTTCAACTTTTTTCTTCAAAATAAATTGAAATAAAATCTAACATCTTATAAACTCTAAAAACATCTTATAAGATGTAGGGACTTATAAGATCATCTTTTAAATGAGCTTAGCAAACACCCTAAAACATGTAGTTGCGTTCCCACTTCCTAGCATGATTTCTTTCTTTTATTAAATTCTTGCTTTTATTACAAGTTGATCAAATAACCACGGTTCATGAAATCAATAGACCACCTCAGATGACAAAAGTATATACATTTTGAACATTTAAAGTCACATTGCTCTCTCCAAAAATAATCGATTCTCCTGTCCTCTCACCATGGGAGGAGGGAATAATAGTTTGTTTTGCTATTTTTTTTTCAATTTCTCCCTTGATAGGAGTTCATTTCTCCCCTCTCGTGGGAGTTGGTTTGTATTTTTCCATTCTTTTTTATTTTTTTTTTTAGATCTATTCCAATATTAGCATATTTGTTCTTCTGGGGCCTCATTCGGAATTCTTCATCAGTTTCTGGTAGATCTGCAGATCAAAAAGGGGTCAAGTGTGGATCGTCCAAATATTTATTAGAAGTGCAAGCAATCACTCATCCAACCAAGAATCACATCCCACTGAGTTTTAATATGATGCATTATGATCTATTATATCTGTCTAGTTTTATTTTTTTGTTTGCCTCCTCATTTTTCCTTATTTAGAAGGTGGAGTTTAAGTGGGATTTTCCCGTAAAAAAAAACATTTAAAGTCCCATGGTGCAAAGTCATGTTGATCCACGTGCACATAATTTCAATTTAAATGATTTGTCCACCATTCTCACTTGTTATCCATCACGAATTACGTACATATTCTTGTCTGTAATATTCAATTTATAAAATAATAAAGTATTAATAAAGTATTAAGTTTCAATTTATTTTTGAACATTCAAATTTGAAATCAATTTCATGTAGGGTATTAAGATATCCTCATTTGGATATAAAGAGGAAAGAGAAGGTCTCTTGTGAGACTGTCTCACGGATCTCTATCCGTGAAATGGGTCGGGTCGAATCAATATGGAATCCACACAATGGCAGAGCCAAGAGACCCTAATACGGTGGGCTGATACACAAAAATAAGATGGGCCGGATAAAAAATTCAAAAAAATAATACAAATTATAAATAACGTAATTTTTTTAAAAAAAAAACAATTCTCACTAAATTTGTTTTTAAATAAAATGGGGTGGGCCAGGATCCAGTTGGCCTACCCCTGGTTCCGCCAAATGGATCCACATATTAACGTAGAAAATCCGTGGGACAACAAAAAGTCAACGGTCCGCCAAAATTAACGCGGTAATAGTTTGAGAAAAAAGTAATACTTTTGAGACAAATATTGCTTTTAAGTATAAATAAGTAATACTTTAATTTGAAAATTATAATACTTTTGATGAAAAAAAAAGTGATATAATATGTTAAATATGGTGTTGGAGATAATGGAAATGGACGGTGACTCCACATAGCGGCGGCGAGAAAATTGACACAATTTAAGGAAAAAGTGAATTTTTGTTCAACATGTAATCATTTTCATTTCAACGTGATATTTCTTCATTTAAACGTGTAATATTTTTCACTTAAACGTGTAATATTTTTCACTTAACACTATAATTGTGAAGCCCCGATTTTTCCGAAGCTATTAGTTGAACCTTATTGTTGTTTAAGCTTTTGATCGACTATTTTACCGCGTCATTTTGACGGGTAATTATTAATAATATATACATTTTGTATTTTATTTCATTTTATTTAATTACTTGTGATCATGATCCTCATTAATTCTATTCCTCATTTATGATCACTTGGTTGATCATTATTACTATTTTTGTATTTATTAGTCACCTTAGAATTTTAAGAGACTATTTATTTTGGAGACTTTTACCTTATAGAATTAAGATTTTGATTTAGATTAAGTGATCATGAGACTTACAAGTGATCAAGGAAATCACTAATTATTTTAGATATTGATATATTTCATCTATTATCATCAAATTTGGGACAAAAAAAAAATATCGAATTACCAAATTGCCCTTGAAGTGGATTTGACAATATGGATATTTTTGGGATAAAAATATCATCCAACTCTTGTACACCTACACCATATATTAGTCATCTTGTGTATAATTATATCATTAATTCAAACATTATACACATCATCTTATACACCAATTCTTTATTACTATTTTTCCCAACTTATTCTATTCTTCCCAACATTCTTCTTATTCCTCTCAACATTCCAATTTGACCCATACTTTGACTTGCATTTTGTCTCTATGCAAGAGACAAATTACAAGACACAATTTGATCAAAATTTTCTCTCCTCTCTCTCTCATACTACACGGCTATATGGCCTAAATGACCAAAAATTTGGTTCATTTTCACCAACACCTCTCTCTCTCTTGTTAACAATCCTCCAACTCTTTCCTACCTTTCTTCCTCTTCTTTCTTATACACTTAGAAAAAAAAAAATTCAAGAACTTCCTTACATCAACAAGAAAAAATCGAACCATCATCATACAAGGTAAGAAATTTTATCTTCAATCCATTTTGGATATCACATTGTTCATCTCTTCCACCTTCTTAACTTAAGTTTGAATTTGGTTTGGAGGTACATTTAGAAGACTTTGAAGGTTAGAGCTTGACAACCTTTGAAGAAGGACCTCAAGCTTGAAAGAAGAATATAGTAGAGAAAATTTGACTACAAGGTAAGAATTGTGTACTAGACCCTTCTTTCCTACTCTTCCTTTTTTTTTTTCAAATTTTAACACCCCTTTTTCATTTTTGAGAAATAGGGGCTGACCTTAGGAGATTTTTGGAGTTGAGCCAAAATTCCAATTTTGAGCTTCAACTAGTCTCCAAACATCTACTACACAAGGTAAAGTGTAGTCCTTTTCATTTCCTTATTTCCTTCTTTTTCTCCTTAATTTTTCTCTCATTTTTCTAACTCCAAATTTTGATATTTTCTTGACTTAGGGGCTGACTTAAGAAGCCTCATCCAAAAATTGTGAAATTATCCTTTTATTTCACAATTTCCAAAATTAAGGTGGGTGGAAAAATATTTTCCAACTTTTAGGTGTTTTATTAAAATGCATGTAGAAAATTTGATCATGAGCCTTGAGATATATATAATCTATGTATTGCATGTCAATTTTATATATCAAGTCATGAAAATTCTCAAGAGTTGCTCAAATTTGCTATTTATTGAATTTTAAGTGCATGCATGTGCAATTTAATGTTTTAATTGATGAATTCTTGTATGGATTGGACATGCATGTGTATGATCTTTAAAATCTATGTTTTGGATGCCTTATAACCTGGAAAAGTCGAGCATAATTGATTAAATTTCAATTTTTGGACTTAAAAATGTAAAAATGGAAAGTTGGTGGACTAAATTACAAGAAAATGAAAGTTAAAGGACCCCTCTGCAAATTTCGAAATTTGGGACTGTACTCAGGTTCAAAAATGACTTTTGGACATTTTAATAATGTTTTAAGAGTTTTAAGATAAATAAAATCAACCTTTAAAAGCCCAAGGACTAGATTGTAAAATTTTGAAAGTTTAAGGGCTACTTTGCAATTTTTAAAACTGTACCAGACCTAAACTTTATAAATTAAAATTTTTACTTTTAAGTTACTGGGAATCACATATTTTAAAAGTATTCCAAAAATCCAAGTGGTTAGGGCTTGGAAAACCATTTTACTAAAATTGAGGGACTAATGTGAAAAATATTAAACTTGAGGACCCAAATGAAATTTCCAGGACATATGCAGCCCATGCACCTGGGAATACTAACTTAACTATAACTTAATTGTATTTTGGACCCAAGGTTCAAATTTCATAACAATTGGACCCTAAAAGCCTTAAAGGCAATTATTTTAAAATGGGACAAAAATGATATTTTCAAAAGTTGAAGGACCTACACATATTGCTTTTAAAAACTGCTTTTGTACCAATATCCTAATAACCATAGTGACATTTTCCAACTGGAACCACCTTAAAATCCCTTCCGGTTTGTGAGTTCGAATTTTTAAAACTTAAGGTCGAATTGACAATTTTTACAAATTTGGGGCCAATGTGAGATTTTTACAAAAACTCGACCTCAAAACTTTAAAAACCTGAATCCCTGGACAATTTGGAGAATTTAGGAACTGACCTCATAATTTTTCAAGGTCGGGATATTTAATTATTCAATTTTAACCGAAAAGTGTTAGTTTTTACAAAACGGGGCTAAATTACAATTTCTCTTTTATAAAGGACCTAACTCAAATTATTTTCCCTTTTACTAAAATAGCCCTGGACTCTCTGAATTTGAGATTTAATTAAAGTATTTTACTTTTCTCAAAACCTTGACTTATCGTATCAATTTGACCGATTAATACCCGATCGCGGAGCGACTTCCTCGCCTTGCGATTTTGAATCTATAACGGGACTCATGTTCTACCTAATCTTTCAAGATATCGAAGATTGCTTATCCTTACGATGATCATCTTCACCAATACTCCACCAACGCCATAATTACCACTCGCGCTTTTCAAAACTTTTCCTAAATCGCTTTCTGAATCAATAATACTCGATTGCACTGGTTGGTATGCTGTAATTGTTATTACTTTCTGCCGAGTCAACTTGGTGTGTCGAGCTCACAATCGGAATGGATACGTCGGGGGATGGAACCGGGCAGCTCGGTTGCTATTCCACTCTTCCCGCCCCATCGCCCTAATCCCCAATGGCGAGGGACGGAGTTTGTCCAAGGGAAGCGGGTCGTAATCGAGGTATAATCATGATTATGACAGATCCGAGCCTCGCCCGGCTCATCGGGATTTTGTCTTTGCCTACGGAGCGATAAGGTGCCGGTCTTGGACCATCTTATTTGACCGGGAGTTACAAGGAAGAACGAAGGAATCGATGTACGATCCACACGATTAGGAGTTATCGTCCCCATTTTGGTTGGCGTTACATTTCCGCACGCAAACCGCTACTGTTTTGCATTGGTTGGCGCTACAAGTCCGTACGCAACCATTATTTGCCTTGCATAGGATTGGCGTTACACTTCCGCACGCAATCCTACTGTTTTTTGATTTGTATCACATAGTGCTGTGTGACCATGAATTTTCTTAAATCTGTATAAGTATATTATTTAAATATTTTATCACGACGCTTGAATGTGTGTGTGAAATCATGCATCATACTCACGCGTTTTCATATAATTGTTTTCTCACATTAACTATATTGCGCCACACTCGCATTACGATCACCCCATCCATCGAGATTTTTGTCTCATCCCCAATTGTTTTCTAACCTTAGATGAGGATTTATTTGGAGATCTTTGAACCGGCTCGGATTGAGACCTTGTACTACGCTTGTTGGACTTATCGCTTCTTGTTGTTAATTGGACTCTTTTCTTATTATGTTGTTGTCGGACTCTTGTATCCTAATCAATTCGGGTTTGTAATTGAGGGCGTATGACCTTTTGACTTTAAGTTACTACCTTGTTGAATTTCGGGTTGTAATTTGGATGTTGGAATGTAGACTTTAAGTGATAACTTGTATCTGTTATTTATTTCATTGCTATTTAGACTCTGTCTTATTGGGTTCTCATTGGTATTGTCCGGATTTGTTAATCCATTTGTATTTAAGTTGTGAATCGTTCGTCGAGTCCCGTTTGGGGCGTGACAATAATACTTTTCATTCAACGTGTAATGCTTTTCATTTAAAATTTAAATACTTTTTAGTTCAACATGTAATACTTTTCACTTGAACGTGTAATACTTTTCACATAAAATTGCAATACTTTTCAATTCAAATTGTAACATTTTACAGTTCAACGTGTAATACTTTTTCAGTTACTTCTTACGTAAACGTGTAATATTATTTAGTCCAACATATAATACTTTTCATAAAAATTATATCAAAAACGTATTTACTTCGACAACCATGAATCAAACCCAAACTACAACTGAAATCAACAAAAACAAAACACGAAAAACAAATTTAAAGCTCCAGTTTTAATTTTTATTCTCAATTAATGAATCTGCTCTCCACCAAAATCAAGCATCAATTTGTCAACAAAAAACTAGTAATTTACCCTCCCTTCAAGAAATTAGAAAAATCGGATATAAAATGATCCATATTAAATACCAAATAGTTTTCAGGGTACATCCCTAAAGAGACAGATAAAAAATTTGAAGGCAAAAAAATAAAAAAGAAACTAAATAGCGAAAAAATATGACTTACTGAAATCTTGTTGCTTTTCTTAATCAGTATGTAAAAATCAGGTTATATTATAATGCGGATTCTATGAAAAGAAAAATGAGGAATAAAAAAACAAAAAAAAAATACAAGAGAGATGAACAAAGAGACTGTGAATTTTACCACGAATTGTGCAACGAATTATTCAAAGCGAGTCATACTTTTCAGTTTAACATATAATACTTTTCGAGGAAAAACTAATACATTCGAGTCGAAAGTGATATTATATTAGTGCCTAAATATTATAAAAATATCACTGCCCCCATAATATTATAAAAATGCCACCGCCTATGCATGTGGTTATGGGTTTAAGATGTGTCTTATGGAGTTTGACCCGTAAGACCATCCTACATGATTGTTAGTCAAGAGGAAAATAATTGTTTGATATATTATTATCTTCCTTTTTATTAGATTAGGATACTAAATCTCCTAAAAGCTTGGGTATGGTTATGTTTCCAAGTGAAATTATTCATTTTTAACTATTTATAAAAATGAAATCATGTTTATTTTTATAATTTTTTCATTGGGAATCCTCAATTCACTTTCTATTTTACACATAAAACAATAACTCACACGTATAAATCCAATTCTCACCTCTATACACGTAGACCCACCATTACCAACTCTATCTACTTAAAATATTATTATTTTAAAATTATATCTATCTAATGAGATTCATGACTCATATCTTACAAAATAATATCATATACTCAATTTAAAATACTAAAAGTTGGCCAACCACTATCAACTTTTCAAATTATCTATCTATCTATACATGACATTAATAATGAGATCCCATTCCAGCGCCTTTAGTTGGGCCTCTTCATGCAGGTTGTGTTAACGAGGGATTAATTGTATGTGACAGACAAAAGATTGGGGGCACCAAGGTGTGAGTTTGGATGCATTGGTTGGAATATTTACTCGCATTGAGCGTGAAGTTGAAGAAATTGGTGTTACAAATGCCTATTCATTGGCTGAAAAGGTTGCCACTGTTATTGAAGAGACGCGACCTCTGCTTAGAAAGGTATGGTGTGTGTGGTTGTTTCTGTGAAGGGAAGATGATTATGGGAAGAATAAATGACCGTGTGTGAGATTGCGAAGAAGAATGGGTTCTTTTAATTTGCAGAAAGAGAGATTTACGGACGGTGGGGTTGTGGGGGAATGGTTTTAGGGAATAGATATGTGATAGATATGTTAATTCCTAAAAATTAGGAATATTATCTAAAACAAATATTTGTCTAATCTAATTAATTGTATAATGACTCCAATACCCTCTAAATCTTCCAAAAAAAATGCCAAAATAAAATAAAAAGGGGAAAAAATTTAACCGTCCAAATAATAGATCAACAGTCCAGAATTGTCCCTACGTTCTTTTGGGCACCCTTGACTCATTTGATCCTATTCCTATATATATATATATATATATATAGGATTTGGTTCAAATGAGACCACCTCCCTAGGTGAGGACAGTGTGGACTCATCTTACCCATTGATCCTAAAAAATGAAGGGATGTGATTAATTCAATTTTTTTAATTATTTCCTAATTTTCGTTGATTTTAAGGGTAAGATTGTAATTTTGTAATTCAAATTAGTGGTCCCAGTAGATTTTATGGGTGAAATTGACACCAGGATTTTGTGGCGGATTTTAAGGAACCTGTTTTCTTTCCAAATATTTTTATTTCTGAAGATAGTTAGGGTTCTTTTCTTTGCATAATTAGACATCAAATAATGCATATTTAGTTATTTTGTTGGCTTTTTTTTATGAAAACAAGACATGATTGAATATAATGTAATCGCATATGTAGTTATACTACTCGCATAAATATGTTCAATATAATGTATATTTAGTTATGAAAATGGGATGTTGCTTTTGGAAATTATAAAAATGGGATGTTACATAATGTATCGCATATTTAGTTATTCTACAATGCATAGATAGTTTCGGATAATACATAGTTAGTTGATTTTGTTGCATAGTTTATGACGTTTTGCATAGTTGGATATACTATACTACATATTAGTTTTTTTTTTCTGTTGCATAGGTAGTTTTCGGATAATGCATATTTAGTTGAGTTTTGTTTGCATATTTAGTTTTCGAACTCATTGTTCGTTATTTCTTTGTAATATTGCACCGATTTTTCTTGTTTTTTCTCTGTAATTTTCGAGTTCTTCACAATTTTCTTTATTTGCGTTAATGGAGAGAGAGAGAGACGTGAGATTTGGGAAATTGGAGGATGTATGAGAAAGAAAGAGATTTGATTCCTTTTTGTAACTAACTTGTTATGTTATTTTACCCTACTACCCTTATATTGATTAAATTAATATTTTAATATATTTTTATCCATTAAATCATACCCATTGATTAATAGTGGGGGATGGTTGAGATTAGTCCATTGTGTCTCACCTAGAGACATGGTCTCACTTGATCCTCCCCTATATATATATATATATATATATATATATATATATATATATATATAAAGAGTCACTTATCAATAGTTGCCACAATTTTTTCCCACCTAAACAACCCTCCAGAAATAGTAAAATTTAAGCTGGAGTATGTAAAGTCAATTTTGGTAGTTAGTGAAATAATTCTAGAATTTATATATATATATAGGATTTGTTTCAAATGGGACACCATCCCTTATATGAGACGGTGGGGACTAATCCAAGTCACCAAATTTTTTGATTGATGGTGTAGATTTAATGACTAGAAAAATAAATTAATGACTTAAAGCGATAACTATAAGGGTAAAATAGAAAATATATATGATATCCAAAAGCGCCATAAACGTTTCCTACAAAAATAGGGATTTAATTACTCACCTATACAATAAAATTGTGGGAGAGGATTAATCACAAATCGTTCATGATCAGTTATCTTCTCCTTCAATGTTAAAAAACCTCCATTATTCAAAGCCTGCAAAAAATTAAGAATCACAAAATAAAATTCCCCAAACTCATGAATCCCAATCCAAGTCATTCTACAATGGAAAACAACATGATCGATGCTGAAAATGATGAATTCCTTCAACAATTTGACGAACAAGGTATTCCTATTACTAATTACCTGGTTTGTTAAAGATATTGAAACTTGTTCGCAATGTATGTATAATTTCAAATTAGTGTATATATCCTGTAAATTATTCTTGTGTTTTGTATTCTTCGTAATTTTAGCAACGCTCAAATTATTTAATCATAAAAATAATTCTTTGTATATTTAAATAATTTATTTATTATCAATATAAATGCTAATTGTATCAATGACCACGAAAAATAACAACATACCTGTTGATATTTTTTATAATATACGTTGTATACTTATGTTAAAATAATGTATATATACTTATTTTGTTTGTTGTATCAATATAAATGCAAATTGTATCAATGAACATGTAAAATGACATGACCCCCCTTTTGAAATATCTTTTTATAATATATGATGTATACTTAAGTTAAAATAATTGTGTACATACTATTTGTTGTTGTATCAAGTAATGATGTTCATCCTATCGAGCGAATAGCCGAATCATGTGAAAAGGGAGTGGGTGGGAGTCGTGTGAAAAGCCGAATCCAGAGTCAAAAGGAGAAAGTGTCAAGGGAAGCACCAAGTTAAAATGACGATGTGGTTCATGTGGAGAAGTAACAACCCATAAGAGCCGAACATGCTTTAAACAAATCCAAATCATGATCAAAAGACTGTTCACTTTTTGTTATTATTGGGACAACTAGTTCATCATACTATATATTTTTTTCTTGAATGAGGCATAAGTATTTTTTTAATGATGTCTGCTTAATTGTTATATTGATTACACAACACTGCTTTAGATATCAATCATGTCACAAAAAATGTATAAAAAGAAGTGTATCTATACAATAAATTTAACTTAATCATACAATTCGAATTATGCATAAAAAGAAGTATATCTATACGAAGAATTTTGCTCTTTGCTCCACAAAATTAATTATACAACAAAAATGGCATAATATACGGATAAATGTTATATCTATCAAGTAAATTTAACTATATCATACAATTCAAAACTAATTATAAAACAAAAATGACATAAATATACTGGATAAAGGTTAAATCTAGCCATAAATTTAACTATAGCATACAATTCAAATTATAAAAGACGCGTATTTTGAAATGATATAACTCCCCTTTAACATAGGAACCGAAAAATGTAAAATATAACTTACCTTCTACAGGTGAAATCTGAAGAGACGTGTATTTTTGAAATGATATAAATCCCCCTTAAATATAGGAACCGAAAAAGATAAAATAGAACTTACCTTCTAAACTCAAATACAAAAGACATATTTGCCCTTAATTAAAAATTCAAAAATAATATAAATTACCAACTTGAACTCTTTCATTAACTAATTGCCTATAATAATCATCCAAAATATCAATCCAATGGTTATAATAAATCCCCCTTTGTCTCATATAAGGGTGTAACATTATATAAAAATTAACTTTTTGAATCTGTGTATATTGCATTAATTATTATATTTACCTTCTTTTTCTTTTTAAAATTTATTAACTTTTTTGTTTTTGATCCATTTTTTACGTATAATCTATCAAATTAATCATATTTTTACGAACTTCATTTTGACACTCATATTGTATATATAAAATAAAAATAAACATAAAAAATTAAAATATTAAAAGATATATTGACTCAAAATTTTATTTTATAAATGGGCTTTAAAAATTATGCGTTCGACCTATTGGACATCAATATTCATGTATTTAGGCTATTTGTAATATATTTATAGTTGTTATTCGAGCTTAACCTATTTTTTTCATCATTATATAGAATTATATTTAAGTTAATTAAATTTAATTTTAAAAAAATATTTTAATTGAAGAAAATGTCTCAAAATATGTATCCAAATATTATATATATTCATACATAGAAATATTTATATATATATAGGGATGGGATCTCGTGTGGCAGCCTCTTACCGTGTGGCAGTGTGGATTGATCCCGTCCATCCCCACCTTTATTCAATGGTCCATTGCTATTAAAAATAATTGATTTATCAATTAACTAATAGGTGGAAAGGGCGTAATAGTAACTAGCAAAATGCCATAAATCACGCTCCTACAATCAAGGGATGGATTAATATCACATTTCCATAATCGAATTGTGCACCATTTTAATGTTGAATGTACACCATTTAATAATGACTTTACACCATTTTATATCTAACATTGCATCATTGTATAACTAATTGTACATCATCTAAAGGAACTATAAAGACAAAATGGTGTAACCATCTTCCCATTTAATAATCGAATTGTGCACCATTTTATATCTAACGATTGCATCATTGTACAACTAATTGTACATCATCTAAAAAGAACTATAAAGACAAAATGGCGTAACCATCTTCCCATTTAATAAATCGAATCGTACACCATTTTATATCTAACAACGCATCATTGTATAACTAATTGTACATCATCTAAAAGAACTATAAAAGACAAAATGGTGTAACCATCTTCCCATAATGACGCCCTACAATCATGGATGTGATAAAGATCACGTTTCCATAACTGAATTATGCACCATTTTGATAGTTGAAGTGTGCACCATTTAATAAATCGATGCGTGCACCATTTTATATCTAACAGTGCATCATTGTATAACTAATTGTACATTATCTAAAAGAACTATAAAGGTAAAATGGTGTAACCACCTTCCCATAATGACGCCCTACAATCATGGATGTGATAAATATCACGTTTCTATAACTGAATTATGCACCATTTTAATAGTTGGACTGTGCACCGTTTAATAACTGACTTTGCACCATAGTATATGCAACAGTGCAAAAATTTATAACTAATTATACATCATTGAGAGTAAACTACAATTGAATGAAAAGCGGGAACAATTATAAAATCAAATCCCATAAAAATCGCTGGGATGAACAGTTACCAAAAGTAACTGCTTTATTTTACCGTTTCCAACACACTTCACTGTTTCCAAGTCTTCTCTCATAAGCAAAGTGTCTCCCATCCTAAAAAGAACCTCGATACTGCAAACATTTAACAAAATTTTACTAACAAACTAATAAAATCAAAACATATAAAAAGACAATATTAAAAACAAATATAAAACATGTAACTTTGTTAGCCCCAATGTTATCAAAAACCCACTTGGCAACTGCGTTGTTGGATCTTATTCATCTTATGTGACAAAGTCGACCTGTCTAGCCCGGAATGGTGACGTCAACATCACTATTTTACGCGGCTTTCTCTTACTCTTCCGCATGTAAACTGCTTCAATCGGTTGCTCGATTTCCACCGCATCAATGCTAGACTCCCCAATAATCCCAACCTGGCCCTCCCCAGCAACCAAACCACCATCACCTTAACCCACAGCCATACCATCATCGCCACCCCGATCATCCCAGTACCTTCATTATTCTTTCGACAAATCCTCCTACACAACCCATAAATTAAAAACATAATAAGAAAAAAGAAAATGCTACATATCTGGAAAAAAAACTTACGCCCCCAGCTTGCGGCTGTTCCTCAGTCGGGTTCTCCTCGACATATTTCCGCGATGTCTCCAAAACATCATCCCAATTTGCAATGTTTGGTTCCTGCGTCAAACGAATACTGAAGTTGGGCATATTATTAGAACTTTTCTTGAACTCCTCCCACCAGCAAATAGCTTGTTCAACCTTCTCCAATGCAGCTATATTTTAAGGTTACTCAGAATGCACTAATCTGCTGAGTTTTGCTACCAAGAGCTGCTCCACCACCAGTTTCTTCCCTAGCTTTATCCCCGAAAAGCATATAAACTTCCTCGCCACATCCTCGATCATCCCAAAGTCAACATTAGAAGCCAGCTCCCGAGGAGCATTATTAAATAGGAGAATAATGCACATTACATCAGTAGCTACTGACGTCAACTTAGACAAAAGATTGCCAACATACCCCTGCACTAAAATAAAATCAAAAGACAGTTATACTCCACCAAAAAAGGTATTACACACTAAACAACTTTATCATGCTCATTTAGATAAATTTTGATGTAAAAATAATTGTCAATTTGTGTATAGGAATATAAAACTGTGCACCATATATACTGAATTAACATTGTACCATCTTACAACTGTGTATAGGAATGGAAAACTAACACTGTACCATTTTATAACTAACACTACGCCATTTTGTAACTAATTTTATACCATTTTATAACTAACATTATATCATCCCTTATGACTAATATATCATTCTCTAACTAATATTATACCATTTAATAACTAACATTATGCGATCTAATAACTAACATTATACCAATATATAACTAATGTTATACCATTTTATAACTAACAGTACATCAACACTATAACTAACCTTACACCATTTATTACTAACAATGTATCATTCTCTAACTATCATTATGATAACAATATAATTAACATTATATCATTTCATTACTAAAGTAAAATCATCCATGTCTCAATAACATAATGATAAAAAGATAAAAACCTACACACCACGAGCAATGAGTGAAACCGACACCGGCTGATCGTTCCGCGATCCAAATGCCTGGACATCACCAGCATTGAGTGAAATCGGTGTTGGTTGATCGTTTCGTGATCCATAAGGTCCGACCTCATCAATTGCGCAATCAATAAAACCTTGTCCATAACCTCCACGTTTCATCTCAGCAGCATTCCTATCCCAGATGTTTTTGGTTGTCAACGACCGAACACACGGCACAACCCTCGGGATCTTTCGAATGGACATTACAACTCTATCCATGTAGAATCTCTTTAATACAAAGAAAAAGGTGTTATTATAAGAAAATAATATTAAAGTAAAATAAATTGAAACATACTTACAGTTAAAAAAAGCAACGGGCCATTGAAATGCTTCTTCTTCGTTGTCGCCCATTCCTCTCGGCTATCTATCAATGTCTTCAAAGTGTGCTTGCACCAGTTCATTCTTCGGATATCGTCGATATTCTCCAAGCACTTCATAACAAGTGCATTAATATAACCACCATGCACATTCCCGATGATCTGTCCATCTATAAGAGCAATAAAATTCTTCCTAAATCATACACCCCCTCAACATCCTCCAGCATCTTCCCGCGTACCTCAGAGGTTGTAATAGTGTAAGACCCATCTGCACTGACCTCAGGTTGTGACTGTCAATCCTCGTACTTGGGATGTTTCTTACTTCTTCTTTTTCTCTACTCTGTTTCCACCCTAAAACCCCAAAACTAACTCCACATCCTTCTCGCAACGAATGGACCTCTCACCCGGAAGCATTAACTCACACATGAGAGAGTTAAAACTGTCAACCAACCAATAAATAAATCTCCCAGACACTCTTCGACCTTTAACCCTAACAAGCTTCCAAAATTCATTTTAATTACAAGTTTATTCTGAAAATTGTTCAGACGACTCAGTGCATCCGTTAGAGCCGTTGGCACAGATCTTTCCTCAACTTGGGTACCACAGATTTCGCTTCTGATTTGGCAGCCTTAGACCTCTTATTAATATTACGCCCCCCATCGTCCGGCCTTGCAGATGCCGGTCTTTTACTATTTCCTCTAGCCATGTAAAATTCTCAACCTGGTATATAACAACATGAACAATCATAAGTCAAAACTCAAAAATCGGTCATCAATAAAATACACAATTGAAAAACTAAATGTGTACTGTATGGACCTTATCTGTATATTAGAATAAAACTATTTAAACACCACGTGTGTTGATGCATTTCATGGACTACAATGCACATGACCGAACCTAGCAATGCACCAAAACATATCTTCATTGTACAATAACAATACTAAATATGCACCAATACAATCTTCATGGCTCATTCATTTGTTTTTAATGCAGGGGTTAGAACAAACACTACACTAAAAATAACTATGCATCAAATATAACTAAAAGTGCATCATTCTTAAGTAAATCGTACACCAAAAAACAATGAAGGAATCACAAAAATAAAACAGGGTATACTAACACATTTCACAAAAATAAGTTTCGAAAATATAAAACAAAACAACCATTCTGCAAACAAATTATATACACGCACATGACACTAATATCTTCCCCCTAACATAAAAAATTACGCTACACAATAACTAAAATTACATCGTTTTTATCAAAATTTACACCAAAAATCCCCCCAACAAAAATGAACTATTACCCACAAATCATTCCCAAAAATAATAAAAATCACAAAATTGCCTGGACAATCGAAAAATCAAACTCTAGATATTTCAAAGTAAAAAAAAAAAACAACAATGTGTATTCTCTTACTAAAAAAACTTCAAATATCCAAAACTAACAATTGAATAGTTCCAAAAAATGCCAAAACATGTAAAAAAAGAAAATTCTTACTTCCAAATTTTCGAACTAAAAATGAAGAAAAAGCAACCCAACACTTACCTTAACCAACTTTTTGAAGGATCAAAATCAAACTCGGTGCAGAAGATTTCGCTCTGTTTACAACTTGTGAAGAAATTTGGAATAAAAAAAGGAGATGGAGAATGTTAGTCGAAAGAGCAGTGAGAAGGAATGAGACAGAATTAGAGTTAGGAGTTTTTGTTTGTGAGGAGACCGCAGGATAGTGAAAAGCGGGAACAATCCTAAATTAAATCCCATAAAAAACGTTGGGATGAGCAGTTACCAGAAGTAACTGAATTAATTTATGTACAAAATGACATTTATGCCCTTAATTGGGCGAAAACTAAATTAAAAAAATCAAAAATATTCGGACCTTTAGATTTGTCAAATTAATGGATTGGATTAATCCACACCGCCACACGCAGTAAGCCTCCTACCACATTTGATCTCGTATATATATATATATATATATATATATATGTGTGTGTGTGTGTGTGTGTGTGTGTGTGTGTGTGTGTGAGTTTTATATTACATATAAGTTGTACATCTTATATGCATTCAATTTATATAATCGAACACAAAGACACGCCCTTGTGCATCGCACGGTCAAAAACTAGTTTATACATAAAAAAAAAACTACTTCCAAATTATTCAACCAAACATATTCTCTACATTCATTAATCCAAACATAATTCCAATTTTCACACGAAAATCAATAAATTTTCAAAACTCATGATTATTTGATACTAGAAACTAGAAATGGACCATGAAACATAATCATACAATGCCTTGTCTTTTCAAAAATTGTATCGAAAGATTCCACAAACACTACAAGAAAAATCAATTTACCTACAAAACTCATGATTAAAAATCAGAGGTAAATATTAAGATAATCGTAAATGGTAGGTAAAATCATTGTAGGTAAAACCATCGTAGGTAAATATTTACCCTAGGAATCTAAAATAAGCTGTTGGTAAATAATACCTACAGTATTTATGTCGGTAAATTTGAAAATTATCGGTAATCGGTAATTTATCGGTATAATTTAGAGAAAATAATATTTTTTTATTTTGTAGGTATATATTGTAAGTAAATGTGAAAATTAGTGACATATATTTATCGATAAATTATGTTGGTGAACTGAAATTTTATTATAGTAAAATTGTTGTTTGGAAACTTGATCTATATCATATATGCCTAAAGAACACAACTCAATTTGATTCGATAATAAATGAATTTAATTTGACCCAACATTATTTAAGTGGTGTCATTAATGCACGCCTAATATACATTAATATATTTTGAATTCGAATTGCATGATTTATTGGGAGTATTTCGGCCCTTCAAATGATAGATTTGGTAGGAGCCGTGCATGCTTGTTTTCAAGTTAAAAATGCAAACTTAAAACGATAACAAATACACAATAACAATTAATAATCCAACAAATTAGCGATGTGGAACAAATACAAACTCTAACACCCACCCTAACGCAGACACGGATGCACGGCTCTTGTTATGGGGGCACGTGCCCCCATAACTTATTTTCTTTTTTTAGTATTATTTATTATTAGTTTTAAAAATTGTATAATGAATTAGGTTATGAAAAAATAGAACATGATCCCCACAATCTTCTTTCTACAACAAGTTAGTCGCGCGTTCCCATCATTAGAATCCATAAGAAATAGAAAACAAAATAAAAGTCCAAAAGTTTGATCGAACCACCATTAAAATTTGAAAAAGAAATATGAAGTGGTATTTCAAAAGAGCATTATAATCATCCTTTCCTCTAGGAAAAAGGATGGTAGAATCAAATCAAGTAGAAACGAGTTAGATCTAAAAGAACTTCCAATGAGATATGGGGAATTTCGATTTTGGATTGTAATCCAAATATTCGAGATGAAGTTCGAAGGGCGTATTTATTAAAGGGTGCCCTTGTCAACCACTGTACCATAATTTTCTTTTTACAAAGTTTGGGAAAAATCAAGACGTTTTCCTTGTCTATTATGCAAATATTTTAATCTATGAAAACTCGTAGATTTCAATTACAAATGCTTGATTATTTAGTAATAGAAATTTTTTTGTTCATGTCTTTTGTGCCCCCCTTATACAAAATTTCTGGATCCGTCCCTGACAACGAGCGTGCCAATCAAATGGATCAGGGTTTAATTTCCAGCATCGCCTCCAACTCGACTGCTCTGATACGATATAGAAATCAATGAATTCATAATATTGAGAGAAAAAAGAAAGACTTGTATTCTTGTGATACAAATTCAAACGTGAATTACAAAATAAAGAAAGAGATCGATATAGGCGACTAGAAATTCTAACCCTAAAAAGACTACAAATTCTAACCATAAAATGACTAAAACTAAATAAGGAATTCTAATAATATAATACTATATTTTAACAAATCAATGGAATTGAGGCCACCGTCGCGTATATCATATATGTTAAAAAAATGATGATCCATCTTCTATTCCATTCTAAATCATGTTTAATATGATATTTCAATACACTCATATGCATGCCACAATATTAGGCGATGTCATTATACACATTGCATTCCATATGTTAGAAACACAAAAACCATAAGAATAAGAAATCCGATTCGCCTTATTACATATACCGTTATCACTAGATTCCATAATTCTATACAACTATTATGCCGGATCTTAAACTTTGTTATTGTCAAGAAGCCATAGAACTGTCTATAGTAATCTTTGTGGCTTATATTGAAAGTTTTAGTCCTTTTGGCACGATTAACTCTTTTTAAAAGTTTTTAATAATTATTTAGTGTGTATGTATATTTTAATGATTTTAATATGAAAATTTTCAAATTTTAATGTAACGTATATAATAAAATTCAAACAAAAATACAAATAGAGCTTGCATTTAAACAAATATAGGGAAACTATTTTTTTTTTTTTTGTCTTTCTTAAAGAGGCTTTTCAACTTTATTATTTATCTGGAAATCACAGTTGAAAACTGAAAAGAGTAAAAATCTATATATATATATATATATATATATATAAAAACAAAATGATTTCTAAATATGTTTTCCCGCCTAAAGAGACTTGCTAAAAAAATTGGTGACCTTTTTTTTTGTTAATTTTTGATTTATATGGAAGATTGTTTTCAAAATGGGAATATTTGAACCTCTTTATTGCTGATTTTTGTTGCCATAATTCATGATTATCGATATTCATAGAAAACTAACATACAAAATTTAAATATGGCAATTTATTTTCTAAAAATGTTAACTTTAGAATTAAATATTTGTTATTATGGTAGGATTAATATTAAGAATCATAATTGATTGCAATCCGATTATTTATGTTAATACTTAATATCAATCACTACTAACTACGGATTTTGAAAACAATTGAATTATTATTGCAAACTAAATATTTATTTTTGATAAGTAATTAATATTTGTGATACGATTTTGATTTAGATCGGGAAAAAAATCACAAATTGAAATTACTTTATTGACATGAATCGAAAATTCATCTTGATATCTAACTATTTCAAAAAGTCCAAAACTTTTGGGATCCAATACAAAATAGTTCACAGTACACATTTAGATAATATAAACTAAAATCTGATCAAATATAATTACAATATGAGTGTATAATTATAATATATACTTTCCATAATTAAATCTTCTTCAAAACACCTATAAATATGAGTTTTCCTTGCAGTGAAAACTCGCATTCATATTTCATCTCATTTCGAAAAATCCTCTGTCGTTGCTTTCTTTATCTAAAAAAATGGCACCAATGCTTTCTCATATCAAAGACATTAAGATGTCAAAATCACAATGAGCAATGAGCTATGAAGCTACGTCTAATTCGTCTCTACGAAAAACCATCATACATTGATAGAACGAATACAAATAGTTTGGAATGTATTTTTCGCGACTCGGGGTCCGATTTTTATTTTACCATTATTAAGAACTTATCACATATAATATTGATCTGATGTCTTTGTGATTTCTATTTCATACGAGATAGAGTACAAGAATATACGAAAAGCAAAATCACACAGTATAAATGAATTTTGATTGGGGAAAACATATATCTAAACGAAAACTAAGAAAATAAAGTTTCTACTGTGGGTCTGGGCTTCAAAATCTATATATATAAAAGCAAAATGGTTTCTAAATATGTTTTCCCGCCTAAAGAGACTTTCTAAAAAAATTGGTGACCTTTTTTTTATTGATTTTTGATTAATATGGAAGATTGTTTTCAAAATGGGAATATTTGACCTATTTGTTGTTGATTTTTGTTGCCATAATTATTGATTATCGGTATTAGTAGAAAATTAACATACAAAATTTAAATATAGCAATTTATTTTCTAAAAATGTTAACTTTGGACTTAATTATTTGTTATTATGGTAGGATTAATATTAAGAATCATAAGCGATTGCAATCCGATTATTTATGTTAATATCAATCACTACTAACTATGGATTTTGATAACAATTGAATTATTATTGCAAACTAAATATTTATTTTTGACAAGTAATTAATATTTGTGATACGATTTTGATTTAGATCGGGAAAAATCACAAATTGAAATTATTTTATTGACGTGAATTGAAATTCATATCCGATATCTAACTATTCCAAAAAGTCCAAAAATTTTGGATCCAATACAATAGTTTAATACACAGTACACATTTAAATAATATAAATTAAATCTGATCAAATATAATTACAATATGAGTGCATAATTATAATATATATTTTCCATACTTAAATCTTCTTCAAAACACCTCTAAATACGAGTTTTCCTTGCAGTGAAAATTTGCATTCATATTTCATCTCATTTCGAAAAAACCTCTATCGTTGCTTTCTTTATCTAAAAAATGGCATCTATGCTTTCTCATATCAAAGACATTAAGATGTCAAAATCACAATGAGCAATGGGCTATGAAGCTACGTCTAATTCGTCTCTACGAGAAACCATCATACAATGATAGAAGGAATACAAATAGTTTGGAATGTGTTTTTCACGACTCGGAGGTCTGATCTTTATTGTACCATTATTAAGAACTTATCAAATATAATATCGACTGATGTCTTTGTGATTTCTATTACTGCAGGGAGATAGAGTACAAAAGAATATACGAAAAGCAAATATCACACAAAGTATAAATGAATTTCGATTGGGGAAACATATATCTAAACGAAAACTAAGAAAATAAAGTTTCTAATGTGGGCCTGGACTTCAAAATTAGATTAATATTTATTGGGTTGGAATTTTTTATTTGTGTTTGGGTTCTTAATATAATTTGTCTTTATTTTATTGTTTTCAAATTAATCTTGAAATTAAATTTCATTAATTCTAATTATCTTATATTTCATTTTACTCAAAAAAAAATAGAATTTTTTCCAGTTTTTAAACTATGACAACCATAGTCCATATATAATATATTAAACATTTCTTGAATGTAAGAAAATGATTGAGAAATACTATATAGTTATTTTTGGTAGAACAATATTATATGTAATGAAATTAAAATGATATTGAGTTATAAATTTAAGTAATAATCTATGTTATTTCAATTAAACTGGTGTAATATATAATAGTAGATATCGATTTATTCTAAATATCATATTTTAATCTGTAAAACATATCAATATATGCGGAAGATAAATTAATAGGATGTTAGTATTGAACTATTTTTAATAATTTTTGAATTTTCTATGTAAATTAATACTTTTTTTTTGGTAACATATATAAGAAACAATGCATTCCTTTTATATGTTTACCCATTCAATAATTGTGAAGTATGTGTTTATATTTCTTTACAACATTCATTTGTTATACAATTTATTCAATCAAATTTGTTTCCCAAAAAATCGGACATGCTTCACAAGCTACATCTTCAAATATGTCTAAGAGAAATATTTTTATAAAACCCACCAATTTTTATATGTTTACCCATTTTTGTACATTTTTATATTCATCGATAATATTATTATTTTAATATTTTTAAAGTTTGATTAAAAATAAAATAAAAATATAAATAAATAGAAATTGAAATAATATTATTTTAATATTTTTAAAGTTTGAATAACCATTTATTCTCTTTGAAAAGATGGATAATTTGTTAATATTTATATATTTATAATTCAAGTATACTTTTAGCTAGAAATATAAAATATTTTAATAGTATTTTTCTTATTTTTAATAATAATTTTTATATTTATAAATTATGAAATTATTCAATAATTTATTTTATTTATAGTTGAATAAATATATTTCCAATAACTATATGTGAATTTTATATTTTTTATTATTTTTAAAATCAATAAGTAAGAAAATACAAATAAATTTTTTTTTTTGAAATAGTTTTAGTAAAAAAATGTGTTAGTAAAATATATGTAGGAAATAGATTTTTTTATTTCTAAGATATGAAATTCACAATTCAAATAAAAATTAAAAGTATAAAATTAAAGCTCATTTTTTTATCATGGATAATATTCTATTATTTTTTAAAATTTATTTAAAGCTTGAATTAAATAAAACCCACTAGCGAGGTAACATTTTTGTTATCAGGAATAATGAGGACTAAAAGTCTGAATTTTGTCCATTTAAAGGACTAAACTCAAAGTTGAGAAAAAAAAAGGACTAAATCTCCGAATGGCGCCACTTAGAGGACTAAAAATAATTTTGCCTCTTCAAATATGTCTAAGAGAAATATTTTTATGAAAGCCACCAATTTTTATATGTTTACCTATTTTTGTACATTTTTATATTCATCGATAATATGAGTTTTATAGGCATGCAATTTACATCCAACGACACATCCCACACACTGTTCCATCCGGGTGCATCGCACGGCAAATTACTAGTAAATAAAAATAAGAAACACTAATTAAACTCAGGCCTTACTTCTTTAGAGCACACAAAGACAAATTAGAATTTTTCAAGTAAAATAAAACACTTAAGTAGTTGAGATTAAATGGCGTATTCCATCATGACAATTGAACTTATGAGAAATTAAATGCTTAAAAGTAGAGCTGCCAAAACTAGTCCGACTCGATGATCCTGGTTGACCGGAATATGATATCGTAAGGCCGAAAAGAGCCGGGTCTATTTGGCCCGGCATATTGGGCCCAAAACACCGGGCTGGACCGGTCGAGCCCGACTTCACATGTGTATTTTCATGGCTTGGGTTGCGCTTGGGCTTCCAATATGGCGGTCCGATGAAATTTTGGCCGACCCGACCTATTTGACAACTCTACTTAAAAGTAACTTTAGTAATGCAAATATAAATATAATAACTATGTGTTTGAATGATATTTTATTATTTTATGGAGAAAAAGTATGATTATGATATTTGATGTTTTGATCTGTTATTTTTATTGAGATAATGTCTGTCAAAACTGTTACTTTATGGAAGAAAAACAAAAGAAATATGTTTTGTTAGTAATTCCTTTTTCATGATGATATATTACTCTAATATTTTTTATGTAGTGTTGTTTAATTGCATTATTATTCAATACGAATTTTCACAAATGTCTCTAAAATACCATACAATTTGTTCCCAAACTATCTATAAACATTGTTCTAAAAATTCCGCCTAATTCCGATTAGTCCCCGCAAGTCGCTAAGCTCCTCTTGTCCGCCTAGAATTGTTTTCCGATTAGGTCCCGCCTAACCACGCTCAGGCCCGCCTTAACCCCGCCAAACTCCGCCTGCAGACGCTTGCGCCTCCGCCGTCAGACAGCGCTAGCGCTTTTTTAGATAGTGTCTATAAATCTATATAGTATTTATCCAACGACGTCGGATCAAAAAGGTTGGAAAACGACGAGAGGATAGCCTATGATGGCATCAAAAAAACAAAGACTGATCTTATCTCATTATCTTGTGTAGTTGTGTTTAATTAACTCTCAGAATGGTGGGCTGAAAAGTGAAAACGCCAAAAAGATGTAAAATATCATTAGGGCCCAGACTTTTCGCCTTACTATTCTTTTTAATGCTCGGAAATGAGGATAAGAATTTTATTTTAATAATATTTTGCTTTTTATTTAATATTGGTAATCACAA
Organism: Rehmannia glutinosa; assembly: GCA_016081115.2. Lineage (NCBI taxonomy): Eukaryota > Viridiplantae > Streptophyta > Magnoliopsida > Lamiales > Orobanchaceae > Rehmannia > Rehmannia glutinosa. The sequence continues at coordinate 60,687 of JABTTQ020002440.1, forward strand.
TTACACAATAAGTTTCACGATTTTGTCTCTGGAAAAGACGCATGCACTTATCCGAGGTAATTCGATTCGTAATATACATACATAAATCCAATGAGCAAATTAAAATTCCTATCATACATACATCTATTCATGGGAAAAAGAAAATCAAGAAGATCCGTTAGATATAAACTTCTAACACAAAAACTCCTGTCAGACCGTCTAACGGGCCCCGACCTATTAAACGGATCGACCCGCGGATCGGTGGCATTTCGTAATATTAGTAGTGGTGTTTTATTAGTTTTGGTGAGCACATGTATTATCGGTCTTCGAAATGTATTAGTCGCCCTTCTAAAAAGTATTAGCATTCTTCCGAAATGTATTATTAGTTTCTCAAGAGTTTTCTAGTATTTCTCCTAAATATACTCTTTAAATGTATTAGCAAATCCCTCAAAAAAAGTATTAGTAGTTCATCGAAAAAGTATTAGTAGTTCTTTGAAATAAATTAAATTTTTTTCACCAAATGTATTAAAAGTCCTTCCGAAAAGTATTAGTCGTCCTTCTAAAAAGTACTAGCAGATTCTTCCGAAATGTATTAGTAGTTCTCAAGAGTTTTTTGGTATTTTTCTCATTAATATACTAAAAATGTATTAGTCGCCCTTCTAAAAGTATTAGATTCTTCTAAAATGTATTAGTTGTTTCTGAATATAATTAAATTTTTATCCCATAATATATTAACAGTCCTTTTGAAAAGTATTAGCCGTCCTTCTAAAAAGTATTAGCAGTTCTTCTAAAATGTATTAGTAGTTCGCTTGAATATAATTAAATTTTTCTCCCAAAATGTAATAACAATCCTTCTGAAAAGTATTAGTCGTCCTTCTAAAAAGTATTAGCAGTTCTTCTTAAATGTATTAGTAGTTCCCCTGAAAAATATTATTTTTTCCCACTAAAATGTTTTTAGTAATTTTCCTGAACAGTATTAGTTTTTCCAATAAAATGTATTAGTAGTTCCACTGAAAAGTATTAGTTGTTACCTTTAAAAGTATTAGTTTGTCTCTTGAAAAGTAAGTTAAATGAAATATTCCTTAGCCCCTGTTAAATGAAATCTTTCTGAGCCCCATCTATAAAAATTCTTCTAAGCAAATGCATGTAAATGGGCTTATTTATGTGCTTATTTATTGACTAATACACAATAATTATTGAGTTTTCTTCAAAATTCCATACAAGAGAAAAAATGATTTTTTTAAATAATGCACCTACTTGTTTTGAGGTTTTACCTCTATTTCTAATGCTCTGTTATTAAACTTGCGTCAAAACCTGGAATTGGCACTTGCAGCAATAGTTTGATATTGTTTTAGCTCGTTGGTGAAAATCAAGCAAAGTAGCAGAGAGGGAAAAGAATGATATGAGGAAGACTTTTAAGAGAGAGGGGGAGAGGAAATACGCAGGAAATGAGAAAGAATGAAGGAGACTTGGAGTAGGCCTCGTTTTTTTTTAAAGATCCGAATTAACGTGTTGGGGATCCGTCTAACAGTTTAGATCCGATTAGATCGCCCGACAGAGACTAGCTCAACTTCTAAATAGCAACAACAAATTTTTGAAATGATATCTAATCATAGAGTATTTACTAATATAATCTAGGTATCCAAAGGTATGTCAAAAAAAAATTATTTAACGCATGTCAAAAAAAAAAAACAAATTTAGTAAAGCACGAGTAAATAATATTTCTTCCTATTCAAAATAAGTGTATTTTAAAAAAAAACACACATTAAGAATTTTGTTAAATACCAAATATACCCTTAAATAATCATAAATGTTAGTTTGAAACAAACAAATATATGTTGAAAAACATTACATTTAAGTGTAACTTGGGAAAATATTTTTCTCACTAGGCTTGAAAATGTGAAAATGACATTTTGTTTGAAGATTTTTCTATGTGTGCCAAAAGGACACTTATTATGAATAGGAGAGAAGATGTAATATTTTGATGAATGTGAATGCAAAAAATAAAAAAATGCTATCATCCGGTCCCCTACTAATTTAATAGCTAAGAAAAGTAGAGCTTCAGATCGGGAAAAGCCTTCCCAACCTCTGCTAAGCCATGCTTGTACTTTTCCCAAAATATCAGACTTGATTTGGAGATATTCTTTGATTGCATGCTGCCCATATTATATTGCTGATAGTGACGCCACAATAAAGAATCAGAAAATCCTGTTTATTTAAAGCCAAAAACCTCGCAGAAAATTTCAAAACACTGTAACCGAGAAACAAAAATCCACTCTTCTCTAATGGCCATCTCTGATTTTTATCCCGAGATTTTCTTTCTTATCCTCACCGTAATTTTCCTTTTTGTTTGGATAACCAAAACCAGGAAAAAAACCTCGGTGCCGACGGATTGGCCACTGGTTGGAATGTTACCTGGTATTCTTCAAAATAGTCATCGCATCCATGCTTACGCAACAGAAATTCTAACTGAAAGTGGTGGCACCTTTGATTTCAAATTTCCCTCGTATTTAAACATGGATATGTTAGTCACTTGTGATCCCGCCAATATTCACCATATTTTCAGCAAGAATTTCTCAAACTACCCAAAGGGTGATGAGTTTAAGAAAATTTTCGAAGTATTGGGAGATGGGATTTTCAATGTTGATTTTGAAATGTGGGAGCTTCATAGGAGAACGACTCTGTCGTTCATGACTCATTTCAAGTTCTACGGTTTGTTGGAGAGGGCTGTTTGGCAGAAAGTTGAAACAGGGCTTTTGCCTGTTCTTGATTATTTCTCAAAACAGGGGACTGATTTTGATTTGCAAGATATTTTCCAGAGGTTCACTTTTGATAGTGTTTGTCAATTGGTGTTGGATTTTGATCCGTGCAGTTTGTGCGTTGAGTTGCCTTATATTCCATGCGAAAAAGCGTTTAATGATGCTATTGAAGCTCTTTTGTATAGGCATGTTTTGCCGGAGAGCATCTGGAAGCTGCAAAAATGGCTTGGAATTGGTAAAGAGAAGAAGCTTTTCGAAGCTTGGAAGGCCTTTGACGAATTCATATATCCGCGTATCGAGGTGGTAAACCAAAAGGATGATGATTTCAAATTGTTAACGGCTTTTAAAAAAGCGTACCAAGAAAAAAATGGTTGTTTAAGTGATTGTAGAGATTTTTAAGGGACACTGCGTTAAGTTTGATGTTCGCAGGTAGAGATACAACGAGTACTTGTCTAACATGGCTTTTCTGGCTAATCGCTACAAACCCATCAACGGAAACAAAAATTTTAGAAGAAATTGAGACGCAACTGCACATAAAGCTGTTAGAGTAATTTAATGTTATGTTATTATTGTTATTTATTTGTATTGTTAAGGGTAGTTTAGTCTTTTAATAATTTGTAACCTAGTATTTAGAGGAGTCTTCATCCTCATTTGTGTAGTAGTCTTTTCTCTCTTCATTTGTAAGATACACAAATTCTCTCTCAATTACAATGAATGCATCAATTGTTCTATCATGGCATCGAGCCAAATTTAATCCCATACACGACGTTCGCGGATCCAACTCATCGCGGGGTTGCGGGCGGCGCCCCCTGCTCGGGGTTCGGGTAGAGCCCAAGAATTTTTTTTTCCCGGTTTGTAGTTTTAGTAGATCGGAGCAGATCGGAGTAGATCGAGTAGTTGCTAAAGTAGATCGGAGCAGATCGGAGCATTTCGTTCAAGATATCGGAATAGATCGAAGCGGACGGAGCATTTGCAATATTCATTGTTTTGATGTTTGGGTAATCTTCCTTACTACTATTTTCTCATCGAATATTTCAAGTTCGAATGTTTCGTTTGTTTGGGTTTGGCTTGGCCTTTTTGTTGGTTATTTGGTTGAGCTTATTTGTTGGTTGTGTAATATGGCTTAGAAAAGGATGATTCGTTGCAATCTATTGGTGTTCGATTGGATGGGAAAAATTATACATATTGGAGTTATGTGATAAAAAAATTTTTGAGGGGAAAACGAATGTGGAGTATTGTAAATGGGACTCAATCTAAACCTAAGAGTGAGAATAATGACAAATATCTTGAACAATTGGAGGCTTGGGAGGTTAATAATTCTAAGATTATTACATGGATTAATAATTCATTGAGAGTTCGATTGGTATGCAATTGGCAAAATATGAAACGGCAAGAGAAGTTTGGGAGCACTTAGAACGATTGTACACACAATCAAATTTTGCTAAACAATATCGTTAGAAATGGACATTCGAACTCTTCAACGAGAAAAAGACATGACTATCCGGAATTTTATTCGCAATGACTAATCTTTGGGACCAATTAGCTTTTGACAGAATCAACAGAGCTTAGTGCATTTGCTCCTTATATTGCCCGACGTAATGAACAACGGTTGGTTCGAGTTTCTTATGGCTCTTCGTGATGATTTTGAGTCATTGCGTGGAAATATTTTGCATCGTAGTCCTCTTCCAATCGCTGATTCTGCGGGTCAATGAATTAATTGCCGATGAAACACGCCACAAGTCCGCATCGACAAAGGGGATACTTCCCACACCCGCCCATCTGCCTTAGCTGCTCCAAATCGCCCATTCCAAAAGTATTCGAATAAGCCAAATCATAAGGTTGTTGCCCAGGATGAATGTAGCTTTTGTAGAACTCCGGGACATGGAAGGCTCGGTGCCCCAAGTTGATGGGTCGACCAACCCCCGCGTGCTCCTCCGCACCTCGCCTTCTCAACGTGGTCCTGCACCACCTCCACCGCATATACACGCCGCAGCTTGTACCACCATCCGACTCTTTCAAACCTGAGTTGCTTCACCGTCTACTACTACTACATGCAGATTCTCTCTACGAGATTCGAAATTTCTTAGCCTTCAACCACATGCTATATGTCCGCAGTTTGTCACCCGAGCTTCTCGTATATCTTCATCTATTTGGTTATTAGACTCAGGAGCTTCTTATCATATGTCCCCTAATGCGTAATCATTTATTTTATTTCTCCTTCAAACTCCACGCCTGTTGATGATCACGATGGCACACCTATGCCCTTAGCGGTGTTGGTTCATTGACTCTACGCATGTGTCTCTACCTAGTGTTTATCATATTCCCCTTACTTTAAATCTTGTTTCATTTGGTAAACTATGTGATTCTCGGTTATTCGTGACTTTTTCTTCCGATTCTTCTCATGTGCAGGATCCTCACTCCCTGCAGGCCGATTGGGACAGCCGTAGGAGTGGAGTGGTTGTATGTTTTGGATGAACTTCGTGTACCGGATGTCGCAGCCTTCTACTATTGATTTGTCTTCTTTTCGTTTGGGTCCATCTTCGCCTAATTTTTATTTATGGCATTCTCGTTTGGGTCATGTATCTTTTTCGTTTAAAGTACTTAGCATCCATCGCTTGTTAGGGAATTTGAAAAGTCATGATATTTCCGGGTTGTAGTGGTTGTAAACTTGCTAAGTTTTTGCAGATTGCCTTTTAGTAAAAGCTTCTCCATTTCAATTTGCACCATTCGATTTGATTCATTCTCGATGTTTGGGGACCTTCTCCAATTGCCACAAAAGGAGGGTCCCGACTATGTTTCTTTCATTGATGACCATACACGCTATTGTTGGGTTTATATGATGAAACGTCGTTCGATTTCTTGGGAATTTATACCTCTTTTCGAGCTCTTGTCAAAACGCAAAGATTCTCATTGTTATAAAGTGTTTCAGGTGTGATTTGGGTGGGGAATATACATCTAATAATTTTCGTGAATTGCTTGCTTTAGATGGAACTATATATCAAACTTCTTGTACTGATACGCCTGAACAAAATGGTGTTGCTGAAAGAAAACATAGACATATCATTGAAATTGCCGTTTTCTTTTATTATCTTGCTTCTGTGTCCCTAGTGAATTCTGGGGGGAAGCTGTTCTTACGGCTGTTTATTCAATCAACAGGATCCCAACCGCTCATAACTCGGGTGTGTCACCATTTGAGAAATTACTTGGTTATGCTCCTGATTACTCTTTCTTACGAGTTTTTGGTTCTACATGTTTTGTTCTTCGTCCTCACGTTGAACGTAGTAAATTGTCTTCTCGTTCTGCTATGTGTGTTTTCTTAGGCTATGGGGATGGTCAAAAGGGGTATCGTTGTTATGATCCTGTTGCACAAAAATTATATGTGTCACGTCATGTTTTCTTTCTTGAGCATATTCCTCTTTTCACCATTCCATCTAGCTCTCACAATGTGTCTAAATCGATCTTCTCCATATTGATCCTTTTCTTTGGTGATATTGATGATTTTTCTGGCAGACATCGGGTACCGATGATTCAACCGATACTCTTGCTCCCTCTCCTCCTACGACTATCTCTCCGTCTCCTGAGATTGTGGATCCTACGCCTCGCTATCCTTCACGGGTTCGTAAGTCTACTCAATTACCAGATTTTGTCTATTCTTCTTATTCACCATCTTTTACATCATTTTTGTCATCTATTCACAATCTCTCTCGAACCAACTTCTTACAAAGAGGCGACTCTTGATCCTCTTTGGCAAAAAGTTATGGTCAAGAATTATCCGCTTTGTCAAAAACAGTAAACTTGGGATTTGGTACCTCTACCACAAGGTAAAAATGCAATTGGTTCTCGTTGGGTATTTAAAATTAAAACAAAGTCTGATGGTTCTCTTGAGCGGTATAAGGCACGATTGGTTGCTAAAGGATTCTCTCAACAATATGGTTTGGATTATGAGGAAACTTTTGCTCCTGTTGCAAAGATGACTACAATTCGTACACTTATTGCCGTTGCATCTTCTCGAAAATGGCATATATCCCGGATGGATGTTAAAAATGCATTCTTGAATGGAATTCTTCAAGAAGAGGTTTATATGGTTCCACCTCTGGCGTGGCCCATAATCCAGAGAGGTTTGTAAACTTAAGAAAGCTTTGTATGGTCTCAAACAGCACCTCGTGCTTGGTTTGAGAAGTTCTCGATTGCCCTTATTTCTCTTGGATTTCATCGGAGTGATCACGATTCCGCTTCTCTTTGTCAAGAACTCTTTGGCGGTATTATTGTGCTCTCCTTATATGTTGATGATATGATTATCACGGGTAGTGATGTTGATGGGATTGCACTGCTCAAGTCAAAATTGTCCTCTCTTTTTGAAATGAAAGACTTGGGCTCTCTTCGATATTTTTTAGGTATTGAGGTCAGTTGGTCACCTAAAGGTTATCTTCTCTCACAGTCCAAGTATACAACTGATATTCTTGAGCGGGCTCGCATCACCGACACTAGGACTGTTGATTCTCCCATTGAAGTTAATGTTCGATATTCTTCTTCTGATGGCACACTTTTGGCCGATCCTACTTTGTATCGTACCATTGTTGGCAGCTTGGTTTATCTCACTATTACACGCCCAGATATTGCTTATGTTGTTCACATTGTTAGTCAATTTGTTACTTCTCCTACGACTGTTCACTGGGCAGCTGTTCTTCGTATCTTACGATACCTTAGAGGCACCATATTTCAGAGTCTCTTATTTTCGTCTACCTCCTCTTTCGAGTTACGTGCTTTCTCGAGATCCGATTGGGCTAGTGATCCAGGTAGATCGTAAATCTACTACAGGATTTTGTGTTTTCCTTGGGGATTCTCTTATCTCGTGGAAGAGCAAGAAACAAATTGTTGTCTCTCGTTCTTCTACCGAAGCTGAGTACCGAGCTATGGCTTCTACTACCACAGAGATCGTTTGGTTACGATGGTTACTTGTTGATATGGGTGTTTTTCGTCATCCCACTCCTATGTACATCGCGATAATAGGAGCGCCATTCAAATTGCCCACAATTCGGTATTTCATGAAAGGACAAAACATATTGAAATTGATTGTCATCTCACTCGTCACCATCTTCAAAGATGGTACTATTACTTTGCCGTTCGTTACATCCTCATCACAAATTGCGACTTCTTCACCAAAGCACATCCGCTTTCTCGTTTTCATTTTTGGTTGGCAAACTCTCGATGCTCCTTGCGCCAGATCTTGAGTTTGTGGGGGATGTTAGAGTAATTTAATGTTATGTTATTATTGTTATTTATTTGTATTGTTAAGGGTAGTTTAGTCTTTTAATAATTTGTAACCTAGTATTTAGAGGAGTCTTCATCCTCATTTGTGTAGTAGTCTTTCCTCTCTTCATTTGTAAGATACACAAATTCTCTCTCAATTACAATGAATGCATCAATTGTTCTATCAAAAGCAGGATAAGAAATGGAGGAATTTTAATGTAGAAGAGTCCGGAAATTAATATATCTCCATGGTGCTTTGTGTGAATCTCTGAGGTTGTTCCCTCCCGTTGCTTTGGAACACAAAGCTCCAATTCAACCTGATAATCTACCGAGTGGTAATTATATCCAAGAAAAAACTAAAGTGATAGTTTCTTTCTATTCGGTGGGGAGAATGGAGACAGTATGGGGAAAAGATTGCTTGGAATTTAAGCCTGAGAAATGGATTTCTGCAAGCAGAGGAATTAAGCACGAGCCGTCGTATAAGTTTCCAGCATTTAATGTTGGGCCAAGGACGTGTTTGGGTAAAGAGATGGCTTTTATTCAAATGAAAATGGTTGCTGCCTCGATCATATATCGTTATAATATTCGGCTTGTGGAGGGGCATTTAGTTTCTCCTCGTGACTCAATCATACTGCAAGCTACAAATGGATTGAGGGTCAGGCTGGAAAAAAGAAATGTGTGATTATAAATAATGAAAGAAAATAAGGGTTTGTGACAAAATAATAATCACTTGGAATGTGATTTTATTTCAGTCCTATATTTGATTTTGAGGAGTGTTCCTTGAGTTTGTAATAAAGTGATGTCTGCACTCAACTTTCAGTATGATTAGCTTTTGAGTTCCTTTTTTGATTAGTTTCTTTTCGTCTAGAAAATCATAAGGAGTGTTATATTCTAAAAGGGTGTTCTATTTCGTATTCTACATCAGTGATGATTGTCACGTGTATAAAAATCATCATATTAAAACCCACAATTTAAGTTTGATTTATGTTTCAAAATTAATATGGTAACTTTTACACACATGCTAATCATCAGTGCGTTAGAATAAGAGTTGAAACACTCATTTGGAATAGAAGATCAGCTGGAAAAACAAGCTGCCAGTGTTAATTACCATGTAAGCATTTTATTTTGACCAAAATTGGTGTAAAATTCACTGTTCTAAAAATCTCCGCTTAGCCCCGATTAGTCCCCGCCTAGACGCTAGACTTACCTTGTCCGCATACGTTTTTCTTCCGATTAGGCCCCGCCTAGGTCTCGCTTAAACTCCGCCCAGGCTCCGCCTAAGCGCTATGCCTCAACCTGCCGCCTGACTAGCGCCTGGGCTTTTTAGAACACTGGTAAAATTACCGCGTGATGCTCCTCTAATAGTAGAAACTATCAAACAAAATCTTAGGATTGTTATAAATATATATATTGATATTTATTAGTGGATGTCCATTAACTCAACTCATCCTTAGATATGCATATGTTTTATAATACGTTATCAGCACGACTCTAACCATTCTACAAAGGTATTTTATGGAGGTAATGTATAGAATAGTATAAAAGTCTTAAATGTTTTAAGTAGTTTTAATTCTAAAACCTTAATAATATTTTTATTCATGCATATTATATAAAATGTTGTTTTTATTATCTACAACACCTCTTTGAATTTTTTTATGTATGAAATTTAATTATTTCTATTCAGTCTTTAAACTTATTTTATATTATTGACATTTATTATCATATCTAAGTTGCATGAACACATTATTTACTTATAGCATTCTAGATGAATAACTGAATTTTGATATTGTATTTAATCTGCATCAATAATTATGATTATATATTGATTTGTCTACTAATTTTATTTTAGAATGTCAAAACTTACAAAGCTCGAGTTTGTTGCCCTTGATGTTTCTGGCAATAACTATCTGGCATGGATTCTTGATGCTGAGATCCATTCAATGTTATGAATCTTGGAGATACAATAAAATAAAAAAATAATGCATCCTTACAGGATCGCGCAAAGGCAATCATATTCCTTCATCACCATCTCCATGAAGGATTAAAAACTGAGTATTTGACAGTGAAAGATTCATATGTCTTTTGGCAAAATTTAAAAGAAATATATGATCACCAAAAGACTGTAATATTTTCTAAAGCCCGCTATGATTGGATAAACTTATGATTGCAAGATTTTTAAAGTGTAAGCGAGTGTAATTCGGCACTATTTAAGAAAGTGTTGCTGATGAAGACATGTTAGAAAAGACATTTTCTACTTTTCATGCGTCTAATGTGCTCCTGCAACAACAGTATCGAGAGCGATGTTTTAAGAAGTACTCTGAATTAATATCATGTCTTCTTGTTGCTGAACAAAACAATGAATTATTGACAAAAAATCATTAGTCCCGCCCAACTGGATCTGCACCATTCCCTAAAGTGAATGCTGCAATTATTAATGATTATGGGTGTGGTGGATATCGAGGACGTGGTGGTGGACGCGGTTGTGGTTGTGGCAGTGGCCATGGTGGTGGATGTAGTTATTATAATCAAAATTCTTTAAATTTCAAGAAAACTATAACCCACCACCAGAAGTGGCATAATAATGACAAAAAGAAAAATGAAAATAATTTGCAGAACAAAACTCCTAATACTAAAGAAAGTATTTGCTATAGATGTGACATGAAAGGACATTGGAAACATATTTGTCATATAGCTAAGCATCTTGTTGATCTATATCAAGCTTCATTGAAAGAGAAAGGAAAAAGTGTTGAGACAAATCTTATTGAACACTATAATCTTACTGACTCTACACAATTGGATATTGCGGATTTCTTTGAGAATACAAATGGGAACTTTGAAATTAGAATGGTGATGGAAACACCAATTTTGAGGATGTGACTGCAAAAAAAAAATATTTTAAGTTTGTTAGTTTAGTGTGTTTTTATGTAGCGTGTTTCTTTTGTAATAATTAGTGTAATTTATTTTTGTGGGTCTTGAATTTCTTATATTTTAATAAAATTAAAGAATTATATTTGGTATTATTCTCAATACTCATTTATTTTTATATAATTTATTTTTCAAGTATGGGTCACACGCTTGGAGTTAAAACTCATGATGAGGCTCTATGCATTGCAAATAGTGCAACAACACATACTATTCTCAAAGATAAAAATATTTTACCAATCTCATATCAGCCTAAAGCTAATGTCATCACAATATAAGTTGTTGCAAACCTAATTGAAGGATATGGAAGAGCAAATATTTTATTACCTGGTGGCATAAAATTTACAATTGACGATGTTATCATTTCCAGAGACAAAACAAAATCTACTAAGTTTCAAAGATATGCGTCGCAATAATTATCATATTGAGACAACAAATGAAAATGGTGTTAAGTATTTTTATATTACATCCATTATCTCAAGAAAGAAACGATATCGAAAAGCTACCCAGCAGCTACTCTTAGGGTATATTATAGTTTTATAAAGTTAGTTGAATCCTATATAGTGATGAATGAAATGCCAATAGATTTTATCATTTGGCATGGTCGCTTGGGTCATCCAGGTTAATGATGCAAAATAATTATAGAAAATTCATTTGGACATTAGATAAAGAATCAAAAAATTATTTTGCCTAAAGATTTTGTATGTGCTGCTTGTTCCCAAGGAAAATTGATTACAAGGCCATCCCAAATAAAAGTTGCATTTTAATCTCCGGCATTTTTAGAACGAATTCAAGGAGATATATGTGGGTCTATTACTCTATCATGTGGATCATTTCTATATTTTATGGTATTTATAGATCATCAAAACAATAGTCAAATGTTAGTTTATTACATGCTCGCAATATTACATTTGCTAGACTCCTTGCTCAAATAATTCGGGTACGTACACAATTTTCGGATTATACAATTAAGATAATTTGTATGGATAATGCTGGGGAATTCACTTCACAAGATTTTGATAATTATTGTATGTCTACTGGGATTAAAGTTGAGTATCCTATTGCTTATACACATACACATAATGGGTTAGCAGAATCTTTTATTAAAATATTACAGTTAATTGCTAGGATTTTACTCATAAGAACGAAATTACCTAGTTCCGCTTAGGGGCATGCCATATTACATGCAACATCACTTATTAACATAAGACCAACTGCTTATCATAAATATCCCCTTCACAACTTATTGCGGTCGTGCACCGATATCTCCCATCTAAAAATATTTGGTTGTGCGTTTATGTCCCAATTTCTCCACCACAAACGCACAAAGATGGGACCTCAAAGAAGCGTGGTGGTGGACGCGGTTGTGGTTGTGGCAGTGGCCATGGTGGTGGATGTAGTTATTATAATCAAAATTCTTTAAATTTCAAGAAAATCAGAACCCACCACCGTAAGTGGCATAATAATGACAAAAAGAAAATGAAAATAATTTGCGTAACAAAACTCCTAATACTAAAGAAAGTATTTGCTATAGATGTGACATGAAAGGACATTGGAAACATATTTGTCATATAGCTAAGCATCTTGTTGATCTATATCAAGCTTCATTGAAAGAGAAAGGAAAAAGTGTTGAGACAAATCTTATTGAACACTATAATCTTACTGACTCTACACAATTGGATATTGCGGATTTCTTTGAGAATACAAATGGGAACTTTGAAATTTGAATGGTGATGGAAACACCAATGTTTGAGGATGTGACTGCAAAAAAAAATATTTTAAGTTTGTTAGTTTAGTGTGTTTTTATTTAGCGTGTTTCTTTTGTAATAATTAGTGTAATTTATTTTTGTGGGTCTTGGAATTTCTTATATTTTAATAAAATTAAAGAATTATATTTGGTATTATTCTCAATACTCATTTATTTTTATATAATTTGTTTTCTGAAGTATGGGTCACGCGCTTGGAGTTAAAACTCATGATGAGGCTCTATGCATTGCAAATAGTGCAACAACACATACTATTCTCAAAGATAAAAATATTTTACCAATCTCATATCGCCTAAAGCTAATGTCATCACAATATAAGTTCTTCGCAAAACCTAATTGAAGGATATGGAAGAGCAAATATTTTATTACCTGGTGGCATAAAATTTACAATTGACGATGTTATCATTTCGAGAGACCAAACAAAATCTACTAAGTTTCAAAGATATGCGTCGCAATAATTATCATATTGAGACAACAAATGAAAATGGTGTTAAGTATTTTTATATTACATCCATTATCTCAAGAAAGAAACGCATATCGAAAAGCTACCAAATGATGTACTCTTTAGGGTATATTATAGTTTTATAAAGTTAGTTGAATCCTATATAGTGATGAATGAAATGCCAATAAGATTTATCATTTGGCATGGCCTTGGGTCATCCAGGTTAATGATGCAAAATAATTATAGAAAATTCATTTGGACATTAGATAAAGAATCAAAAAATTATTTTGCCTAAAGATTTTGTATGTCGCTTGTTCCCAAGGAAAATTGATTACAAGGCCATCCCAAATAAAAGTTGCATTTTAATCTCCGGCATTTTTAACGAATTCAAGGAGATATATGTGGGTCTATTACTCTATCATGTGGATCATTTCTATATTTTATGGTATTTATAGATCATCAAAACAATAGTCAAATCTTAGTTTATTACATGCTCGCAATATTACATTTGCTAGACTCCTTGCTCAAATAATTCGGCACGCATACACAATTTTTCGGATTATACAATTAAGATAATTTGTATGGATAATCTTTCTGGGGAATTCACTTCACAAGATATTGATAATTATTGTATGTCTTGGGATTAAAGTTGAGTATCCTATTGCTTATACACATACACATAATGGGTTAGCGAGAATATTTTATTAAAATATTACGCTTAATTGCTAGGATTTTACTCATAAGAACGAAATTACCTAGTTAAAACATGGGCATGCCATATTACATGCAACATCACTTATTAACATAAGACCAATCGCTTATCATAAATATCCCCTTCACAACTTATTACCGGTCGGGGCACCGGATATCTCCCATCTAAAAATATTTGGTTGTGCAGTTTATGTCCCAATTTCTCCACCACAGCGCACAAAGATGGGACCTCAAAGAAGCGTGGTGGTGGACGCGGTTGTGGTTGTGGCAGTGGCCATGGTGGTGGATGTAGTTATTATAATCAAAATTCTTTAAATTTCAAGAAAACTGTAACCCACCACCAGAAGTGGCATAATAATGACAAAAAGAAAAATGAAAATAATTTGCAGAACAAAACTCCTAATACTAAATAAAGTATTTGCTATAGATGTGACATGAAAGGACATTGGAAACATATTTGTCATATAGCTAAGCATCTTGTTGATCTATATCAAGCTTCATTGAAAGAGAAAGGAAAAAGTGTTGAGACAAATCTTATTGAACACTATAATCTTACTGACTCTACACAATTGGATATTGCGGATTTCTTTGAGAATACAAATGGGAACTTTAAAATTTGAATGGTGATGGAAACACCAATGTTTGAGGATGACTCGCAAAAAAAAAAATATTTTAAGTTTGTTAGTTTAGTGTGTTTTTATTTAGCGTGTTTCTTTTGTAATAATTAGTGTAATTTATTTTTGTGGGTCTTGGAATTTCTTATATTTTAATAAAATTAAAGAATTATATTTGGTATTATTCTCAATACTCATTTATTTTTATATAATTTGTTTTCTGAAGTATGGGTCACGCGCTTGGAGTTAAAACTCATGATGAGGCTCTATGCATTGCAAATAGTGCAACAACACATACTATTCTCAAAGATAAAAAAATATTTTACCAATCTCATATCAGCTAAAGCTAATGTCATCACAATATAAGTTGCTGCAAACCTAATTGAAGGATATGGAAGAGCAAATATTTTATTACCTGGTGGCATAAAATTTACAATTGACGATGTTATCATTTCCAGTAGACCGAAACAAAATCTACTAAGTTTCAAAGATATGCGTCGCAATAATTATCATATTGAGACAACAAATGAAAATGGTGTTAAGTATTTTTATATTACATCCATTATCTCAAGAAAGAAACGCATATCGAAAAGCTACCAAGCAAATGTACTCTTAGGGTATATTATAGTTTTATAAAGTTAGTTGAATCCTATATAGTGATGAATGAAATGCCAATAGATTTATCATTTGGCATGACCGCTGGGTCATCCAGGTTAATGATGCAAAATAATTATAGAAAATTCATTTGGACATTAGATAAAGAATCAAAAATTATTTTGCCTAAAGATTTTGTATGTCCGCTTGTTCCCAAGGAAAATTGATTATAAGGCCATCCCAAATAAAAGTTGCATTTTAATCTCCGGCATTTTTAGAACGAATTCAAGGAGATATATGTGGGTCTATTACTCTATCATGTGGATCATTTCTATATTTTATGGTATTTATAGATCATCAAAACAATAGTCAAATCTTAGTTTATTACATGCTCGCAATATTACATTTGCTAGACTCCTTGCTCAAATAATTCGCACGTACACAATTTTCGGATTATACAATTAAGATAATTTGTATGGATAATGTTGGGAATTCACTTCACAAGATTTTGATAATTATTGTATGTCTATGGGATTAAAGTTGAGTATCCTATTGCTTATACACATACACATAATGGGTTAGCGTAATATTTTATTAAAATATTACGCTTAATTGCTAGGATTTTACTCATAAGAACGAAATTACCTAGTTCCGCTTATGGGCATGCCATATTACATGCAACATCACTTATTAACATAAGACCAATCGCTTATCATAAATATCCCTTCACAACTTATTACCGGTCGTGCACCGATATCTCCCATCTAAAAATATTTGGTTGTGCGTTTATGTCCCAATTTCTCCACCACAACGCACAAAGATGGGACCTCAAAGAAGCGTGGTGGTGGACGCGGTTGTGGTTGTGGCAAAGTGGCCATGGTGGTGGATGTAGTTATTATAATCAAAATTCTTTAAATTTCAAGAAAATCGTAACCCACCACCGTAAGTGGCATAATAATGACAAAAAGAAAAATGAAAATAATTTGCGAACAAAACTCCTAATACTAAAGAAAGTATTTGCTATAGATGTGACATGAAAGGACATTGGAAACATATTTGTCATATAGCTAAGATCTTGTTGATCTATATCAAGCTTCATTGAAAGAGAAAGGAAAAAGTGTTGAGACAAATCTTATTGAACACTATAATCTTATCGACTCTACACAATTGGATATTGCGGATTTCTTTGAGAATACAAATGGGAACTTTGAAATTTGAATGGTGATGGAAACACCAATGTTTGAGGATGTGATTTGCAAAAAAATATTTTAAGTTTGTTAGTTTAGTGTGTTTTTATTTAGCGTGTTTCTTTTGTAATAATTAGTGTAATTTATTTTTGTGGTCTTGGAATTTCTTATATTTTAATAAAATTAAAGAATTATATTTGGTATTATTCTCAATACTCATTTATTTTTATATAATTTGTTTTCTGAAGTATGGGTACGCGCTTGGAGTTAAAACTCATGATGAGGCTCTATGCATTGCAAATAGTGCAACAACACATACTATTCTCAAAGATAAAAAAATATTTTACCAATCTCATATCAGCTAAAGCTAATGTCATCACAATATAAGTTCTTTGCAAACCTAATTGAAGGATATGGAAGAGCAAATATTTTATTACCTGGTGGCATAAAATTTACAATTGACGATGTTATCATTTCCAGTAGACCGAAACAAAATCTACTAAGTTTCAAAGATATGCGTCGCAATAATTATCATATTGAGACAACAAATGAAAATGGTGTTAAGTATTTTTATATTACATCCATTATCTCAAGAAAGAAACGCATATCAAAAAAGCTACCAAAGAGTGTACTCTTAGGGTATATTATAGTTTTATAAAGTTAGTTGAATCCTATATAGTGATGAATGAAATGCCAATAGATTTTATCATTTGGCATAGCCGCTTAATCATCCAGGTTAATGATGCAAAATAATTATAGAAAATTCATTTGGACATTAGATAAAGAATCAAAAATTATTTTGCCTAAAGATTTTGTATGTGCCGCTTGTTCCCAAGGAAAATTGATTACAAGGCCATCCCAAATAAAAGTTGCATTTTAATCTCCGGCATTTTTAACGAATTCAAGGAGATATATGTGGGTCTATTACTCTATCATGTGGATCATTTCTATATTTTATGGTATTTATAGATCATCAAAACAATAGTCAAATGTTAGTTTATTACATGCTCGCAATATTACATTTGCTAGACTCCTTGCTCAAATAATTCGGGTACGTACACAATTTTCGGATTATACAATTAAGATAATTTGTATGGATAATGCTGGGGAATTCACTTCACAAGATTTTGATAATTATTGTATGTCTACATGGGATTAAAGTTGAGCATCCTATTGCTTATACACATACACATAATGGGTTAGAGAATATTTTATTAAAATATTACGCTTAATTGCTAGGATTTTACTCATAAGAACGAAATTACCTAGTTCCGCTTATGGGCATGCCATATTACATGCAACATCACTTATTAACATAAGACCAACTGCTTATCATAAATATCCCCTTCACAACTTATTACGGGTCGTGCACCGATATCTCCCATCTAAAAATATTTGGTTGTGCAGTTTATGTCCCAATTTCTCCACCACAGCGCACAAAGATGGGACCTCAAAGAAGCGTGGTGGTGGACGCGATTGTGGTTGTGGCAAAGTGGCCATGGTGGTGGATGTAGTTATTATAATCAAAATTCTTTAAATTTCAAGAAAATCAGAACCCACCACCAAGTGGCATAATAATGACAAAAAAAAAATGAAAATAATTTGCGAGAACAAAACTCCTAATACTAAAGAAAGTATTTGCTATAGATGTGACATGAAAGGACATTGGAAACATATTTGTCATATAGCTAAGATCTTGTTGATCTATATCAAGCTTCATTGAAAGAGAAAGGAAAAAGTGTTGAGACAAATCTTATTGAACACTATAATCTTATCGACTCTACACAATTGGATATTGCGGATTTCTTTGAGAATACAAATGGGAACTTTGAAATTTGAATGGTGATGGAAACACCAATGTTTGAGGATGTGACTCGCAAAAAAATATTTTAAGTTTGTTAGTTTAGTGTGTTTTTATTTAGCGTGTTTCTTTTGTAATAATTAGTGTAATTTATTTTTGTGGGTCTTGAATTTCTTATATTTTAATAAAATTAAAGAATTATATTTGGTATTATTCTCAATACTCATTTATTTTTATATAATTTATTTTTCAAGTATGGGTCACGCGCTTGGAGTTAAAACTCATGATGAGGCTCTATGCATTGCAAATAGTGCAACAACACATACTATTCTCAAAGATAAAAAAATATTTTACCAATCTCATATCAGCTAAAGCTAATGTCATCACAATATAAGTTGCTGCAAACCTAATTGAAGGATATGGAAGAGCAAATATTTTATTACCTGGTGGCATAAAATTTACAATTGACGATGTTATCATTTCCAGTAGACCGAAACAAAATCTACTAAGTTTCAAAGATATGCGTCGCAATAATTATCATATTGAGACAACAAATGAAAATGGTGTTAAGTATTTTTATATTACATCCATTATCTCAAGAAAGAAACGCATATCAGAAAAGCTACCAGCAGTGTACTCTTCCGGGTATATTATAGTTTTATAAAGTTAGTTGAATCCTATATAGTGATGAATGAAATGCCAATAGATTTTATCATTTGGCATGATCGCTTGGGTCATCCAGGTTAATGATGCAAAATAATTATAGAAAATTCATTTGGACATTAGATAAAGAATCAAAAATTATTTTGCCTAAAGATTTTGTATGTCCGCTTGTTCCCAAGGAAAATTGATTACAAGGCCATCCCAAATAAAAGTTGCATTTTAATCTCCGGCATTTTTAGAACGAATTCAAGGAGATATATGTGGGTCTATTACTCTATCATGTGGATCATTTCTATATTTTATGGTATTTATAGATCATCAAAACAATAGTCAAATCTTAGTTTATTACATGCTCGCAATATTACATTTGCTAGACTCCTTGCTCAAATAATTCGGCACGCATTACACAATTTTCGGATTATACAATTAAGATAATTTGTATGGATAATCTTCGGGAATTCACTTCACAAGATTTTGATAATTATTGTATGTCTCCGGGATTAAAGTTGAGCATCCTATTGCTTATACACATACACATAATGGGTTAGCGAGAATATTTTGTTAAAATATTACGATTAATTGCTAGATTTTACTCATAAGAACGAAATTACCTAGTTCCTCTTATGGGCATGCCATATTACATGCAACATCACTTATTAACATAAGACCAACCGCTTATCATAAATATCCCCTTCACAACTTATTATTGGGTCGTGCACCGGATATCTCCCATCTAAAAATATTTGGTTGTGCGTTTATGTCCCAATTTCTCCACCACAAAGCACAAAGATGGGACCTCAAAGAAGGCTGGGAATTTATGTTGGATTTGAGTCTACATCAATTATAAGGTATCTTGAGCCTTTGACGGGTGATATTTTCGCGACAAGATTTGTTGATTGCCCTATTAATGAAGCAATTTTTCCAATGATAGGGAGAGAGAAACGACAACTACGAAACAAAAATTTTATGGAATGCATCATTTTTGTCTCAATTTGATCCTCGTACATGTGAAATGGAGGTTCAAAAAATTATCCATTTATAAAATATTGCTAATCGTTGCCGATGCATTCAATGATATTAAGAATTGACAAAATCACATATACAGCTTGTCGATGCTCCCGCCGCATCGATGTCCCCATAGGAAAAAATGTTAATATACAAGCGAATGAGTCTAATGCACGCCGAGCGTGGTAGACCTATCGGTTCCAAAGATAATTATCTAAGAAAGAAAATTGAGCAAAATAAGCAAGTTAGCGCTTACAAAATTAATGATACTAATTAAGAAGAATATGTGCGTAAAAGCTTGATTGGCATGACTCGAGAAATAACCTTAGAAGATGTTTAGGTACACGAAAATAATAATAATAAAGAGATCTCGAGTAAGTTATGTCACTTAAGGAAAAAGATGGAACCGAAATAAAATTGTTGTCGACAATATATTTCCATATGCGAGCGCTAGCTCTTGAAGTTACAAAAGGAAATGAGGATTATGAACCAAAGTTTGTTGATGAATGTTGAAGAAGAAATGATTGGCCAAAATGGAAAGATGCAATCGAGGCAGAGCTAAGTTCACTTGAAAAACGTCGGGTTTTTTGACTTATTGTCCAAACACCAGAAGGTGTGAAACCTGTTGGCTACAAATGGGTGTTTGTGCGAAAACGCAATGAGAAAAATAAAATTGGTAGATATAAAGCACGACTTTTAGCTCAAGGTTTCTCATGCACAGAGACCTGGTTTTGACTATGAAGAGATATATTCTCATGTGGTGGATGCAATAACATTTAGATTTTTACTTAGCTTGGTAATATCAGAAGGACTTCATATGCGTCTAATGGATGTTGTGGCAACTTATTTTATAAGTATCACTTGATAGTGACATTTACATGAAATTCCTGTAGGATTGAAAATCCCTAAAAAATACAATTCAAAACCCCGGGAAATACATTCGATTAAGTTACAAAGATCTTTGTATGGGCTAAATCAATCTGGATTAATGTGGTATAATCGTCTCAGTGAATATGTTGTGCACAAAGGATTTATAAACAATCTTGTTTATCCATGTGTTTTTACTAAAAAACCAAATTCTGGATTTACTATCATTGTTGTTTACATTGATGATTAGAACATTATTGGGACTCTTGAAGAGCTTATACAAACGGTAACATTGTTGAAAGATGAATTTGAAATGAAAGATTTAGGAAAAACAAAAATTTGCCTTGGCCTACAAATCGAACATTTGACTGGATTGATTTAGTTCATCGGTTTGCTTATATTGAGAAGGTATTAAAACGTATTAATATGTATAAATCTCATCCAATGAGTTCTCCCATGGTTGTTCGATCACTTGATGTGGAAAAAGATCCTTTTCGTCCTTGAGACAATGGTGAAGAAATTCTTGGTCCTGAAGTACCATATCTTAGTGCAATTGGTGCACTAATGTATCTGGCTAATTGCACAAGGTCTGACATATCATTCTTTGTTAATTTACTAGCAAGATATAGTTGTGTTAAAACAGTTGGTGTAAGGGCAGTTAAATAATTTAGTGGAATGTACCCATAATTTGAAGGTTGAAGAGTTGCATGACTGCACTGGACCTACTATCATGCTATGGAACAGTTCAAAATATGATCAACTCATACAATACATCCATGTTGTTGAGCTCTCCGAAGATGTGAAGCGCATCACTATCTAGTAAACACCTTCAGTCTTGTGTTTGCCTGTGAATTTGAAGAGATGGTAAAATGGTCAGAATTGTGGTTTCTTGACAATCATCCCTCATACATATATATCTCCTTTGTTTTGGCTTTTTGTTTTTTGGGTTAGAATACGCGTTTCCAAAGCAAAATTAAATGTATACAGGACTTATGGAAATGTGAGTCTCGTACTTGTAAAGTTGCACACTTCTGTTTGTGGATGTGGGGGCATCATTGTAATTGTACTATATTCTTGGATATTACCATACACCAAATTCGCATTCAGAGATGCACATGTTGTCATGTTCATTGGTGGTATTAGAATAAGTATTGGAATATAAAGCTCAGACTTGTATCATTTGGATTGAAATAGCTTAATAATATTGAAATTTTGTTTTACCCTTTGATTTTTAAGCCACAATTTTGTTAGTGTTCTCCGACAAGAACGAGGATTGAGTCTCTTGTGAGACGGTCTCACGAATTTAAATCGTGAGACTCATCCTCAATTGCAAAACCCGAATCTATACCCAACCCTACCCCCAAAAAATGACCGTTCTCCCTCTCTTTCTCTCTCGTTGACAATTTGCTATTCTGCTCTCCCTCATGATAAGGAACATTCCCACTCTTATGACAATCTAATTCTTGTTGATATCCACATGCTATGAAGGCTTTGTTCCACTCTTTTAAAGCAGTTCATGTTTTAAGAATTTGTAGTAAGTTAGCACATGATTTAACAAAGAGTAAGTCTCATGTGAGACCGTCTCATGGATTTAAATTTATGAGACGAATCCAAATTATTTAACAAATCAAAGAAAGTCAAATCCAAATTTAAATCAATTAGCTAGTATATGCCATTTTAGGATCCGTATCATGAAATTAAATCCGTGAGAACGTGTTATATGAGTTTTTGTCTTTAACGAAATGACCTATGACTTCCTATGAAGATGTTGGATTGCTTAAAAAAATAGAAGATGCAAAGGACTTAGGAATTACGTTGTGGAATTTGGGAAAATTGATTTGAATTTGGCATCGCGTAGAGTGATTTAATTGAGGGAACTACATGCTAATATTTTTCAGGGGATCACTAATACTTTTGAGGAGAAAATTAATCTATTAAGGGGAACTACTAATACTTTTTAGGGAAAAACTAATACTTTTCAGATGAACCTAATATTTTTCATATAAAAACTAATAATTTTAGGGTAACTACAAAATACCTTTTAGAGGAAAAAACTAATACATTTCAGAAGACCTATTAATACTTTTTCACATAAAACTATAATATTTTTTGAGAAAAATCTAATACTATTTGAGTCCAAAATGATACTATATCAACGCCTAAATATTACAAAACTGTCTCCATAATATTACAAAATATCACCGCCTATGCAAATGGGTCTGGGTGTAGGATCCGTCTTACGGATTTTGACCCTTAAGACTGTCCTATATGAGTTTTTGCCAAGGAGTATGGAATTTCAATACATTCATTTTCTTTTTCTTTTTTAACATCTTTTTATGATAGCCAATCTAGTAAGTAGTTCACATTCGGACACCTAAACTCCCATACTAAAAAAAGGGGGAAAATTCCACCCCACACACTCCTTTTTGGAAACGCAAAAACTTATGTGAGACGGTGAAAGTCCGTGAGATGGTGATATTTTTAGTGTAAAATGTGATACTTGTCTAATAGTGTATTTACTTTGAGTATCATTTTTTTACACTAAAAATATCATTTGTTACATTAAAAGTATCACCATCTCACAGTCTCACACCGTCTCACAAGAGACCTGCTCATTTGGAAAAATCCCCACTGTTTACGCTCCATTCCCTTTTTTACTCTCCCGGTTGAATTTTTTGACTTTTTTATGCTCATGCATTATTTTTTGTTATTTTTTCATTTTTTTGTTCATGTATTGCTTTATATGTTATTTATGTTGTTTCGATGTTGTTTCTATTTGTTTCTGATGTGTGTAAAATATACGTGCATTTTGGGGCTTAAAATGATATATAATTGACGCATTTGCACGCAAATTTACTATGTTTTTACTTGGTTTTCTTAAAATGGCATGATACTACGTATTCTTGTAATTCTTGCAAGAAACAGAGCTTAAAATGAAGAAATGTCAGTTGGAATGCCCGGCTAAGATTGACGAATGCGAAGAGAAGATCAAAACGACAAAAAAAGTGGACAAAAACACTTCACACATCCGTGTGGAAGTGCCAGTGTGAAATCACACAACCGTGTGAAGTTAGATAAAAACAGAGGACGGAGCAGCCCACACGGCCGGACCGTATGAAGTCACACGGCCGTGTGGGAATGGGAATGCATCGCACCACTAGACCGTGTCATCTCACACGGGCGTGCGACCGAAGGCTAAAGACAACACCACACGGCCGTGTGGGACTCTGTTTTGACAAGTTTTTTAGAGTTTACTTCCCGTTCCAACTCTACAAGTGATCTCTCCAAGCATCTATAAAAGGGATCCAATGCTTCATACAGAGAAAACACATCAAATAACACATGAACAAAGGAATCAAAGAGCTTCTGGGAGCAAAAGGCTAGGTCGCGAAGAACACCACAAGGCTTTCGCATCTAGGGAGCACAAGAGCTTCGAGGGCTTGGAAGGGGAATCCATCCTGACAAGAAGGGGTTTTCTTTCTATGTCTAAGAACTCTTGTCTATGCTTAAACGATGTCTTAATATTGATTCGAATTTGTCTATGAGTTTGTAATCAATATTTGGCATATCTTTCAGATCTTAGTGGCATAATCAAAACTGTGGATTCATGTTAAACATGATTATTTGTTTTCTTAATTAATTCATGCTTTCTATTTTATGAATTCGAGTGCTTATTTATAATTATTTTTTATCTGATCAATAATTTGCATGTCATACTTCTAGTCCATAATCCGGGAGGTGAGTTCTAGTAAGACGAAAATCGAATTCAGACACAAATAGAGTAATGTATCGGAGACTACTTCTATTTATGGGGAGTACTTCAATTCAAAGATCTTTTGGGAGTTAATAATAGTTGTGATAGATCGGGAGACCTCAATTATTATTAATCTACTGTTTATGCGCCACCCAAGAGGGGGAATAAATTATTTTAGGAATTGAACCCATAGAATTTGCATGAATTGGTTTTTAAAACTTTAATTGCATTTAATATTGAAGAAACATGTTGAGATTATGTGCCTAAGGTTGCTCCTATAGATGGTGAAAATACTTGTGGGGTTCGAAAATTTATTTTATTTCTTTTTCTTTATTTTTGATTTTAGTTAGTTAAAATAACTTGATTTTAGTCTAAGTGTTTCGAATATCAATCCTTGAGGAATACGATATTGCTTGCCATTATTCTATAAACTACACTGTACACTTGCAGTTGTATGAACCAAAATATTTTTGGCGAACAAGTTTTTGGCGCCGTTGCCGGGGATTGATTAGATTCTACTTAGATATAGTAATAAGTAGTTCAATCTTAATTGAAGCATATTTTTTATTTTTTTTTTTAAAATTTTCGAAATAGTCGAAATTATTTTATTATTTTATTCGGTTCTAACATTGTTTTTGTTAAGTGCAGATTGTGCATGATCACGCGTTCCATGAAGCCCCGATTTTTCCAAAACTATTAGTTGAACCTTATTGTTGTTTATGCTTTTGATCGACTATTTTACGCGTCATTTTGACGGGTAATTATTAATAATATATACATTTTGTATTTTATTTCCTTTTATTTAATTACTTGTGATCATGATCATCATTAATTCTATTCCTCATTTATGATCACTTGATTGATCATTATTACTATTTTTGTATTTATTAGTCACTTTAGAAATTTAAGAGACTATTTATTTTAGAGACTTTTACCTTATAGAATTAAGATGTTGATTTAGATTAAGTGATCATGAGACTTACAAGTGATCAAGAAAATCACTAATTATTTTGGAGATTGATATATTTCATCTATTATCATCAAATTTGGGACAAAAAAAATATATGGAATTACCATTTTGCCCTCATAGTGGACGGCCATTGTGGATATTTTGGGATAAAAATATCATCCAACTCTTGTACACATACACCATATATTAGTCATCTTGTGTATAATTATATCATTAATTCAAACATTATACACATCATCTTATACACCAATTCTTTATTACTATTTTCCCCAACTTATTCCCACTTAACCAACATTCTTCTTATTCCTCTCAAATTCAAATTGACCCACACTTTGACTTGCATTTTTGTCTCCATGCAAGAGACAAATTACAAGACACAATTTGATCAAAATTTCCTCTCCCTCTCTCTCATACTACACGGCCATTATGGCATTTTTACACAAATTTTTCATTTCATTTCTCATCAACACATTCTAATACTCAAAGCCTTCTCCTCCTTCTCTCTAAAAACTCCCAACTTCTCTCTACTCTTCTTCTTACTTCTTCTTCCATACTTAGAAAAAATTTCAACATTTTCCTCCTTATACACCATAAAAATCGAACCACTATACTACAAGGTAAGAAATTTTGGATATCCATTTTGGATATCACCTTGTTCATCTCTTCCACCTTCTTAACTTAAGTTTGGATTTGGTTTTGGAGGTACATTTAGAAGACTTTGAAGGTTAGAGCTTGACAACATTTTGACGAAGGACCTCAAGCTTGAAGAAAGAATATAGTAGAGAACATTTGACTACAAGGTAAGAATTGTGTACTAGACCCCTTCTTTCATACTCTTCCTATTTTTTCAAATTTTAACACCCCTTTTTCATTTTTGAGAAATAGGGGCTGACTTTAGGAGATTTTTGGAGTTGAGCCAAAATTCCAATTTTGAGCTTCAACTAGTCTCCAAACATCTACTACACAAGGTAAAGTGTAGTCCTTTTCATTTCCTTAATTCCTTCTTTTTCTCCTTAATTTTTCTCTCATTTTTCTAACTCCAAATTTTGATATTTTCTTGACTTAGGGGCTGACCTAAGAAGCCTCATCAAAAAAATTGTGAAATTATCCTTTTATTTCACAATTTCCAAAATTAAGGTGGGTGGAAAATTATTTTTCCAACTTTTAGGTGTTTTATTAAAATGCATGTAGAAAATTTGATCATGAGCCTTGAGATATATATAATCTATGTATTGCATGTCAATTTTATATATCAAGTCATGAAAATTCTCAAGAGTTGCTCAAATTTGCTATTTATTGAATTTTAGGTGCATGCATGTACACTTTAATGCTTTAATTGATGAATTATTGTATGTATTGGACATGCATGTGTATGATCTTTAAAATCTATGTTTTGGATGCCTTATAACCTGGAAAAGTCGAGCATAATTGATTAAATTTCAATTTTGGACTTAAAAATGTAAAAATGGAAAGTTGGTGGACTAAATTGCAAGAAAATGAAAGTTAAAGGACCCCTCTGCAAATTTCGAATTTTGGGACTGTACTCAGGTTTAAAAATGACTTTTGGACATTTTAATAATGTTTTAAGAGTTTTTAGATAAATAAAATCAACCTTTAAAAGCCCAAGGACTAGATTGTAAAATTTTGAAAGTTTAAGGGCTACTTTGCAATTTTAAAACTGTACCAGACCTAAAATTTATAAATTGAAATTTTTACTTTTAAGTTACTGGGAATCACATATTTTAAAAGTATTCCAAAAATCTAAGTGGTTAGGGCTTGGAAAACAATTTTACTAAAATTGAGGGACTAATGTGAAAAATATTAAACTTGAGGACCCAAATGAAATTTCCAGGACTTATGCAGCCCATGCACCTGGAAATACTAACGTAACTATAACTTAATTATATTTTTGACCCAAGGTTCAAATTTCATAACAATTGGACTCCTAAAAGCCTTAATGGCAATTATTTTAAAATGGGACAAAAATGATATTTTCAAAAGTTGAAGGACCTACACATATTGTTTTTAAAGACTGCTTTTGTCCCAATATCCTACTAACCTTAGTGACATTCTCCAACTGGAACCACATTAAAAGCCCTTCCGGTTTGTGAGTTCGAATTTTTTAAAACTTAAGGTCCAATTTGGCAATTTCTACAAATTTGGGACCAATGTGAGATTTTTACAAAAACTCGACCTCAAAACTTTAAAAACCTGAATCTCTGGACAATTTGGAGAATTTAGTAACTGACCTCATAATTTTTCAAGGTCGGGATATTTAATTATTCAATTTTTAACCCCAAAAGTGTTAGTTTTTTTTTTAAAACGGGCTAAATTACAATTTTCCTTTTATAAAGGACCTCATTCAAATTATTTTCTCTTTTACTAAAATAGCCCTGGATTCTCTGACTTGTAGATTTAATTTAAGTATTTTACTTTCCCAAAAACCCCGACTTATCGGATCAATTTGACCGATTAATACCCGATCGCGGAGCGACTTCGCCGCCTTGCGAATTGAATCTATAACGGGACTTATGTCCCACCCAATTTTTCAAGATATCGAAGGTTGCTTATCCTTCCGATAATCATCTTCATCCAAAACCCCACCAACGCCATAATTACCACTCGCGTTTTTCAAAAATTTCTCCTAAATCGCTTCCTGAATCAATAATACTCGATTGCTGGTTGTTTTGTAATTATAATTACTTTCGCTTGAGTCAACTTGGTGTGTCGAGCTCACAATCGGAATGGATACGTCGGGGATGGAACCGGCAGCTCGGCCGCTATTCCACTCTTTCGGCCCCATCGCCCTAATCCCCATGGAATCGAGGGACGGAGTTTGTCCAAGGGAAGCGGGTCGTAATCGAGGTATAATCATGATTATGACGGTCGAGCCTCGCCCACTCTCTTTGGGATTTTGTCTTTGCCTACGGAGCGATAAGGTGCCGGTCTTGGACCATACCGACCGGGAGTTACAAGGAAGAACGAAGGAATTGCTTTGCTCGATCCACACGATTCCGATTAGGAGTTATCGCCCCGTTTTGGTTGGCGTTACATTTCCGTATGCACCGCATTACTGTTTTGCATTGGTTGGCGCTACAAACCAGACGCAACCATTATTTGCCTTGCATAGGATTGGCGTTACACTCCCGCACGCAATCCTACCTGTCTTGATTGTTTCACCTAGTACTGTGTGACCATGAACTGTTTTCTTGAATCGTATAAGTATATTATTTAAATATTTTATCACGACGCTTGAATGTGTGTGAATTCATGCATCATACTCACGCGTTTTCATATAACTGTTTTCTCACATTAACTATATTGCGCCACACTCGCATTACGATCACTCCATCCACCGAGATTTTTGTCTCATCCCCACCTATTTTCTAACCTTAGATGAGGATTTATTTGGAGATCTTTGAACCGAAGCTCGGATTGAGACCTTGTACTACGCTTGTTGGATTTTCGCTTCTTGTTGTTGATTGGACTCTTTTCTTATTATGTTGTTGTTGGACTTTTGTATCCTAATCAATTCGGGTTTGTAATTGAGGGCGTATGACCCTTGGCTTTAAGTTACTACCTTGTTGAAGTTCGGGTTGTAATTTTGGATGTTGGAATGTAGACTTTAAGTGATAACTTGTATCCATTATTTATTTATTTCACGCTATTTAGACTCTGTCTTATTGGGTTCTCATTGGTATTGTGGAGGATGTTAGTCCATTTGTATTTAAGTTGTGATTCGTTCGTCGCGTCCCGTTTGGGGCGTGTGAAGAAGAGTGGTATCGAGCTCGGCTAGTAAGATGGAAACTTACACCGAGCCGACCCGAGATAGGACCTCGGTCCGTGTTTTGGGTAGTACCTACCGACTTGACTAATTAAGCGTGAAATCGATTTCAAATTAGCATAGAACCGTCTTATTGATATTTGAACTAAGTTAGAATGCATACTTTGAGATTCATAATCATACTTGTCTTGACTTAGTTGATTTTGACCGATTTCCTTACTCGTTCTTCCTTATTCTTTCTTATCTTTCCTCTACCTTTGGTGATCCGCCTTAGTTTGTTTTATCGGGATGGAGCCGACGCCGCCACGTGGTGGGATGTATTCCATGCCCGTCTTTGAGCGGGAATATTACCGGCACCGATGATTCATTGGCACGGGAAAGCGAACGCGTGACCACGGAACTAGCCCAGGAGCGCCAACGCAATAGAGACTGACTTCGGCCGCCATAAGCCAAGATGAGAAGAACGAACTAACCACTGTCATCAAGGACCGCGATAACACCATAAGAGCGGGAGGACCAAATCTGAGTATCCAGGAGCGCTGGATAACATGAGGGAGAAAATGAAGAGACGGCGGCGGATCGCGAGAAATGGGAGATTGATGCCCGTCTATCCCGTAGTATTGCCGATCTCTTGGAGAGACCCTCATCAAGCGAGATGACAGATCATTGAGGACCTTACAGGCCCTAACTCGAGGGACGCCGCACCAGAGGCGCTTTAGCGGCCTAATGCTCACCATTGCCCGCCCGAGGCGGAACTGTACACGATGCCGAGGAGGATCCGAGGAGGATCCCGAGGAGGATCCAATCGACATTGGAGAGCCGGGAGGCTGCTCCACTCGATGAGGCTCAGGGCTTTGAGCTTGATGGTTGGACTTTGTGGATTGGCGAGGTGGAGGCGCGCTCAACCCGACCAGCCGATCATGTATACATAGTCTGCGGCGATGATGATGGCGATCTCACCGATTAGCTAGCGATTGTCGGTTGTACTTTTGTTGTTGTAGCCGTGTGTAGTCGAGTTGTTGTACCTTACATTATTGTACTAGATCCAGGATGTATTTTGATTCCATGTATATCGACTTAGTATTCTCACGATGTACTTTGGGTGTATTCAATTTTATATTAATGGATATACCTTTTGCTATTTATTGATGTCTTGTGTCCGATGTTACTTTCCCTACGATATCTTTTGCTTTACGCGAATAATTATTGTATTCATTTACTCGCATTGCAACTAACGCTCCAAGATACTGAGAATGGCGTAACATCGAGGACGTGGGAGACCTCGTCGCATTCCACGAGGAGACAATGATGTACCCAGGGGATCGGGTACCCTCTCCGGAATTACCACCACCTCCTCCTCCCCTTTGCGGGAGACAATCGACTACACAAGCATTGCGGCAAATCTTGGTGTTTATGAGGCAACAGCAGAGCCTCAACCCCGTGTTCCCGAACCCGCCCGAGAGGCGAACGATCGCACATTGGAGCGATTCTGCGGTTCGACCCACCAACCTCTTGGGGGAGCGGGACGATGTGAAAGCGGAAGAATGGATAGAGAAGCTAGAAAATATCTTCAATGCTCTTCAATACTCCGACGAGCAGAGAGTCACACTCATTTGTATTTTGTCAGAATCATTTGCCCCAGACCGGTGGAGGGCGATTGAAAGGAGATGGGAATAGGACCGAGTAATCGAACATGGGGAAATTTCTTGGCCGAGTTCAATGAATGTATATTCCCAGGTCGTGAAGGAAGCACGCACGGGATGAATTCCATAGATTGAGGCAAGGAACTGTTGTGGCTCAAGATGAGTCGAATTTCACCGATTGTCCAAGTATGCTCGGGAACAATCGATCAAGAGGATAAGCTTTACAAGTTCACTCGAGGATTGAAAGCGGAACTTGAGCTTGATTGTTGGATCGCTGAATCGGCAACCTACTCGGCCCTTGTAAAAGCGACTCTCCGCATTAGTCGGGGGAACCGATCGGGACAGTATTAGACGATTCGGCAGAGTAGGCCATCGAAGTTTTAAGAGGCATTGTGGGGGCCCATCTAAACCGCCGCTAAGTTTGAAGGGACCGGTTAACGGGACAGATGATGACAAAGAAAAAACCAAGAGTCAAGGAAAACCGGGTCAAGAATGTGCGCATTGCGTAAAAACAGGACATACCGCCGCAAGCTGCTGGCGTAAACAAGGAAGGTGTTTGTTGTAGTAATCACAGTGCAAGATTCGCTCAAGTACAATGACCGATCTAAACAAACGCAACCCGCGAGGCCGGGAAACGGCCGGGTAATCGGCGAGGATGCCCGCTCGAGCATTTGCACTAGCCGGACGGGAGGCTCGGGAGGCACGAGGCGTGGTGGAAGGTACGCTTCTAGTATCTAACCACTACGCTAAAATATTGTTCGACCCTGGATCAACGCATTCATTTGTTGCACCGCATTTTGTACACAAACCGCATGCATGCATGGAACATATGCCTATATGCTTAGAAGTGTCAACTCCTATGGGTGCGAGTCGGATAATGAGATATTATCTATAATGCATGCGAAGTTAAGATTCTTGAGATAAATTTTCTGCCGATTTGATCTTGTTACCTATATCCGAATACGACGTAATATTGGGAATAAATCTGGTTATCTCGCACACCATGTACAAATGGACCGCCATAACAAGTCCATTAAGCTATGTGAACGGAAAACCCGAAGTGGAGATTTCGGGAAGGGCACGAGTTAAGATTGCCCCAATCATTTTCAGCAATAAAAGCGAGAAGGCGATCACTAGAGGGGCTCGGGGTACTTGGTGTTTGTAATTAACAAACCCGAGGTTGAGATACAAATCAACCAAGTACCTATAGTATCGGATATACGGATGTATTTCCACAAGAACTCACCACTATCCCTCCGGATAGGAAGTCGAGTTCACCATCGGTGTTGCCGAGGGTGGACCGCCCCGATTGCGAACACCGTATAGAATGGCTCCTCTTGAGTTACAAGAGTTAAAAACGCAATTACGTAAAAACCGATGGATGTGGGATTTATCCGACCGTGAGTACGTCTCCATGGGGAGCACTGTCTTTGTTCGTCAAAAAGAAGGATGGCACATTAAGACTATGTATAGATTATCGTGGACTTAATGGTGTGACCATCAAGAACAAATATCCTCCCGAGGATAGACGAACTATTTGATCAACTTCAAGGAGCAACGGTGTACTCAAGTTTGATTTACAACAAGGATATTACCAACTGAAAATCCGCTGAAGGAGACATTTCCAAAGCGCATTTCAAACCCGATATGGACACTACGAGTTTGTAGTAATGCCTTTCGTCCGGCGAATGCACCAGCAAAGCATTTATGGACCGATGCATCGAGTCTTTCAACCTTATTTGGATCAATTCGTAGTGATATTCATTGATGGCATACTAGTATACTCTAAGTCTAGAGAAGAGCATGAACGTCATCCGAAAATCGTTTTAGAGACACTACGAGCATAAGTTGTATGCCAAATTCGGTAAGTGCGAATTTTGGCTTAGTGAAGTCGCATTCTTAGGACATATAGTATCCCAGACTTTGGGATTGCGGTAGATCCTTCAAGGTACAGACAGCAGGTGGTTGAATGGAAACAACCCGAGTGCGTAGCGAGTAAATCGAAGTTTCTAGGACTAGCTGGATATTATCGAAGATTTATCCAGGACTTCTCCAAGATAGCGGGCCACTCACTCGACTAACCTGGAAGCAAGTCAAGTTTGAGTGGAACGACAAATGCGAGACGAGTTTCAAGAGTCAAGAAACGACTTACTACGGCTCGGTCTTAGCCCTTCCAAAGGGAAGAAAACTTTGTCGTCTCAAAGTGATGCATCAAAAGAAGGACTAGGAAGCGACTCATGCGGGGAAGGAAAGGTTATCGCTTATGCATCACGAAAGCTCAAGCCGTATGAGGCCAATTATCCAACGCATGACTTGGAATTGGCAGCGATAGTTTTCGCGTTGAAGAAATGGAGACACTATCTCTACGGGGCAACATTCACGGTTTTCACGGATCATAAGAGCTTGAAGTATCTATTCTCCCGAGAAAGATCTCAATCGAGGCAACGGAGATGGATGGAGTTGATTGAGGACTATCACTTTGATATTCAATACCATCCCGGAAAAGCTAACGTCGAAAGGCACGCTCCAAGCGTAAAGGCGAGCTTAGCGGACTTATGATTCGAGAGTGGGAATCATTAAAAGAATCGAGCAATTGGAATCGACGAGAACCAAGATTTCGATTTCATGTGCTAACATTTGATTACACTCAATCTCTTGAATGAGATCAAAGAAGCACAAGAGAAAGATACACATCTTCAAAAATTGAAGGAGAAGATACTTAAAGGAGAAAGATCGGAATTCTCGGTACACGAAGATGGAGTTATCGGGTTCGAATCGAGTGTGTGTACCGAATGACGAAGCGATTAGGAATAGAATCTAGCAGAGGCACACCGCTCGAGATACACTATACATCCTGGAGGAAACAAGATGTATAAGGATTTGAAACGGAGTTATTGGTGGGTAAACATGAAGAACCAGGTAGCGAGTTCGTTGGGAGATGTTTGACTTGTCAACGAGTAAAAGAGAACACCAACGACCATCCGGTTTACTACAACCGTTGAGAATTCCCGAGTGGAAATGGGAACATATAATGATGGACTTTGTGACGGATCTACCAAGGACGTGAGGAGGCCATGATGCCATCCGGGTAGTTGTAGACCGACTCACGAAATCGCACACTTTTTACCCATCAAGAAAACCGATAGCTTGCGTAAACTTGCACGAGACTTATATCCAGAAATCAATCGATTGCATGGAGTACCGGTCGATATAGTATCCGGCAGAGACCCGAGGTTTGTCTCAGTTTTGGAAGTGCTTACACGAGGAATTAGGTACCTCACTAAGTTTCAAAGACAAAGAAGACATCCACAAACCGATGGGCCGGTCCGAGCGAACAATTCAAACCCTTGAAGATATGTTGCGAGCCCGCACCTTAGATTTTCAAGGAAGTTGGGATTCACACTTACCATTAGCCGGGTCGCCTACAATAACATGATTATCAGGCCACGATTGGGATGGCACCTACGAGGCATTGTATGGGCGAAAATGTAGATCCCCACTACACTTTGGGAGATTGATGACCAATGGACTCGAAAAGAGAAACGAAAGTCGCCCCGATTCCAAAGGTCGACTTAGTTCAGGAGGCCATGGAGAAGGTCAAACTGATCAAGGAGCGGATTCGCACGGCTTAGAGCCGCCAAAAGAGTTACGCGGACAAGAGAAGAAAGGATTTGGAATTTGAAGTCGGTGATGAAGTATTTCTCAGACTCTCACCACGGAAAGGACTGATTAATCCGAAGAAAGGAGGCAAGTTGAGTCCGAGATATGTTGGACCTTACAAGATTTTACAGAGGATCGGGAAGTTAGCCTACGGACTCGAGTTACGGCACCATATGCGGGAATGCACGATGTATTCCACGTTTCGAGACTGAAGAAGTATCAACCAGATCCCGAGCATATCATCACTCGAGATACTCCTCCTCTAATGGAAAATCTATCCTACACCGAGAGGCCAATCAGGATCATCGATCATCGATACGACGATTGCGTAAGAGAGAAATCCGATGGTTAAAGTGGTATGGCGAGAACCACAACGAGACGAAGACGCAACGTGGGAAATGGAAGAAGACATAAGGAATCGATATCCGAACTATTTCAAGAGAATTTGGGGACCAAATTCTTTTAAGGAGGGGAGGATGTGAAGCCCCGATTTTTCCGAAACTATTAGTTGAACCTTATTGTTGTTTATGCTTTTGATCGACTATTTTACCTGGCGTCATTTTGACGGGTAATTATTAATAATATATACATTTTGTATTTTATTTCCTTTTATTTAATTACTTGTGATCATGATCATCATTAATTCTATTCCTCATTTATGGTCACTTGATTGATCATTATTACTATTTTTGTATTTATTAGTCACTTTAGAAATTTAAGAGACTATTTATTTTAGAGACTTTTACCTTATAGAATTAAGATGTTGATTTAGATTAAGTGATCATGAGACTTACAAGTGATCAAGGAAATCACTAATTATTTTGGAGATTGATATATTTCATCTATTATCATCAAATTTGGGACAAAAAAAAAAAATATATGGAATTACCATTTTGCCCTCATAGTGGATTTGCCATTGTGGATATTTTGGGATAAAAATATCATCCAACTCTTGTACACATACACCATATATTAGTCATCTTGTGTATAATTATGTCATTAATTCAAACATTATACACATCATCTTATACACCAATTCTTTATTACTATTTTCCCCAACTTATTCCCACTTAACCAACATTCTTCTTATTCCTCTCAAATTCAAATTGACCCACACTTTGACTTGCATTTTTGTCTCCATGCAAGAGACAAATTACAAGACACAATTTGATCAAAATTTCCTCTCCCTCTCTCTCATACTACACGGCCATTATGGCATTTTTACACAAATTTTTCATTTCATTTCTCATCAACACATTCTAATACTCAAAGCCTTCTCCTCCTTCTCTCTAAAAACTCCCAACTTCTCTCTACTACTCTTCTTCTTACTTCTTCTTCCATACTTAGAAAAAATTTCAACATTTTCCTCCTTATACACCATAAAAATCGAACCACTATACTACAAGGTAAGAAATTTTAGCTTCAATCCATTTTGGATATATCACCTTGTTCATCTCTTCCACCTTCTTAACTTAAGTTTGGATTTGGTTTTGGAGGTACATTTAGAAGACTTTGAAGGTTAGAGCTTGACAACATTTTGAAGAAGGACCTCAAGCTTGAAGATGAATATAGTAGAGAAAATTTGACTACAAGGTAAGAATTGTGTACTAGACCCCTTTCTTTCATACTCTTAATATTTTTTTCAAATTTTAACACCCCTTTTTCATTTTTGAGAAATAGGGGCTGACTTTAGGAGATTTTTGGAGTTGAGCCAAAATTCCAATTTTGAGCTTCAACTAGTCTCCAAACATCTACTACACAAGGTAAAGTGTAGTCCTTTTCATTTCCTTAATTCCTTCTTTTTCTCCTTAATTTTTCTCTCATTTTTCTAACTCCAAATTTTGATATTTTATTGACTTAGGGGCTGACCTAAGAAGCCTCATCAAAAAAATTGTGAAATTATCCTTTTATTTCACAATTTCCAAAATTAAGGTGGGTGGAAAATTATTTTTCCAACTTTTAGGTGTTTTATTAAAATGCATGTAGAAAATTTGATCATGAGCCTTGAGATATATATAATCTATGTATTGCATGTCAATTTTATATATCAAGTCATGAAAATTCTCAAGAGTTGCTCAAATTTGCTATTTATTGAATTTTAGGTGCATGCATGTACACTTTAATGCTTTAATTGATGAATTATTGTATGTATTGGACATGCATGTGTATGATCTTTAAAATCTATGTTTTGGATGCCTTATAACCTGGAAAAGTCGAGCATAATTGATTAAATTTCAATTTTGGACTTAAAAATGTAAAAAATGGAAAGTTGGTGGACTAAATTGCAAGAAAATGAAAGTTAAAGGACCCTCTGCAAATTTCGAATTTTGGGACTGTACTCAGGTTCAAAAATGACCTTTGGACATTTTAATAATGTTTTAAGAGTTTTTAGATAAATAAAATCAACCTTTAAAAGCCCAAGGACTAGATTGTAAAATTTTGAAAGTTTAAGGGCTACTTTGCAATTTTAAAACTGTACCAGACCTAAACTTTATAAATTGAAATTTTTACTTTTAAGTTACTGGGAATCACATATTTTAAAAGTATTCCAAAAATCTAAGTGGTTAGGGCTTGGAAAACAATTTTATTAAAATTGAGGGACTAATGTGAAATATATTAAACTTGAGGACCCAAATGAAATTTCCAGGACTTATGCAGCCCATGCACCTGGAAATACTAACTTAACTATAACTTAATTATATTTTTGACCCAAGGTTCAAATTTCATAACAATTGGACTCCTAAAAGCCTTAATGGCAATTATTTTAAAATGGGACAAAAATGATATTTTCAAAAGTTGAAAGACCTACACATATTGTTTTTAAAAACCGATTTTGTCCCAATATCCTACTAACCTTAGTGACATTTTCCAACTGGAACCACATTAAAATCCCTTCCGGTTTGTGAGTTCCGAATTTTTTAAAACTTAAGGTCCAATTTGGCAATTTCTACAAATTTGGGACCAATGTGAGATTTTTACAAAAACTCGACCTCAAAACTTTAAAACCTGAATCTCTGGACAATTTGGAGAATTTAGGAACTGACCTCATAATTTTTCAAGGTCGGGATATTTAATTATTCAATTTTTAACCCCAAAAGTGTTAGTTTTTTTTTTAAAACGAGGCTAAATTACAATTTTCCTTTTATAAAGGACCTCATTCAAATTATTTTCTATTTTACTAAAATAGCCCTGGATTCTCTGACTTGGAGATTTAATTTAAGTATTTTACTTTCCCAAAAACCCCGACTTATCGGATCAATTTGACCGATTAATACCCGATCGGAGCGACTTTCCGCCTTGCGAATTGAATCTATAACGGGACTTATGTCCCACCCAATTTTTCAAGATATCGAAGGTTGCTTATCCTTCCGATAATCATCTTCATCCAAAACCCCACCAACGCCATAATTACCACTCGCGTTTTTCAAAAATTTCTCCTAAACGCTTCCCTGAATCAATAATACTGATCGTCTGGTTATTGCACTGTAATTATAATTACTTTCTGCTGAGTCAACTTGGTGTGTCGAGCTCACAATCGGAATGGATACGTCGGGGGATGGAAGGCAGCTCGGGCCGCTATTCCACTCTTCGGCCCCATCGCCCTAATCCCGCATGGCGAGGGACGGAGTTTGTCCAAGGGAAGCGGGTCGTGAATGATCGAGGTATAATCATGATTATGACAGATCCGAGCCTCGCCACTCTCATCGGGATTTTGTCTTTGCCTACGGAGCGATAAGGTGCGGTCTTGGACCATACCGACCGGGAGTTACAAGGAAGAACGAAGGAATCGCTGTATCGATCCACACGATTCCGGAGTTATCGCCCCGCGTTTTGGTTGGCGTTACATTTCCGCACGCAGCCGCCTTGCTTTTGCATTGGTTGGCGCTACAAACCAGACGCAACCATTATTTGCCTTGCATAGGATTGGCGTTACACTCCCATACGCAATCCTACTGTCTTCGATCGCTTCACCTAGTGCTGTGTGACCATGAACTGTTTTCTTGAATCGTATAAGTATATTATTTAAATATTTTATCACGACGCTTATGAACGTGTGTGAATTCATGCATCATACTCACGCGTTTTTATAAACTGTTTTCTCACATTAACTATATTGCGCCACACCTTCGCGATCACTCCATCCACCGAGATTTTTGTCTCATCCCCACCTATTTTCTAACCTTAGATGAGGATGTCACCGAGATCTTTGAACCGCCTCGGATTGAGACCTTGTACTACGCTTGTTGGATTTTCGCTTCTTGTTGTTGATTGGACTCTTTTCTTATTATGTTGTTGTTGGACTTTTGTATCCTAATCAATTCGGGTTTGTAATTGAGGGGCGTATGACCCCTTGGCTTTAAGTTACTACCTTGTTGAAGTTCGGGTTGTAATTTTGGATGTTGGAATGTAGACTTTAAGTGATAACTTGTATCCATTATTTATTTCACGCTATTTAGACTCTGTCTTATTGGGTTCTCATTGGTATTGTGAGGATTGTTAGTCCATTTGTATTTAAGTTGTGATTCGTTCGTCGCGTCCCGTTTGGGGCGTGACATTCCAGATCGACCGGTACCAATACCCATTGATTTGGAAATTGAAAAGATAGCAAAGCAACTAAGGAAAAGAGCTAAAACAATGGCGAATGGGACTAATCCAAACGTAGTGGACAACAGAAACAATGAGGAGTGCCCACCAGAGGCCGGCGTCCAGGACATAATTGTGGAAAGGCCCGCGAGAAGGGCAGTTAGGGATTACTTCCAGCCGGAGGTAAGTCAAAATTATAGAGGTGTGGCCCATCTGCCAATCAATGCAAACAATTTTGAACTAAAACCGACATTGATCCAAATGGTGTCACAAAACCAGTTTGGGGTAGAGCCGTTGAGGATCCAAACGCACATCTACCGCACTTTTTAGAAATTTGCGATACAGTTAAAATGAATGGTGTTTCTGAGGATATCATTCGATGCCGCCTTTTCGCATTCTCTCTACGCGATAAGGCTAAGGGATTGTTATGCTCTTTAACACCACCAGCCGCAAATTGGGCGAAACTAAGTTAGCGGTTTCTAGCCAAGTACTTTCCCCCCAGTAAAATGTTGCAACTGAAGTCTGAGATCACCCAATTTAGGCAATTAGATGCTGAGCCACTATATAAAGCATGGGATGGATTCAGGGAATTGTTAAGGAAGTTCCTTCAATACGAATATCCCGACTACCAACATGTTCAGTACTTCTATAATGGTTTGAGTGGCAACACAAGAACAATTATAGATGTTGCATCTGGAGGTGCACTACTAGGGAAATATCCTGAGGAGGCACTAGAATTGTTAGAGGAGATGGCGAACAACAGTTACCAATGACCATTCGAGAGGTCTACTATCCGACGAGTGGCAGAAGTTCAGGATGAGAAGGTCGACATGCTCACAGAATAGGTATACGTGCTGAATATGAAACTGGACGCGAGGCAGCAAGTGACTCCAAGAGATCCTGATGTTGTTGAGGAAGAAGCAAACTTTTTGGGTCAACAAAGGAACTTCAACAACAATTACAGAAATAATTAGATACCCAACTACTATCATCCAGGGTTGCGAAACAATGAAAATTTCTCTTATGCTAACAATAAAAATGTTTTGCAGCCACCTCAGGGATATAACGTGGGTAATCAAGGCAGAGCGGAGTCAAGTGAAAAGAAAGCATCTGTTGAAGAGATGCTATCCTCATTTATCGGAGAGACAAGGGCAAAACTTAACAAAGATGAAGCCAAGATAGACAAATAGAAGAACAGGTCACTCAGCTAAACACAAACGTAAACGCAAGACTGAAATCTCTGGAAACACAAGTAGCCCGGATCGCAATCGTTGTGGGGAGGCCAACATCAAAAAGTCAAATTTCCAAGCGATCCGAAATAATCCGCGGAGCAATGCAACGCTATTCGTATGATGAATGGCAATGAGAGTCCACAGATTTCAAATGAAAAAGTTTAGCAAAAGTGATTAGAAATCTGAAGTTTGGCTGAAGACGTAAAACTTAGATGAATCGTATGGAGAGCAACCCAATTTATTTCTTATTTTCGTAAATTTTTATTGCCTTCAATTTTAATTTGTTTATTAACTTAATTTTTAGTTTTGTTTAGTTTTCTTGAGTTGTTGTGTCGGAGGCGTCACGGCAAATTCCCGGGTATCAAAAACAAAAGAGTACGAAACCAAACCCACATGGGCCTGTGAGAACACACGACCAGGCCGTCCGAGAGACCGAACTACCCAGCATCACACAGCCGTGTGAAGAAAGGCCACGGACAGACGCAGCAGACACAACGCCCAGGGCCACACACGGCCCACCCGTGTGCCCTCACACGGTTGTTTGATAAATGGTTTTATCATGATTTTGATAATTTTGATTTTACACCAAAACAATGTTTTTAAAGGTTGTCCAAATACTCCTAAATGATTTAAAATGGTTTTAATATTTTTCGGAGTATTTCCTCAAGTTTATTTTCGATATAAAATTGGACAACACATTTAATGTTTTTAAGTCAATGGGTTTTTACATTGAAACTATGTTGTCCTAATACTCCCAATTGATCTAAAATGTTTCTACTATTTTTGGAGTATTTATTGGAATTTATATCGGACAACACTTTTTGTGTAAATGTTTTATTTCTTCAAGACTATATTTCTAATGTTGTCCTAAATACTCCCGATCGGTTTAAAATATTTTTACGAATTTTTCGGAGTATTTCTTGAGGTTTATTTTCGTCAAAAATCGGACAACATTAATTTTAGGCGGTCGACGTGGCCGACCAAATAGGCGGCCGTGCACGGGAGCAAAACATCGAAACAGTAAACTTTGTTCCTTCGCTTTTTGGTCAGTCGCAACCGTCGCCTAGCCTTCGACCGGTCGAGGTGCACTTCGACCGGCCGCCATGTGTTAATTTTTTGCGACATGTTTCAAACTTCTATTTTCGTGCGACCGGTCGCCTCTATGCTTTGACAAAGAAAATTCTAACCGTCAGCAAACGTGATGACTTTTCCCTAAATTGTGGGATTGATTTCTAATGACTATAATCTTGATTTTAATTGCAATTTTTTTGTAGAAATCAGATTCTAAGAGGAGCCTATCAAGTATCAATCATCTCCTATAAATAGAGGAAGAATTGAAGCAACACAATAGGAGAGAAAACTACAACACAACAAGATACACTCAAGAATACACTTGTTCTTACATTGTCTTATTTATTGTTGTAATTTGCCTAGCTATTCACTTTCACATCCTTGAGGTCTAGGCTTTTCTTGATTACACTTGCACTCTATTGTATTATCAATTATCGAGTTGTAATCTTGAATTTTTGGGTAATCATTCAACACAAGATATCCTTGTGAGTGCTCTTGTGGTAAGAACACACTTGGGTGATCTAGGTGTTAGGTGTGAGAAGATTGTGGTAATCTTCTTGTTGAGGTGTTGAAGAATTTGGTATTCTTCAAGGTTGAAGATTGTGGTAATCTTCACAAGGTGCCGTTGGAGATTGTGGTAATCTTCAAGTGAGATTGTGGTAATCTCAAAGGTGGTGTTGAAGAAGAGTGTGGTGCTCTTCAAGGTGTTGTTGTAAGTTGGTGTTGTATTAATTTGTGGTAAATTAATAAAATCTTTTTCTAATTGAAATCCATCCCGGATATCTTTGGGGTGGTAGAGGATTAGGCCCTAGGTGGGTTGAACCTCTTTAAATCGACGTGTGTTGTTTACATTCTCGCACCTTTATTATTGTGTTTGAGCACTTGGTTCGAAAAAGAGGGCGAAATCGAAAAGATGGAGATAATCTATTCACCCCCTCTAGATTATCGTAGCCGCTTGGACTTACAAGTGGTATCAAAGCCAAACTCTTGGGCAAGCTCGTTTCACATTGCGAGTGAAGAGAAACGATCGTCGGCTACTTAATGAAGCTCATCTTTTCGCACCTCCACCACCAAGCCACCACTATTTGATTCCAAAAATTTTATTTTTGGAAAGAAAGAATGGAATGCTACTTACAAGGTTGCGGGTTCGACATTTGGAACACCGTCATAAACGGAGAATCCATTCCGATGAAAGATACACCACACCTCAAAAGGCTTCAAAAAGCTCAATGATGAAGAGAAGAAAATCATCTCCTTAAACGGTAAAGCTCTCAATATTTTGTATTGTTCATTTACTAATTTGGAATATGAACATATTGTAGGAATAAAATCGGCACATAAAGTATGGCAAAAATTAGAAGCCATCTATGGAGTATTTGCAAATGAAAGGAGTCAAACAAAAGCATCTACTTCTCAAAGGGATACAAGTTCAAATCTAAGGAACAAGCCTCTTACAACTTCCAATTACGAAGAAGTTGAATATTGTTTTATGGGTATCGAAGAAGAAAACGAGGTAAGTTCTAAACCCTCTACTTCCTATGATAATGATTATAGTGATTTGCAAAATGATTTTGATGAACTACAAGATGAATTCCAATACTTACTTGTTAAATACAAAAATTTGAAAAAGGAATTCATCATTTTGAAAAATGATAAGGATGGTTTATTTACTTCCTATGAATCACTATCATGTGCTCACACCACCACACTTGATAAAGTGAGAAATCTTGAGAAAGAAAATAGTACTCTTGTTGAGAATATTGATTGCATGAAAAAGGATATATTAAAATCAAACTTGAGTACCAATAAAATGTCCAAAATTGTTGATGTTCATAATTGTGATAAAGGACTTGGTCATAAGCCTAATGTTGTTAATCATATGAAAAAGGATCAAGTCACTATGCACGTTGGTCATTATGCTCCTAGAATTATTACATGCTTTTATTGCGTAAAAAGGGTCATACGGCTAATTCTTGTCGAGCTAGAAATAGCTCTAATTATTGTTGGAGACCTAAAAGTCTCAAGAATAATCCCAAAGGACCCAAACACATGAGGGTACCACAAAACAATGTCATATTAGGTACTCGCGAAATAATGATTGAAGAAAATTCATACCGAAGGCATCAAATGACCGATTCATTTGATCAAAGAAGGAGAAACTATTTTCAACAAAGCAAATTTCCAAGAAGAGGATATAATCAAAAATGGGAAGAACACAATCCATGGAAATGGCAAAGACATCATCAACAAGATGATTTTCAAAGAAGAAGAGACTATCAACAATGGGAAGGACAAAAATTTTGGAGATGGAGTAATTGGAGAGATTACCATCAACATGAAGATTTTCAAAAGGGAAGATATCATCAACAATGGGAACGACACAACCCATGGAAATGGCGTAATTGGTAACCCGTATCTCCCTATTTAAATATGCATTTTATTTTGTTATTATGCATGCTTTTATTTGTGTCTTAATTGCAAAATGAGTTTTCAAATATTTATTTTTTTAATTAAGGTCTTCAATATATATTTGTGCTTTTAAAA
Source organism: Rehmannia glutinosa (assembly GCA_016081115.2). NCBI lineage: Eukaryota > Viridiplantae > Streptophyta > Magnoliopsida > Lamiales > Orobanchaceae > Rehmannia > Rehmannia glutinosa. The sequence goes on from JABTTQ020002440.1 coordinate 104,489, forward strand.
TTTTTTTGAAAAAGAAGACCTTATATGATGTTTTTAAAACTCTTGTGCATTTTTATAGACTAAAGTGTGTTATCATCTCGTATGGATTTTTATGGCATGAGCTTACTTGTGATATCTCTTAGCCTACTCTTTTATCATTATGATTTGTGCTAGATTTGTTTTAAGAATTGTGTAGATTTACATATTTTCACAAATGGCCATTTACGTCAAGAAAGGCATAAATTATCGAGGTACGTTTACTTGTGTTATTCTTACTCTTATAGACTCGATATATATTGCCATGTGCCTATGTGCTTATTTTTCATAATATTTCATACAAGTGCCATTAAGAGAATTTTTAGATTTTTTTGAAAGGCACTATTCGATATTTGATTGCACATATTTGCTTTGTCAACTTTTGTTCAAATACTTCTTTTAAATGAGATCTCAACTATATGCTATCGGATTTTCAAATTTCAAAAGAGACCTTTTATAGCTTTCTTAAGCTTATTTGAACTTGCATGATTTATTAGACTCTTGATGATATTCTAAATGCATAGTATGTGTTTCTTGCTTCATGGTCTATATATATAGTGTCTATTTCTACTATGCTCTTATGCAAGATATTTTGTGATTGATGATTGAGGCATGTTTTTACACTTGGGCTATTTTTCTCTTGCTTATATAAGCGATGCCGTTAATGAGTTTGTTAAAGTTGTGTAGATGAGAAATGAAGTACTCCAAATATTGTTACCTCAAAATATTTGGATGTAAATGTTCTATTATGAACACCTTAGATCAATTGGATGCCCTATGATGATAGTGATGAAGAAGACAAAAAGGGTATTCCTGAACAAACTCGATGACCAAGGCAACATTGGTAGAACTAAGGTGAGGTTAGTGGCTCAAGGTATTTTCAAAAAAAAGGTAATTGATTTTGATGTAATATTTGCACTTTACTTGCTCATTCTTGTTTTAAGAAAATTTCAAGCTTTACCAAATGGATGTTAAATCCAATTTTTCTAAATGATTTCATTCAAATAGAAGTCTATCGGAGTTTAAAATTTTAGGCCAAATGATTTTTATAAAAGACCTTGTATGATTTAAAACTAGTACCCCATGCATGGTATGATTGACTTAACTATTTTTGCTAAGTGATTTTACAAGAGGTAAAGTTGATACTACTCTCTTTGTATGAGAAAAAGGGCAAGATCGTTTAAACTTGTGCATATTTATGAGAATATTTTTGGTGCTACTAATGAATATTTGTGCAAGATATTTTTCTAAGTTGATACTAGGTGAACTCGAGATGAGCTTGATGGGGAGCTCAATTTATTGCTTGACTTCAAATTATTCAATGCCAAGAAGATGGTTATATTTTAAAAGAACTCTTGAAGGAGTTAGGCATCGAAGAAAGAAGAACTATCTCAACCTCTATGGCTAAAGATTGACAAAGGTTGAGAAAGGCATGTCGGTCGACAATTAAATTCGAGGTATGTTTTCTTGTATTATTTCTATAGACTCGACATTCCATATGCCTTATGTCTATATGCTCGACTTCAAAACTATCACAACGAATCTCATTAAAAGTGCCATTAAAAGAAATTTTCAAATATTTGAAAGGCACTTCTTCGTATGACTTGTTGTATCCAAAGCTTTAAAACGTTCTTATTTTTTTCAGGATAACAAGTTCGGTATCTATTATACGGTTATTCATATTCAAAATTTGGTTCGTCATAATCGAACTAAACATATTGAGATTCGATATATTTTTTAAGGGATTGTGATTTTTTAACAAAAACTTGAGATGTGTTTAATTCCGTCTCAAGGATAACTCGCGGACTTTTTGATCATTAACCGCCGAGTATTTTACCTCATTTCGAGCTTGATTATTACATAATGTATATTGAATGAGGTCTACGTTTGCATTTTGCACGTTTTAAAACTTAGGGCGAAAAATCGGATTTTTGGTTGAAAATTCGGATTTTGGAAAAACTCGACGACCGATGACAATGGCTTGAAAGGGTTGAGGGCAACCGTCGCCCTCAACGTCGACCGGTCGCCCTCAACGTCGACCGTCGCCCTAGGCTATAATTTGGATTAAAATGGTTCTGTCTTGACATTCGTCACTTTGACACATTTTGGCCATTTTTCGTCCCCTTTGCAAATTTCACACACAATTCACTTCAAATGAGTTTTGATGCATGAATTATATATTTTGGGGATTATCTAACTCGACTATCATTATCATTGCTCGTCTTTACCGATTGAATGGTAAGAATTTCACTATCTTTAGCTCAAATGGGTTGAACCCTCGAGTTTGTGGCTTATATGTATTTTTCTTGATGTAATTCATATATGTTTGTGATGAGCTTATTGATTGTTGATGAATGATATTTGTTAAATTGTATTTGGTGATGAAAAACGTGGCTTGATATCATTTACAAGGGCTATATATAACTTTTTCTATTTTTGACGCCCACCAAATGTTCGATAAAACGTTTCAATGAAAAATTCATCACCTACATGACTCTCTCGATTTCAAAAGTCTCATATATTTATAGAGATCATGTTTTTGCAAATCAAATGGTTTTTCATAAGCTTCTACAAGTCGTATGATTCGACTCTTCTATGTGGTTTAAAAGCTTCAATGTTCAAATGGCTCGATACATCGGTTTACTTGCGCACTTTGATAAGAATATATGATGTATTTATCGTCTAACATTCTTTTTGATGATTCCAAAGGGGGAAAAAAGGTTATAAGCTCATTAGCTCATAAAAGCTAAGATAAGCTTAACGAAAAGAAGCTACAAGCTATGGCTTCATAAAGCCATAAGTTGTGGATCATATTTAGTCCACTTGGTGCATTATGGTTATGTATGAATCATGGTCCTTTGGTTGTAGTATGGACTTATATACGGTTCTAATGATGTATCTTTTGACAGGGGAGCTTTTAAGTTATTGATACTTAAGCTCAATATCGAAAAGCTAATATTTTAGCTTATGTTTAAGTTCTTCTATATAACTCTTGTTGTGCATGTTGATAGGGGAGCATTTGCTATATGTGTTTGAATATCTCTACTCCCATCCTTGTGTTTTTGTTGCATGGAATGTTGTCGCTCACAACGGATAGTTCCCTTTAACCGGTAAAAATTATTTTGTTTTCAAAATCGACCTTGTTAAAATTGTTTTGGTTTGTAATCATCAAAAAGGGGGGAGATTGTTTGATAAATGGTTTTATCATGATTTTGATGATTTTGATTTTACACCAAAACAATGTTTTTAAAGGTTGTCCAAATACTCCTAAATGATTTAAAATGGTTTTAATATTTTTGGAGTATTTCCTCAAGTTTATTTTCGATATAAAATTGGACAACACATTTAATGTTTTTAAGTCAATGGGTTTTTACATTGAAACTATGTTGTCCTAATACTCCCAATTGATCTAAAATGTTTCTACTATTTTTGGAGTATTTATTGGAATTTATATCGGACAACACTTTTTGTGTAAATGTTTTATTTCTTCAAGACTATATTTCTAATGTTGTCCTAAATACTCCCGATCGGTTTAAAATATTTTTACGAATTTTTCGGAGTATTTCTTGAGGTTTATTTTCGTCAAAAATCGGACAACATTGATTTTAGGCGGTCGGCCAGAGGACCAAAGAGCGGCCGTGCACTGGAGCAAAACATCGAAAGCGAAACTTTGTTCCTTCGTTTTTGGTCAGTGCAACCGGTCGCTTTAGCCTTCGACCGGTCGAGGTGCACTTCGACCGTCGCCGCCCGTGTTAATTTGTCTGCGACATGTTTCAAACTTATTTCGTGCGACGGCCGCCCTATGCTTTGACAAAGAAAATTCTAACCGTTGTGCGAAAAAACATGACTTTTCCTAAATTGTGGGATTGATTTCTAACAGCTATAATCTTGATTTTAATTGCAATTTTTTTGTAGAAATCAGATTCCAAGAGGAGCCTATCAAGTATCAATCATCTCCTATAAATAGAGGAAGAATTGAAGCAACACAATAGGAGAGAAAACTACAACATAACAAGATACACTCAAGAATACACTTGTTCTTACATTGTCTTATTTCTTGTTGTAATTTGCCTAGCTATTCACTTTCAAATCCTTGAGGTCTAGGCTTTTCTTGATTACACTTGCACTCTATTGTATTATCAATTATCGAGTTGTAATCTTGAATTTTTGGGTAATCATTCAACACAAGATATCCTTGTGAGTGTTCTTGTGGTAAGAACACACTTGGGTGATCTAGGTGTTAGGTGTGAGAAGATTGTGGTAATCTTCTTGTTGAGGTGTTGAAGAATTTGGTATTCTTCAAGGTTGAAGATTGTGGTAATCTTCACAGGTGCCGTTGGAGATTGTGGTAATCTTCAAGTGAGATTGTGGTAATCTCAAAGGTGGTGTTGAAGAAGAGTGTGGTGCTCTTCAAGGTGTTGTTGTAAGTTGGTGTTGTATTAATTTGTGGTAAATTAATAAAATCTTTTTCTTTTTGAAATCCATCCCAGGATATCTTTGGGGTGGTAGAGGATTAGGCCCTAGGTGGGTTGAACCTCTTTAAATCGACGTGTGTTGTTTACATTCCGCACCTTTATTATTGTGTTTGAGCACTTGGTTCGAAAAAAAAAGGGCGAAATCGAAAAGATGGAGATAATCTATTCACCCCCTCTCTAGATTATCGTAGCCGATTGGACTTACAACGGTCGTGTGGGCCAAACACAAAAAAGCAGTGATTCAAATAACCCCTATTTTAAACCCAAATTATTACTTTTTCTCACACCTTTTCCTACAGAAACCCTAACCCACAAAAATTCTCTCCCTAAATACTCAAACTACTCTCCAAATCTCTCCAAATTCACCTCTAATCTCAAACCAAAATCACAAATCCTTCACCCTGTCAAGAAACCCACCACCAAATACCTTCAAATTCCAACTTCACCAAGTTCTACACCAAGTTTGTGGGTACTCCAAAAAAACTCCAAAATTTCAGATTTTTCTCTTTCAAACCTTGAAATTCATGGCTTCTAGGGATGAAAGAGGAACTAGGAGAAATACGAGAAGAAGGAGGGAGCCGACTCCGAAGCCCAAACCCGAGCTTCAACCAACTTTCAACCCCGAGGAGCCGAAGCTTCAAATGTAATCTTGCCAATGAAACCCACCGGGCTAGATGGATGATACTCTACTTTCGTCCATGGATTAATACGAGGTATCCCGATGAACCTACTCTTACAAATTTAGGTTTATTGGAAGATTTTAGAGCTTTGTGTGGTAGAATTGATTGGCACGAATTTTTAAATGGGCATTGGGCTACTTATTTTGTTATTAACTTGATTTTTTAAGTAGCTTTGAACTGGTGGTGCGAAAAAGAAATTTTATGAGAGTTAGGTTTCGCTTGGGGAATGAACAAAGGGAACTAACAATTGATGATTTAAATGAGATTTACAAAACTCCGGCGTATGGGGTGGAGGAGCACGAGGAGTTCGAGAAGGATAGGTTTTGGAAGAAGATAACTGGGAAATGAATCTACATGCTAGGCACTTCAAAGGCCTCTAGTATTCAAAACCCGATATTTCAATATGTTCAGCGAGTCTTAGTTGAAACCATTTTTGTGAGGGAGGAGAGTAGGGGCGTTGAGGGTAGATGAATTATTTATCATTTGGTGTATGGCCTCGGGGACTGAAGTGGTGCCAAATGTCGGGGCTATGATAGCCCGACAATTTGATAGGATTAGAAAAAGTGAGGGGTGGAATTTGCATCGGGGGAATGATTACCCCTATTGTGAATATTTCAACATTAATTTGGAGGGATTTGCGGAGGCCCCCAACCTAAATTAATTGATTTAAATGTTCTAACTGCTATGAAGACGATAAAATTTGATGGGCGTGACTACTGGCTCATTCAAGCAGATAGAACAACAATTAAGCTTCCCAACCCCGAAGCCACATCCATTAGAAATAGGGGTAATTGGTTGCTTAGAGAGGTAGAGGGGGCTACTGCTCAAGAAGAGCAGGGTGAGCCAATGAGGTAGATGTCGGAATCCTCTCGACAAGGGGGAAACCGACCATTTACTATGAGTGAGAGGTTCGAAAGGGTAAAAGTCGATGTGGGGAAATTGATAGATGACACATATCAGTTGACAGCCATTGTTGATGAGTATCACCAGGAGTACTTACAACGTTTCGATGCCATCACCTAGCAACAACAACATATGTACGAGATGATGTCTCGTATGGATCGATGGCACATCTCACAAGGCCACTACTATCCACCTCCATCACCACAAAGTGATCTATGTAAGTACTTATTATGCATTCCTCTTTCTTTTGATAATTTTCTTATATGTTCGGGATGAAGCATATTTGAAGTTTGGGGGTTGTCAAGAATGCGTAATTTAGTACTTTCTTGCATTTTGCATTGCATTTAGGACTGCATGTAGAGCACTTTGCATTAATATTTTTGGAAAAAAAATTGAGATTTTTAGCTTATTTTTTTTGATTTCTTTTTTGTTTTAGCACGTTTACCGCTTTATCACGTTTAATTGCTTTTGTGTGTGGTTTTAATTTAGTTTTATGCCCTGAGCTCCGTATGATTTTACTATGAATATTTTATGGAATGAGATAACATATTTGTGGGAATAATGTGGTAAATTGTTAGGAGGAAAGTTATTTATTTACTTGGCATTTATTAAGAAAATTGGGTATTTGAGCATGTTGCGAAAAATAAGCCTGTGAGCTTTTGTGCCTTAAACTGCTTTATATTATGCATACTTATTTTTTCTTGAGTGTGTCATTCATGATTGATAGAACTCTAGAACTTGCTCTAGTATCTTCATTGAAGCCATGTGTGTGTGCAATTTTTGAAAATGATCTAAGGCCATCTTTGTTTAGCCTACTTAGCCTAAAAAAAGCCTACCTATGAACTCATCATTCTCTAGTTAGCCAATTTTGAGCCAAAACTTTTATTCTGAGCCACATTGATCTTTAAAATTTAAACATGATTTTATCCCTGAAATTTTTGAGCTTATAGAAAATGAATAAGTTTGGGAGAGAAGTGGCGAAAATTTATGAAAAAAGAGAGGAAGTTGGCAAAAGAAAAAGGGATAAGCAGTATATGGGTAAATAAAAAAATACATGAAGCTCGAAAAAAATAAAATCTCTGGAAAGAAAATAGAGAAAATCGAGCAAAACAAAAGAAAATTCTAAAAATTATGAAGAAAAAAAAAAGAGAGCTGGAGGCTAAAGAAAAAAAAAAAAGGCAAAAAGGCCTAAGAATGAAAAAAAGGAGAAATAAGGGTGGAATTGAGTTGAAAAAGAAAACTGATATTATGTTGAATTTGGGTTGGTGAATTGCAAGTCTGTATGCTTAAATTCTATTTGCTCAAGTCAAGTCACTTAATCCAAATTTTTCTACCCTTACCAAAGAGCCTACACTACAACCTAATAAAAAGTCCTTTATGATTCTTAAATTTCGCACACAAAAGTGGTAGAGATGTTAGACGATTTGCAAGCCTATGGTAGTTCTACTTTCACTGAATTGAATTTGAGCGTAAACACTTACCATACACTTTTGAGAGTAGAGTGATACACTATTTACTTGTGAGTCGTGATGTCAAGTACCCGAGAGAGTATTAAATTATGCCGAGTTTATGAATAATGACTTCTTGATGATGAATTACATGGTTTCTTTGAGTATGGAGTCAAATGCTATTTAATGTTCATAGTGTTCTTGGGTGTTCGTTCGTTTTACCCCTTGTATTATTTTTCTAAATTTGCTCGAGGACGAGCAATGCTTTAAGTTTGGGGGATTTTGATGTGTGTAAAATATACGTGCATTTTGGGGCTTAAAATGATATATAATTGATGCATTTGCATGCATATTTACTATGTTTTTACTTGGTTTCCTTAAAAGAGCATGATACTGCGTATTCTTGTAATTCTTGCAGGAAATGGAGCTTAAAATGAAGAAATATCAGTTGGAATGCCCAGCTAATATTGACGAATGCGAAGAGAAGATCAAAACGACGAAAAAAGTGGACAAAAATACTTCACACAGCCGGACCGTATGGTGTCACACGGCCGTGTGGAAGTGCCGGTGTGAAATCACACAACCGTGTGAAGTTGGATAAAAACAGAGGACGGAGCAGGCCCACACGGTCGGGCCATGTGAAGTCACACGACCGTGTGGGAATGGGAATGCATCGCACCATTGGACCGTGTCATCTCACACGGGCGTGCGACCGAAGGTTGAAGACAACACCACACGGCCGTGTGGTGCCACACGGCCAGGACATGTGGGACTCTGTTTTGACGTATTTTTCAGAGTTTGCTTTCCATTCCAACTCTACAAGTGATCTCTCCAAGCATCTATAAAATGGACCCAAGGCTTGCACAAAAAGACATCACTTCATACAGAGAAAACACATCAAATAACACATGAACATAGGAATCGAAGAGCTTCTGGGAGCAAAAGACTAGGTCGCGAAGAACACCACAAGGCTTTCGCATCTAGGGAGCACAAGAGCTTCGAGGGCTTGGAAGGGGAATCCATCCTGACAAGAAGGGGTTTTCTTTCTATGTCTAAGAACTCTTGTCTGTGCTTAAACGATGTCTTAATATTGATTCGAATTTGTCTATGAGTTTGTAGTCAATGTTCGGCATATCTTTCGGTTCTTAGGGGCATAATCGAAACTGTGGATTCATGTTAAATATGATTATTTGTTTTCTTAATTAATTTATGCTTTCTATTTTATGAATTTGAGTGCTTATTTATAATTGTTTTTTATCTGATCAATAATTTGCATGTCATACTTCTAGTCCATAATCCGGGAGGTGAGTTCTAGTAAGACGAAAATCGAATTCAGACACAAATAGAGTAATGTATCGGGAGACTACTTCTATTTGTGGGGAGTACTTCAATTCAAAGATCTTTTGGGAGTTAATAATAGTTGTGATGGATCGGGAGACCTCAATTATTATTAATCTACTGTTTATGCACCACCCGGGAGGGGGAATAAACTCTTTTATGAATTGAACCCATAGAATTGCATGAATTGGTTTTTAAAACTTTAATTGCATTTAATATTGAAGAAACATGTTGAGATTATTTGTCTAAGGTTGCTCCTATAGATGGTGAAAATACTTGTGGGGTTCGAAAACTTATTTTTATTTCTTTTCGATTTTAGTTAGTTAAAATAACTTGATTTTCGGTCGATTCAATAGAATTGGAATACGATGTTATTATAGCCTAAGTGTTTCGAATATCAATCCTTGAGGAATACGACCTTGCTTGCCATTATTCTATAAACTACATTGTACACTTGCAGTTTTATGAACCAAAATATTTTTGGCAAACAGTTTCTTGGTTGTTTCTATGTTGTTTCATTGTTGTTTCGAAACTTTTACTTATTTTTATGATCTTTTTTGTTCATGTGTTGTTTTGTATTTTGTTTCTGGGTTATTTTCTATAGTGTTTTTAATGTTGTTATGATGTTTCTTTGTATTTTCCATGTAGTTTTCAATGTTTTAATGCAATTTTTACCTATTTTGAAACTCTATTTATTGATGTGGTATTTTTTATGTTGTTTTTGAGTTGTTTCTATACTGTTTTTAATGTTGTTATGATGTTTCCTTATTGTTTTCATGCTGCATTCGATGCTTCAATGTATTTTTTTTTACCTATTTTTAAGTTCTTTTTGTTTCTGTGTTTTTTTTATATTATTTTGGGATTGTTTCTGTATAGTTTCTAATGTTGTTATGTTGTTTCTTGGTTGTTTCTATGTGATTTTGATGTTTTTAATGGATTAGATCAAAAGTTAAATTGTGTTTTTCTATACATGTGATGTTTCTATATTATTTTTAATGTGTTTTGTTTTAATATGTGTTATTTTATGTGTATTTTTTGATTGTTTATAATATTTTGAGTATAAAATTGATTATTTAATTGGCGCAAAAATTGTTTTTTCACTAAAATTTACTAGAAACATGTACGAAATAACCTTGAAACAAAACGTAAAAAATCTGAGAAAATTGGCGGGAGCGTAAAAATGTCCAGGAAACAAAGGCGGGAGCGTACAAATGTCCAAAAAAAGGAACGAGAGCGTAAAGATGTCTTTTTTTCTATAATATTGGATATTTTTGTCCTTATCTCAGAAAAAAGAAAAACCCAATGAAAAGTATCCTTTTCGAATTTTTTGTGTTGAAAAATGGAAAAACTAGAAAGAGCCCCTTTGAGCCTTCGAGGAGGGAAACCCCAAAATTTCAAACCCAGACAAACCCACCGCATTCCACGTATTCTCTCACCAACTACGTCTTCACATTGCTGTATTCCTCTTAACAGTCGACCTATGCTATACACCCCACACCTCCCCCTAAAAAAAAAAAAAAAAAAATAGAGAATAAGAAATACTTAAATCCTAAATTATCATTCTTACATAGAACTCTCCGACGCCGTCAAACAAGCTATCCCCTCTCTATTTTCTTCCAATTTGTCGAAATTAAGGCTTGTATTTGGTGGTCGATGGCGCACGGCGGCGGTGACAGTAATCGGGTCGGGCCGGACTTCAATATACCCGACGAGATACTGTCTATCATACCCACGGACCCGTACGATCAGCTGGATCTGGCCCGTAAGATTACGTCCATGGCAATAGCGTCGCGCGTGACGAAGCTCGAGACGGAGGCGGGGAGGCTCCGCCAGAAGCTCAACGAGAAAGACCAGCTCATTGAAGAGCTCGAGGACAAGGTCTCCCAGCTAGAGGGCGCGTGTCAGGACGCGGAGTTGCGATTGAAAATCACCCGAGAAGATAATGTATTTTTAATTCCATGCAGTTTTCCATTTAGTTTTTCAAAAAAAAAAATTACTTAACTTTTTTTTTTTTTTAAAAAAAAATTCGAAAGTTGGTTGATTAAGGTTCTTTTGTCAAAATGAATTGCAGATGAAGATATTGAAGGAGAGAGATTCCTTGGCTTTGACTGCAAAGAAGCTCAGTCGTGATTTGGCCAAGGTAATTTCTCTCTTGAAGTCTACTCCTTTTTTGTTTCTTTTTTTGTGTGGATAATTGTGAAATATTTTGGTCATATATTTAGTTTATGTTTGATGTACCATTACTAACTGCAGTTATTTGTGCTATGCATATTAGTTTTCTTTTTTTGTGAATGTTGGGCGAACTTTGACCTTATATCTAGAGTGCGTGGATTAAGGTTGCGTCAGATTGGTCCTTAAGTTTGTCTAATATGCTTGAAAAAACAAGACATGTAAAAATAATCATATAGTAATTCAATTTGTTCCATGTTAATGAAGAAAAATAAAATGCTTTTATGCCACACTGTTTGATTCATTCAGTCAGTAATTAAGACTTCTGATTTTCTTAACAATTATGACTTTGGTCGCAGGACAATAAGATGTTCCATATATGTGACTTCATGATCGATCTCCAGTTCATGTCTACTTTTGTTGGTCAGAATTGATGAATGCATGTTAAAGTCTTTTGTTGCACTTATATGTTATAGCCCAATTTTTTTCAGTATCCAGTAGTAGTATTTTTATGGCAAGTTGTAGTTTGGTAAATGCAATTTGCTTTGCAGCTCTCTTCTCTTGCTGTTTCGTAATGATTTTAGTTTGTTGGTGTCATACTTTAGGGAATATCTAACTTCTGCTCTTTTGACAGCTCGAGACATTTAAGAGGCAATTGATGCAGTCACTGAATGAAGAAAATTCACCAGTATGGTTCACACGCCAACTTTTCTTGTTCTAGTTGAATTTGTTGCTTCTCTGCATAATAGGGAAAAGAGTTTTTTCAGTCCTGTAACTTGGATTACTTGGAGATTTACTCCTCTAAGTTGTCACCTTTAAATCTTGGTCCAATATCTTTCAAAAATTTGGACATTTAGTTCTATTTTGACCAGAATTGTGTAATTTTACTGTAATTGCTAACTCGGACAGACGTGTGCAAATGTGTCTAAGAAATTTAGAGATTTTGGTGATTTGGCGCAAAAATTGACACGTCAAATCACCAAATAATTGACACTCAAAATTAATTTGGGGATTTTAATGTTTTGATGGAATTTTTTGCGTCAAATCACCAAAATCCCCAATTTTTTTGACATGTTTGCACTTGACCGGTCATAGTCATCAATTTCCGATAAAATTACACATTTTCGGTTAGAATAGGACTAAATATCCAAATTTTTAAATGAAATTGGACTAAAATTTAAAGGTGACTACTTAGTGGACCAATCACAAAATAGTCCAAGTTATAGGATCAAATAAATTATTTTCCCAGCATAATACCAAGATTGTTGTCGTCTCTTTTAAGTGGTGCATGTTATTTGCTCTGATCTCAAGACTAAACTTTGATTTTATTGCACCAGCAAACAGAAACTGTCGATATTGGCACTTATGACCAAACAGTGCCCAAAGCCTATTCTATGAGTGGTAATTTTTAAGTTCCAACAATAAATTTTGTGATTGTTACAATTCAGAAGTCGTATCTCTATCTTCTTTTTCCTGTTATCATCCTCAGTTAATTCAATGTTATTTGTGGCTCTATACTTCAGATGAGTCAAACGGCTACACAAAACATCATTCTTACAGTGGATCAACCGACAGTGCAAGCATAAATGACGACGGTACTTGATCCTGAATATAGGTTTCGGTTGATACGCAGTTATTAAAAGGTTGTGATATAAGTAATGATTATATTGATTATTTCTTGGTCACAGTCTCGAAGCAAGGCGGGCAAAATTTTTCTGTCACGTCATATATAACACCCCGTCTCACTCCTACTGGAACTCCTAAAGTGATTTCCACTAGTGTGTCACCAAGAAGGTACTCAGCTGCTGTTTCTCCTCAGAAAACCTCGGGCGCTACTACTCCTACAACTCTGTACGATGGACGTGGATCTCTTTCGTCATGGTACCCATCCAGCCAGCAGTCTTCGGCTGCGAACTCTCCTCCTCGGGCCCGCCCACCGCCAGGTCCATGAATGTTTCAACGATTTTCATTTGATTTTGTACCTGATGGAAATAGTAGTAGTATCTTTGTATTCCATTTGATGTCAACGTTAAGAGTAAACTACCCCTCAGTTTTAGCCTAATTACAAAAAAACTCAGTTATCTTTCAAAATTACAATACCCTTTTGACATTTTTTTCATATTATAAATTGCACTCTCAAGAGGGGGTTATTTTTTACGTAGATACAAACTTCAAGGGGGTGTTTGTAATACCTTAAGGGGGGATATTTGTAATTTTGAAAATAATTGGAGTTTATTGTAATTACCCGAATATCAATTGAGTGTGAATCATTGTACGCGCCATTAGTTTCTGACCTGTCCATTTTTTGACCATTTTGGTCAAATAAATGTTTTAGGTCGCACTCCTCGGATTGATGGAAAGGAGTTCTTCCGTCAAGCCAGGTGAGTTTGACATTTTCTGTCCTAATGATGGTATGACCGATATGCTGAAATTTTCCAATGGTTGCTTCACCTTATGATTGGGGGTTTTATATTGTTAAAATTGCAGGAGTCGTCTATCACTTGAGCAATTCAGCGCGTTTCTGTCAAATATAAAGGAATTAAATGCACAGAGGCAAACTCGTGAGGTGATTGACAAATTCCTGTGACATTCTATGTTAAAGTGCCAACCAATTATGTTTCTGTCTGAAACGCTTGTACACCTATTATTTTTTGTTCTCTTACTCTTTGGTTTTCACACTTTCAGGATACTTTGAGAAAAGCAGAAGAGATTTTTGGGATGGACAATAAAGATCTCTATATATCATTTCAAGGGTTGCTAAACCGCAGCGTGCACTAGAAGTGCTGTTACAGGCAAAGTTCGTGCTTCTGTCTGTCATTTAAATTTTCTCTTAGACTTGCACGGTGTGTGCTTGATTCTTTTCCCTTTCCTCGGGAAAATATGTAGTCCCATTAAGCAGGGTAATTGGAGCACTGCTATTCCTTCTAGTAATTGCTTGCAAAAATGTTTCAAGATTTGTACAAGTGCTATCACTAGGACTTGATTTAACAATCTGACTAGCAAATGAGAGCATATTCTTGCACAGACAAACCTCTGTATTTTCTATTTTGTGTAAGGACACATGTAAATAATGGCTTTTTTAGTGTTGCTTAGAGCTTTCCAGAAATATTGGCGCTTGCACTTGATGTTTCTCTATTTCCATTTTGAATGTCTTCTCTTTTGTTAATCTGCCATTTTTGCTGTAATAAAAGATATTTAGATGATCCTTAGCAACACGTATGTCTGGAATATAGCATGCACACTATTACTGCATTTCCTGCTGCTCGACATCTTATTTGATCGAAATGGCTTGCCGTTTGTAGTATTTAAACTTGTTCCTACAAGGAAAGCTTGAGAACTTAAAGGCTTCTGTTTGTCGAGGAATTTCTGCAGTATATTGTACTTGTTGATCAGAAGGCATGATCCAACAGTTCAGATTGATCCAGACCAAAGGATGCACCTGTTCTGAAAAGGCATCAGAATTTCTATATAAACAAACCCCTTTCATTTTCATTCCAGAATTCTGCATTCAGCATATTGTCTCATTCTCTTCCTTTTCTGTATTTCAAAAGTTCTAAAAAACAGTTATGTTCGCTGTAAGTTCGACTTTGCAAGTGCTGCTAAGTCGAACTTGAAAGTCGTCGTATCTTAGAGACGATTTCCTGAACAATTAGCACTTGTGTACATGATAATTTCGTCTTGCGGATAGGGAATCTACTTCTCTCTTCGACTTAAGTATCTATCCCGTTATTCTGTTCATTTTTCGAGAAAACCAAACACCGCAAACAACAGTATTTTATTGGATAATTTGAGAATCCTTATAGTTATTGCGGCACCTCAAGGATAAAACTAACTTACCCGAGTTTGGTTAATAATTTTTCATATGGTTTGTGAAAGCTTATTGTGAAAATGATATTCGCAGTTCAAGTTGAATAAGCTTTTGAAGTGGTCTGCAAAGCAGGTTTGATTTCTTCTGTTTCTTCTCCATATCGGTTTCTTTTCGATATGGGAGTTTATAATTAAGTCCATTTTAAGTTTTAATATTTTTTTTAACTTTTTTAAGACAAATTGCTAAAACCTTTTTATGATAATTTTTTAATTTTTTTAAAGTACCAAATGCCGTTTCGTGCACTTTTTTTTCTTAAGGGGGCTTCTTTTCTTTGCCTATGAATTTCTTAGACCAAAAATGAGACACTGGAAGAATGGGTTGGGTCTTCCAATACTTGAGACAATTTGCGAAAGAGAATATTTTAGTTTCTCCTTGGGTTATTCATCGAATCGAATTCCGAATTCTCCGAGTTCCTCGAATCGAATTAATCGAATGGAAATTTTGAAACCTCAATTCGAAATTTGATCCTAATTCGATTAAATTCGAATCGAATTTAATCGAATTGGATTTGTCGATTTTCGAACCGGATTCGAGTCAATCCAAAAATCCAAATTTTTCAATAAATCGTGCACGATTCGGATTCAGACATGTATTTTTCGAATCCAAAACCCATATTTTCAAGAAAATTTCATTCTTTTAACAAAAGAGTCCTATAATGAAACAAATTTATAAGCCAACCATATAAACAATCAAAATCATATTGTTACGTTAAAGATATCACAGAAACTAAATACTTCTAAGATTGAAATCTCTTAAAATAAAAAATATACTGTTTTGTTTTTGGAAGAAAAAAAATATAATTTTCTTCTAAGTTTAAATACATCATAAGATGTTATAAAAACTAAACAAAAATCCTTAAAACTTTGAAATGAGATTGAATTGTGACACTAGCTATGATCAATGCTATAATTCTACTGCAACAATTTTATTATAATAACATGTGAAGCTATACAAATGTTATACATCAACTAATTATATTATTTCTATTTGCATATGCAATGTTGTATAATGTTTACTATATTTAATATATAAATTAAATTTGAATTATAATTGAGTTCGAATCAGTCACGAATTAGAATTGAAATTCGAATACGAATCGATAATCGAATCGATTTTACTCGAATTTCACCTCGAATTAGGATTTTCGAATAGAATTCAAAAAAATCCCCAATTCGTTATTCGATTCGAAATTCAAAAATCCTAATTCAAAATTGAGATTCGAGTTCGAGTCGAATCGAATTTCGGATTGATTCGAAAAATGAACACCCCTAATTTCTCCTAATAAAAAAGAGGTGTAGCACTGGGGTTTCCAGTGGTGGAGGGCTTCAATTGATTGAAACAAGAGAGGGATTCTAATTGCATAATCATATTTACTTTTCTGAGGGGAAAATAGGAATAAATAAAGTGGAGGGTTTTTTAATCCCAAATTAAAAAAAAGTTTTTACTAATTTTTTTATTTTGTAGAAGGTTTCCTTCCTTTACATTCCATGAGCATTCAAAGAATATAAATATTTAGATATTTTCAATCAGTTGTATGAAGTATTTGGATAAAATAATAAGGTCCTTGTAAAGTTTGTTTTGTAAATAAAATAGTCAAAGTTAAAAAGTGATGTTATAATGAGATATTTTTTGAACAAAAAACTGGGCACTCTTTACATTTTAAAAAAAAGAATAAACTCTTTAAAAAAATTTGTCAAACAAGTTTTTAGAGCTCATAAACCCTTAAACAACTGATAAAGCGAATTTTAAAATTTTATAAGCTCAACTAAACAACTTCTAAATCCTCTGAAGTGGATTAATGATCACATGTCAATTTGTTTCTCAATATTTCACTACAACACAAGTGACATAAGATAACACCCAAAAAATATTACCTAATAGTCATAAAATGTTATTATAGACATTAAGTAGCACTTTTTGTGGTGATGCACTTGCCCGTGCTAACTATAGTATAAGGTATCACTTTTAATAGCTTTTAGAGACCAGGGGCGTAGCCAAGGGGGGGCCGGCCCGGCCCCCCACATACCCTAATTTTTTTTGTCCCGTTTTTCTATGGAAAAAAAAATATATATAATATTTAAGGGAAAAAAATAGTTGTGCTAGGGGAAAAAAACATTTGGGCTTGGGGTAATCAGGCGGCTGACTACGCCCCTGTTAGTGACACTATGTGTTACATTAAGTTCTCTATTTGTATCACTTTGAAGGAACACTTTCAAAATGTTGGATATGAATGTACATATGAATTTTATGTAGCACTTTTTGCAGCGCTTTGTCTTTTTGACCCCAAATAGCTTCAAACCTGACAACTGTTATGTGTGGAGGTGGCAATTTGCCACTAAGTTAAGTTGATTTTTATTACAACTTTTGCATCGTTTTATACACACACACATATTAAAATTATATTATATGTATATAATATACTTTATGTAGTAAAGTTTATATTATATAATATATGTATTAAATTTTTTATTATACACTATATATATATATTAAAATTTATATTATATACTATATATATTAATAATCATATTATATTATATATTAAAGAAATAATAAAAATAAAAAATAAAAAAATATAAAACAAAATTATCGACTGAATAATTTTCCATCTATAAAATTAAAAAAACTAAAAATATGAATTAATATTCCAATGGATTAAACAGTAAAAAACATAAATAATAAATAAGTAATGAAAAAGTTTTACGACGGAAAAAAATTCTTAAGTAATTACCGGCATTATCAATTTTTATTGGTAAATATTTTCTAAAAATAAGTAAAAAAAAAAAAAAAAAAAGGATACCGGTGAAATTAGTTTCCATCGGCAAAAATTTAAAAAATTAATAATAATAATAATAGTAATATAATTTATACGCACGGATTTTAAGCGATACTAAGATGAAATTAATGACCTCGTAAAAAAATAAAAAAATAAAATAAAATTAAAAAGACATTATAAAAGGAAACAAAATTTCAATAAAAAAATATTACATAGCGTTTATAATTTTTATGTTTAGTAACTACTTTTGTCTTCACCTATTTTGTGATATCGATTAATTAAATAAATTATTATCATTATTTAATGAAAGCAATGTAATTTTGTGTTACCAAAATATAGCCAAAAAAGTGTTACAATTAATAAAATGCAATATTTGTTAAAGTATTATATTTTAGATGATTTATAAATTTTATTGTATTATTGTTGTTGAATTACTTTAAAGTTTTAAAAATCATTTATAGACTTTATAGTTATGTATTATGGGAATTATACATAAAATTGGATATATTTTAAGATTCTGCATAGGTCCCTTTAGTCCCCGCCTAGGTCTCCTAGGTCTTAGAGTCTGCCCGCCACCGACTAGCGTCAGCGCTTTTAGAATACTAGTTATATATCGATAAAGTCTGCAAAAGTGCTACATAAAATTGTCTTGTAAAAGTACAAACACGTGTTACATAATGTGTCTAATGTAAAAATTACTACAATTTTGTGTTACATAATGTCATTTATATTGTAGTTTTTGGAAATGTTTGTGCTGTGGAGATTACATGAACTGGTTAACTACCATTTGAGGAAAAGTGATTAAAGTATGCATTTGAGACTTATTGATCAAGTATATATATAGCCGTATTGTTTGTAGCTGATGCTGTTTTTAGTGCAGATCACTCCAAGTTAGGGTTTCTGAATAAGTCCAAATTTTTTTCTTTTCAAGCGGGAATTCTTCCAAGTCTTCTTCTCCGGTAGCTGGATATCATCTACTCGGAATTTTCCTGCACACAGACACGTTAGACGGGCCCCAGGGTTGTCAAAGGGAGGTCTCTCTGACGCTCAAGTCAGCAAGATGATCGAGAAAGAATGTAAGACAATAACTGAATAATACATAATGATTAAGTGAGATTATGAGAGATATAACTTACAAATGAAGAGCTGAGACCTTTATATATCTGGGTGATAGGCTTTGCGGGCCATGTAGGAGAAAATGACCCGTGGACCAGTCCCGGACTCCTTTGAGTCAAGTTATTCCATCTGTAGCCCATTGATTATTGTCAAAAT
This sequence comes from Rehmannia glutinosa, assembly GCA_016081115.2. Lineage (NCBI taxonomy): Eukaryota > Viridiplantae > Streptophyta > Magnoliopsida > Lamiales > Orobanchaceae > Rehmannia > Rehmannia glutinosa. The sequence continues at coordinate 123,433 of JABTTQ020002440.1, forward strand.
TAATAATATTATTTCAATATATAAACTGAATTATATATTAAATATTAAATGACATTTTCCTCCCAATACAAGCCCCTGACCTGGTCTTGCGGGGAGAATAAAGCGATCGGAAGCTAAACCCATACTGTGTTTGGCTTGTCTTGAGATTCCTTGACCATTCTTACATAAGGACACACTTAGGAGGAGAGCTTTGACCATGTTCTCCAAAGGTAATATTTCTCTCTCTACTCTTTAATTTTGATTTTTTTTGCTTGGTAGAACACTTAGTGAATTTTTTTTGAGAATTAAGGAGAGTGCCATGGAGAGTTGTAGAGAGGAGTGGAGTACATCGAGTGAGGATAGTCGAGATGAGGGCCCAAGAGTTGAGATAGGTCGCTGGGCGCTCCCCGAGCGAGCAAGAACAGGCGCTTAGGCGGGCGTGCTCAAGCGCCCCGGTGGGCGGCTCAAGCCCCGATCCATTCTTCCTTTCTTATTTCTCGTCTTCTCCAGAGTTTTCCCATATTTCGGGCCGGATTTCAGATTCCGGTCTTTCTTCACTTTTGCTCAGGGGGTGGGGCATCACCGGCCGTTTAGTCTTTGGTTCTGTTATTCCATTTCCACCTTTACCTATGGGCTTCGATATTCCCTCTCTAGCTCCGGAGTTATGTTATGATGGTGAGGGAAAAATAGAACTTTAGTCAGATTCGTGCCCGACTGATGAGGTTCCCGAGGAGGAATCTGAGAGGGATAGTCGGAAGTGGTCCATCGGCCCAAGTACCAACATAGGTCTCCACCTGGATGTCGTGCAACTGTTCCGGGAGAGTTAGTCAGCAAAGTTTTCTCCCAGTGACTTTGTAGATTGAGGGAGCAGTTGGGGCTCCTTTTCGACATTTCATATGTTGGCTCCGGGGTCGGAGAATAGACTTACTCATCTGCCCTAGGGCTTTATTATAGTGTATCTGTGCAACTTCTTCGTTGGTTTTACTCTTCCTCTAGATTATTTTCTTGTGGCGATCCTCATATCGGTGGGAACATGTCAAATGGTTCCCCAGGCTTATGCATGCATACAGGGATATGAGTATGCTATGCAGATGTTGAATATGCCCGCCACTGAAGATGGATTCCACTTCCTGTTCTATTTTATGAAGTTTTCGGGAGATACTTTCTTTCATTTCTTTCTTCGCTTCAATGCAAGTTCCTTACGGGCTTCCTCTCCTGGAAGGTTGTGGAATATGATTTCTTCTATGTGAGGGATAATGGTTGGGAGCTCCCCCACGAGTGGGTTTTGGAGGTCAAGTCGGAATGGGGTATAGTTGCTTCTCGTAAGGAGATGTCGGAGGTTTATAGATCTAAAGAGTTGTTTGAGAGTCTTCTGAGTGTTTGACATTTCTTGGGTACCCAACATTGTTTGCTTCCTTGTATTGTTCCTCACTTTTACTTGTATACTTGATTGCTTCTGTTTTATGATATAGTGTCTTGTTTACTTTTCAGGAAATGAGAGTTATAGCATTGCCGAATTGATGGCCTTCAAGAAGGAGAAGGAGAAGGAGAAGGCCAAAGGAAAGTCTGCTGCTGACGGGAGCTCGAACGCCTTGCCCCAAGGAGATAGTGAGCGTGGGCCATGTCATTGCCAGCCGGAGGGCGACCGACACCCTGATTCTCATTTTAGAGATCGTGCTGATGTTGTTTCTGCTCCCCATCCTCCTTATGGCTCTTCTGGAGGTAAGGGGCAGATGACGGAGCCTGGTGATGTTGCTCAATTGGTCCCCGAGTTCTCTTTTTCGGCAACGTTAATTGTCGCTAAGGGATTGATCCTCTACCGGGACTTCGCGTGATTCGGCCATGGGATATGCCAACACTAGCAGAGCCTTGTCGTTCGATGATTAGTACCACCTTGGATCTCTGTGGAGACGTTTCCCGGGTAAGCTTAGTAGATACTTTACGTTTCATTCTTCATTATTGTTTCCTTTCATTTAGTTAGGACTTATGCATATTTTTGGTGTAGATTCTAAACCTTGTGGTGGTATCGAGCCATCGGGGCGATGTGGTGGAGATGGAGAACCACCAACTTTGGGGCGAGGTGAAGAAACTTAAGGAGAGCTCCATTCGTCATGAGGATCAAATGTCTGATTTGTCTAAGAAATATGAACGGACAAAGGCTCAACTCGAGCATGAGGCAAAGACGGGTAAAGTGTTCTTTTAGTCTCCTGTCGGCACCCAGTTATTGGCTAAGGAGAGGTCCAGCTCAGTGGAGGCCTACAAGGCTTCCTTGTATTATCATCTCGAATTTGATGAGGGAGTCATCGTCCTACTTCGATAAGGCAGTGCGTCATTGCCGGAAGTTGCTACGACAGAGTGGAAAGGCCTCCCACGAGGTGATAGATATCCTGGATTCCAGAATTTCTGATGAGGAGGAGGAGGGAAAGATTTATGGCTTACAAGATCTTCCCGAGGAACTCGATGGTACGGGCGGTGGCAATGGAGAGAAGACCGGTGGTGCCGATGCTGCAGAGAAGGAGAGAGCCCCCCATGCTTGAGTAGTGATAGTTTATTCCGGCCAAGATGGCCCTTGTTTTCAACCCACATGTTTAGGGCTTATTTTCCGCGCTTGGATATTTTTTGTGCTTATTCCCATGAGATGTTTATGTGCCCCCGATGGGCCAGATGATGTTTTGTTGCTCCAATGTTACACTCGTACGTACTCATGCTTTTCTTTATGTATATTCACCTCTTTATGTTTTTCTTGTTATATTTGCACTTGATTTTTTGTTGGTTGGGACTTATTCACATATGGTGTGGAGATGGATCCTCCATCATGGGAGGAAGCCTTAGTTCTTCCGGAATGGCCGGAGATGCTTGTACAGATATTAAGGGTTGCCCTTCCAGAGCCCAAAGAAGGCACTTTCAGGAACTCGGGGGGCGCTCTTCTGGAGCCCAGAGAGGGTGTCCTTCAGGAGCTCTTACTTCATTTATTGCTTTGATTGTGTATTGATTCCTTCCGCACATGTGTTAGTATTTTTGCCTTCTTTTCGTTGTATATCCATGTACTGTATGTTGGTGAGAAAGGAAAATTTACGAGGACCCCATGAGGAGGCCCCTCCCTTCGGGAGTGCCGGATGAGGTTTATTTACGAGGACCCCCGTGAGGAGGCCCTTCCCCTCCCGGAGCGCTAAAGCGGGTTTATTTATGAGGACTCCCATGAGAGGCCCCTCCCTTCTTGGGGCTGCCGGAGGAGTTTTATATATGAGGACCCCCGTGAGGAGCCCCCTTCCCCTCGGGAGCGTCGGAAGAGATTTATTTACGAGGACCCCTATGAGGAGGCCTCTCCCTTCCGGGAGTGTCAGAGGATGTTTATTTACGAGGACCTCTATGAGGAGGCCTCTTCCCTCCTGAAGCGCCGACGGAGGTTTTTTTACGAGGACCCCCATAAGGAGGCCCCTTGATCGTGAAAATGTTTACACTAAACTGTAAGTGTACAATATAGCTAGTAGATAATGGCGAGCAAGGTCGTATTCCTCAGGGATTGAATACGAAATCAGCCGCAGGACCATTCATATGGTTATGTGACTGTTCACATGGGCAGACCGTGCGATTGGTTTTTATCTCTGAAAATCGCTGAAAGACTTCACATGGTCGTGTGACTTGTACAACGTGTGAATTTGCTCCTGGGATTTTCATGAAAGTTGTAGCCATTTCTCTTAGCTTTCCATATTAACTTGAATCAACTCAATATCAATTTCGTAGGAAGGTTATGGCCAAAATACTAACCCTGCCAGTGCTAAAATCTATTAGCGTGTTTGGACATTTTTAAAAGTAATTCCCTTTTGTTCGATCGTCCATGCTTCTTTCCTTCACCTATTTGCTCGTACCTTGGCTCTTGACATATTCTTTGGAAAGTGCTTTCTCTTTTTGTCCAATTTAGCTCTATTTTATGTAAGAATACACAAAGATACGCAGATACGCCCAACAAAGAAAACCAACTAAAACACACTAAATATACATGCAAATGTATCAACTATGCATCCAAATAGGCCTCTAAATGCACATATATTTTACACATATCACCCCTCCCATTGGGGAGCGCCGGATGAGGTTTATTTACTAGAACCCCGTGAGGGAGGCCCTTCCCTCCGGGAGCACCAGATGAGGTTTCTTTATGAGAACACCCGTGAGGACTCCCCTCCTCTCTAGGAGCGCTGGAGGAGGTTTATTTACAAGGACCCCCGTGAGGAGGAGATTTGCTAAGGAGAGCGCCCGAATGGTCATTGACGCAACCATATTTGGCAATTAAGCGCATGCAAGAAATTATAGCGAGAATCATGAAAGTAATTTATTCATTATCCGACAATAATAAAGTTTTACGACCATGCCAAGTGAAATAAATTGCAATAGAAATAAAAATATTTAACGCTTACGGGGTGGAAATAAAGCGAAAACCGATAAAAATACTAAAGCCGTTGGGAGCGGGGAGAGCGGTGCTTGCGGGAGTTAGCAAGGTCGGCGACTCTTAGGGTGGCGTGGCACTCTTACTCTACGATCGGGGAGTTTGCTTCATATTCGAGTGGCCACGTAGTGCTTCCGCGTAGTTTCGATATGAATTATGAAGGGATCGGCTGGATTGGTTCAAGTTGGGTTTCCCCAAGCTCATGTTGCGGCGGGAAGGAGCATCCATGATAATGAGTTGAGCCATCCTCGCGATGCATTGCATGGCGTCTTTGAGCGTTTTTCTCTAGTCCAGGGTTCTTGTGTAAGTTGCATAGATCGACATATTCTTGTAGATGACCCTTTCAAATTAGCCATTCAATTTCTTTCCTTAGTTGAAGGCAAGTTTGTAGTATTGTCATGATGGAAGTGGCAATAGAGGTTGGGTCAAGTCGCGTGGGATTTTCTTTCATATTTCGAGGAGGTTCTATGATTTTTTTGCCTTCGAGCGGTGGCTATCACTTGTGCCAATGGTGCATTTAAGGGGATTGATGCTGGCCCACCATTCCTTTTGCTGCGTTTAGGCTGGTTCAAGTCATCCTCTCTGGTCTTGTGCTTGTTCTTTCGCGGAGACTCCGTGGCTTCATCTGCCCGGACGGGTGCTCTAGTATTGCTTGCGAGTCTCTTCGAAGTGGTGTGAAATTCTTCTTCCAATGGTTCCACAAAATGTTCTCGGGGAGTAACACATTGCTGAATCTTAGTCAAGGTCTCACGATGGATGTTAGTAACTTCATTCACGGCTTCCATGAGTTGTCCCATAAAATCACGTAAAGGTTCCCCCACCTTGCGTCGAAATAGATGCGCAATGGTCGTGGTTTGCCTCATCGGTGGAGAATTGTTGCACAAAAGCCTCAACAACTTTATGCACTAATACTATTCAGACTAGCTAGTAATACTTTAAAGCATAACAACTAATAATATTCTCAAAAAACTAATAATATTGCAAGTAACTGGTTATATATCTCATAACATTTTTCAGTTTAACAACTAATACTATTGAAAGTAACTAGGAATACATTTCATAATACTTTAGACCCAAAAGTCTAACACCACCCATATAAAAAACAGAGCTAACAACTTTACTACACAAAAAATCCTAAAACTAACACTAAACACATAAAAACAGAGAGCTCATTACTAATACTTTACATGGTAACAACCAATACTATTCAGACTAACTAGTAATACATTTCAAACAAGATGATTATCACACAGAATGAAGTAAATATTCACTAACAAAAACACAGAATTCGAAACAAACTAAGATCAACTAAAAACCCTAGATATGAAATGTAAACGAAACTAGGGTTTCGAACTCCACAATTCGAAACAAACTAAGATCAACTAAAAACCCTAGATATGAAAACTCGATGAAACTAGAGTTTTAAAGTCCAAAAATCGAAAAAAATCTGTCGCGATAAACTTCCGAACGAAAACCTCCAAATAAATGACCTTCGAGTTCGACCTTCGAATTCCTAAAAGAAAAACCGAAAAAACTCTGGAAAGAAAAGGAGAAAATGATGGTTCAATTTCAAAAAAGGGAGTGGGAGAGACGAGAACAGTTCGTTCAAAAAAAACCGCTGAACTGAAAGTACACAACTAAAATTACAAAAAAAAACCCGCTAAAATGTAAAATTACAAAAACGCCATCGGTCGGGTTGGATCCGTATAACGGGTCAGACCCGTTAGGCGGTCTTACTTGAGTTTTTGTGTCATTTTTCAAGCATGTGAAGCAAATAAAAGCATGGATCGTGTTTTGACAGACAGGATTGGATTGTCGACAAAGAAATATATGTGTAGATGAAAAGATTGACAAATCCATGAGCCGCATATCTAGTTCTGTTGGGGTAAGCAAACTAAGGTAAATTGTACGTACTATTTCGGAGGAATATTTCACGGAAAAAGTGTCCATATTCTCTAACAATTGTGTATATATGCTCCAAAAATCTAACATGGGCTTAACATGAATCTCAAGGCAACATGCATGCAGGAACATGATCCTGTTCCCACATTCAAAGAAGAGATAAGAAAGATAACTGGATTTCTGGATTTTATGTGTTTCTTTGCAGATTTGTGTTGTTGATCAAAAAGTTTAATCCGTAGAATCATATTTCCTTTCACAATTTTATACGAGTTAGAACCATGGGGGCATTTACGTCAATCCATTCGAATTCTCAATTCTATACGTAGAAACATTGATCTACAATCTCTCTATATATATTTAGATATTACAGTACTTTAGTCCGGCCCCCTTTTCTGATCTGTTCATTAAAATTTGAAAATTCCAGTTTCCTCCCCCCCCTCCTTTTTAAATTAGTGCCTAATCACCTTTTTTAGGGTTAAATTTGGGTAAATATGTCACGCCCCAACGTGACGCGACACCGATCAATCACTTAAACAGGAATAAATCAACCGTTTAAACCAAAGATACCAAACTCCAAGTGAAATAGAGTCTAATGCAGCGGAATTAAAATAAACACGAGTCTGATTACAATCTTAAAGTCCGGCGGTATCCGAATACAACCCAAAAGATTATCTCGAATTAACTTACGGTCAAACAAAAATAAATGAAGAGTCCAACAACAAATAAAAGTAAAAGGAATTGTCGCTCCACATCACGGATAGGGATTCAATCTGCGGTAGGTTCGATGTCTTGGCGAACTCTTCATCTAAAGGTTAGAAAACGAGGAGGGAATGAGACAGAAATCTCGATGGATGGGGTGATCGTGTGCAAGTGTGGCGATATAAATAGTTAATGCGAGAAATTTAGTGTATGAAAACGCGTGAGAGATGATGCATGATTTCACACACGATCCACAAGCGTCGTGATAAATATATTAAGTAACATACTTATATAGTTTTAATAAAATAGTTCGTGGTCACGCAGGCACTATGGTTCAAGCGACGGGAGGATTGCGTGCGGATTTGTAACGCCAATCCTATGCAAGACAAGTAAGCGGTTGCGTCTGCGGTTGTAGCGCCAACCAAGCGGGTCCGATTAACTCAGGAATCGTGTGGATGGGGCAGCGATTCCTTCATTCTTCCTTGTAACTCCCGAGCAAGATGGTCAGAGACTGTCACCTTATCGCTCCGTAGGCAAAGACAAAATCACAGTGGAGCTAGAAAGGCTCGGATTTGTCATAATCATGATTATACCTCAAGTACTACGACCGCTTCCCTTGGACAAACTCCGTCCCTCGGTTGCGGGATTAGGGCGGACGATGGGGCCGGAAGAGTGGAATAGCAGCCGAGCTGCCGGTTCCATCCCCCGGCGTATCCATTTGTGAGCTCGACACACCAAGTTGACTCAAGCAGGAAAGTAAACACAAGTTCATGTAGTCAACCAAAATCGAGTATTATTGATTCGGGGAAGCGAGTTCATGAAAAGTTTTCGAAAAATTTGCGTAAGGTAATTATGGCATTGGTGGAGTTATTTGGATGAAGATGATTATCGGGAGGATAAGCAATCTTCGATATCTTGAATGATTAGGTCGAACATAAGTCCCGTTATAGATTCAAATCGCAAGGCGAGGAAGTCGCCGCGATCGGGTATTAATCGGTCAAGGCGGTCCGATAAGTCAAAGGGTTTTTGAGAAATTAAAATATTTTACTTAAGAATTGAAGTCAGAGGGTCCAGGGCTGTTTTAGAAAAATAAAAATAATTTGAGTTAGGTCCTTATAAAAATAAAATTTACAATTAGCCCCGTTTTGTCAAAACCAATACTTTTGGGGTTAAAAGTTAAATAAATAAATGTCCCGACCTTGAAAAATTATGAGGTCAGTTCCTAAATTCTCTAAATTGTTCAGAGATTCAGGTTTTAAAGTTTTGAGGTCGAGTTTTTATAAAATTTTCACATTGGCCCCAAATTTGTTAAAATTGTCATTTTGGGCCCTAAGTTTAAAATAATCGGAACTCACAAACCGGAAGGGCTTCTAATGTGATTCCAGTTGGAAAATGTCACTAAGGTTAGTGGGATATTGAGACAAAATCAGTTTTAAAACGTCATAAGTATAGGTCCCTCAACTTTTGAAAATCTCATTTTTGTCCCATTTTGAAATAATTGCCTTTAAGGCTATTAGGGTCCAATTGTTAAGAAATTTGAACCTTGGGTCCAAAATATAATTATGTTATAGGTAAATTAGTATTTCCAGGTACATGGGCTGTATAAGTCCTGGAAATTTCATTTGGGTCCTCAAGTTTAATCTTTTACAATTTGGTCCCTCAAGTTTTATAAAATTACTTTCCAAGCTCTAAACACTTGGATTTTTGGAATACACTTAAAATATGTTATTTCCAGTCCCTTAAGAGTTAAAATTTCAAATTTTAAATTTAGGGTCTGGTACAGTTTCGAAATTTGCAAAATAGCCCTTAAACTTCTCAAATTTTACAATCTAGTCCTTGGGCTTTTAAGGGTTGATTTTATTTATCTAAAAACTCTTAAAACTTTATTAAAATGTCAAAACATCATTTTTGAACCTGAGTACAGTCCCAAAAATCGAAATTTACAGAGAGGTCCCTTAAGTTTTATTTTCTTGCACTTAAGTCCACCAACTTTCCATTTTTGCATTTTAAGTCCAAAAATCAAAATTTAATCAATTATGCTCGACTTGTCCAGGTTATAAATCATTCAAAACATAGATTACAAGAGTCATAAACATACATATCCATTTCATGCAAGCACTCATCAATTACCACAATAAAGTGTACATGTATGTCCTATTTTTCGATAAATCGAAGTTTTGAGCAACACTTGAGAATTTTTCCAACTTGATACAAGAAAATAGCATGCAATACATAATATATATCTCAAGTGCTCAATAACAAAATACTACATGCATTTTTATGAATTAAAACACCTAGGAGTTGAAAGGATTTTCCACCCACCTTGTTTGTTCGGTTGATTGGTGTAAAGTGGTGTCACTAGACCTTGAGGATTTTAATCCTAACTTAAGGCAGCCCCTAAGTCAAATAATATAAGGAGTTTTGAGTTAGAAAATGAAGGTTTGAACTAAGGAGGAAAAAAGAGAAGGAATAGGCCAAAGGTACCACACTTACCTTGTGTAGTTGAAAGTTGTAGTCAAAAATTGATGGTCTCTTAAGAACTTGATCACCACTTAAACAAAGCTCCAAGGTCAGCCCTAATCACCTCAAAATGATAATTTTGGTGTTAAAATTCGAAATTAATAGGGAAGAAGAAGAAGGTACCAAAATCCCATTTCTTACCTTATACCCAAAATCCTTCAAATTTCTTCAAGTAGAAGTCTCCTTCAAGGTGATGGTAAGGCTCTTAGTATCTTCCAAGTCTTCTATGTAAACCTCAAAAATAAAAATCCAAACTTACATTAGTAAGTGAGAGGAGATAGCTAGATAATATCAAGACAAGAAGAGGAACAAAATTTCTTACCTTGTGTAGTGAGGTGTTCGAATTTTTTTTTGTGATGGAGTAGAAGAAAAGTTCTTGAATTTTTACTAAGTATTTAAGAGAAGAGGAGAAAATTGTAGAGAGAGATGTAGGAGGATTTCTTGGTGAGAAGGAGGATGAAAGGTTTGAGAGATGAAGGTGTTGGGTACAAAATGAAATTTCTAGTGTATTATGGCCTAATGGCCGATTTTGAGAGTATGAGGGAGAGAGATTTTTGTTTTTGTTCCAAGTCTTGTAAATTGTAGTAAGCATGAGGGACAAGGACTTTGGTCAAGGTGTAGTCTTGCATGGGAGGTTGGAATTGCAAGGATAGAGAGGAATGTTGGCATGGGGTGTTGGGAAGCCTCCAACATGTTGGATGATTTTATAATAAAAAAATTGGTGTATAAGATATTGTGCATAAGATTTGAATTAATGGTGTAATTATACACAAGATGAATACATAAGGTGTACATGTACAAGAGTTGGGAGATATTTCTACACCAAAATTTCCCACCATGGCCGTCCCAAAGGGGTATTTGTGGTAATTCCATATTTTATTTTTATGTCCCAAAATTGATGATAATAGGTGAATAATATCAATCTCCAAAATAATTAGTGATTTCCTTGATCACTTATAAGTCTCATGATCACTTAATCTAAATCGAATTCTTAATTCTATAAGGTATAAATCTCTAAAATAAATAGTCTCTAAGAATTCTAAGGTGACTAATAGATATGCAAATAACAATAATGATGATCAATCAAGTGATCATAAATGCGAAATAAAATTAATAAATGATTATGATCACAAGAAGTAAATAAGGAAATTTAAAGACGAAATATATATATCATTAATATTTACCCGTCAAAGCGACGGTAGAATTGTCAAATAGTACAAAGACGATACGTGATATAAGTACATGTTCGAATAAAAAAAAAAAAAATCGAGGGCTTCACAAAATATGTAATCGAGCACTCACTTTAGAGTAAAATGGTATATATGCATGAGTATTTTATAAGCTAAAAAGTTAATTTAGGAGTTTTGAAGACTGAAACTAAATTCTGCCCTAAAACATGATGTTGACCTTATTGCAATAACATTTTAAAAAGCTTTATTTCGTTAGTTAGGTATCATCAATTTTTAAAAGATTAAAAAACGAACACATTTTCATTAAAAAAATTTAAAAACCCATTGAGTCCGACTCAATTAATTTTATATCAGTATGTATATAAAGTAGAGCAAATTGTGGGAATACCCACTTGAGACGAAAAGACTTTTATGACATGTGAGATAAATAACTAAGTTTTCTACCAACTTTTGTAGTTCTTTTATCCAAATACCCTTGATACTTGAATACAAAAGCAAAAAGTAGATGGGTCATATTTCTCTCTCACATAAATATACTTTCTTTATTTCAGATTTTTAACACAAGTTTTAGTTTTTTTAAAACAAAATCAGATTTTTATAAAATCATTTATTATAAAAAAATAACTTTTTGAAAATAATTTTGAGTTTTTATTAATTTATTTTAAGATATTTTAAATAAATTGAATATATTTTAAAAAAAGTGTATAGTTTTTTTTTTTAAAAAACAATTTCATATTTAATTTTTTGTAATTTTTGATTTTAAAATAACTCCGATTCTTTTTTTGTTATTTAAACAAATTATCATGTTTTTCGTTTAAATAATTTTGTGGATTTGTTAACGTTTTTTAAATTTCATTGAAACACGATATGACACAATATGATACGATATCATGTATATGTATATGTACATGGGGGTTAGCATGATATGACACGATGTGCACGATATGCACGATATAGCACGATATGTATATGTACATGTGAGTTGGCACAATGTGACACAATATGGGCACGATATGGGTATACGATTTTATACATAGGAATGTGTGTATTTGGGGGGAAGTGTACACGATTTTTAAGGAAAGCATTAATTGCATCAGTTTTAAAATTCAAAATTTTCAAATTAAAGGAGGGGCATTTTGGTCAAATTGTGTAGAAAAGAGTTTTCTTATGTTGATGGGTATAAAAGAGTACCCACTATCCATAGTGGGTACTTAAAAAATTCTCCCACTAAAAAGTATCAAATTATCAATAAGATCAGCAAGAAAAATCAATTTACCTACAGAAAAATTTGTAGGTACTTATTAAGATAACTGTAAATTATTGGTAAATATCTACCTACATAATCTAAAACTGTTGGTATACCTTTGGTAAATACCTACATTATTTCTATTGGTAAATTTAAAAATTATCGGTTATATATCTATCAGTAATTTATTGGTATAATTCGGGGAAAAATTGTTGAACTTCTTTGTTTACAAAGTGATTACAACGGGAGCCTTCAACAATGGCTTTACAAACACAAAATGGAAATCTGACTATTACAACTGGAAAAAACCGAGTCGAGTAGAACTCTATCCGCAAGACAAATACGTCCCGGCTAGTGCTCACGGTTTGACGTAATGTCCCCAAAGATAAAACGGCTTCACGTCCTCTGTGTACAATAGCACCCCTGACACAAAGGCACCTTTCGAACTCGAAGGAGCGAGAACTGGCTGCTGGACTCGAATGCAGAGTGAAATGTTGTTGAAAATGTGATACGAAATGTTACGACACTTTCTACGACACCTTTGAAATATGCAGAATGTATGCGATTTTCTGTATCTGAAATCTGCAATGGAACCAACTATTTATAGACAACAAACCCTCCATATGCAGGGAATTAATCATGGTAAGGTAATGGGCATTAACCTCCTTTGTAACTCCCAGGTGTTACAAACACATTGATGACCACAATCTGGGGGTTACAACCCCACTATCTGAGGAGTTACATACTCCATCATCAACTATGAATCGGACACCCGCAATGTAGGGCGGGCCACCCGACCCAAACCCAAGCCCAAGCCGGGGTCGGGGGGCGGCGGGCGCGCGCGCGTGTGGCCCACTTGTGATCATCCACTTATGTTATAGTATATCCAACTAATAACATCTTCTAGTTTATAAACTAGGATAAACTTAGCTTTCTAAGCTATGTGGGACGAAGAAAAATCCTTTCAACTCCCTTTACATAATGCCCATTTTTGTGGCCAACTTCGTGTATTAATTTCTCACTCACCGAAATTCGGTTTTGAGAAATAAAAATACTACGAACATCTACTCAAAAAGTAGATCAATAATATACAATTTAATTCCTCCAAAATTAAATTCTTAGCCACCGAAAATTTGGTCAAAGTCGGGACGACGCCCACTTTCTCAAACCCAAATTTCCAACAATCCCCCACATGAGTGGAAATTAATGCATGCATGAATGCAGGCACGCAACCAGTCCTCAAGAGACAATACTACATCAGGATAGGTAGCTTGTGGCTTTGAACCTTCCATAGTCAATACTATCGGGTACACTGGCGGCCTAGTGGACGTAATGCCTTGAACTATTCCTCCACGATGTATACCGAGACAATAACATTAACACAAGTAAAGGTCTCAACCCCTCCTGTTCTCATGTTTGTGTCTTTTGGCCGGCCATGGACACCACTTTAGATTTCATAAGTGTTACTTTGAAGCGACACTCACTTCTCACTTATATAGGTGATCTCCTATCCGAGTATCCTGCCATACTCTACTTCAACGAGGTGTAGGAATCATTAAAAGTCAAATGACTTAGCCTCACCACAACTTGCAGGTGTTCAACACTTGGCATTGCTCTCTAGGGATGGGTTGAAACATTGTTTCCAAGTGTTACAACTTAACCTTCATAGCTTAGTTTTCCCATTGAACCAAGTTCTTGGGATCTCCAGTCATCATGGTTGGGTTACCACTATGATGGTTATTTTTACTTTGTGGACTTTAAGCCCATTCCCTCTAGCAATTTACACAATTGATCTCGATTCAGTCCTTTCGTCAAAGGATCTGCCAAATTGTATTTTGACTTTACGTAGTCAATTGACATCACACCACTTGAGATCAATTGTCTAACGGTATTATGTCTCCGACGAATATGTCTAGACTTACCGTTATACATATTGCTCTGTGCCCTTCCTATAGCTGCTTGGCTATCACAGTGAATCGTCACAGAAGGCACATGCTTCTTCCAACATGGAATATCTTCCAAAAAGTTTCGAAGCCACTATGCTTCTTTACCAGCTTTATCCAAAGCTATAAACTCTGATTCCATGGTGGACCGAGCTATACACGTTTGTTTCATGGACTTCCACGATACCGCACCACCTCCAATGGTGAATATGTATCTACTAGTGGAATAAGAATCTTTCGAATCCGAAATCCAACTAGCATCGCTTATACCCTTCAAGTACTGTAGGATATCTCGAGTAGTATAGCCCATACTCCAAGGTATACTTCAAGTATTTTAACACCTTGGTTAACGCTTTCCAATGCTCGTGGCTTGGATTGCTCGTGAACCTACTCAACATATTTCTGGGGTAGGCCAAGTCCGGATGTGTACAATTTGTAATGTACATCGACTTCCTATAATACGTGAGTATTCCATCCGAGCCACTGGTTCTCGCTTCATTAGCAACTAGATTTACACTTAAATCAATGGGCATCTTTGACGGTGAATCATCAAAAGCATTGAATTTCTTGAGCACTTTCTCCACATAGTGGGATTGTGACAAGATAATTCCATCATGAGTTCTAGCGATTTTTATCCCCAGGATCACATCGCCAGTTCCCATATCCTTCATGTCAAAGTTTCTCTTTAACATTCTTTTCGGTGTCCATGATAACATCATGACTCGCCCATGATTAACAAATCGTCTACGTATAGACAAACTATGACAAATGCTTCCAATGTCCTTTTGACATATACGCATTTATCACATTTGTTGATTTTATACCCGTTTGACAACATCGTGTTATCAAACTTAAGATGCCATTGTTTTAGAGCTTGTTTCAATCCATACAAGGATCTTATCAACTTGCACACCTTCTTTTCTTGACGGGTGCAACAAACCCTTCAGGTTGTTCCATATAGATCAAAGATCTATCTCTCCATTCGTAAACGCCGTTTTGACATCCATCGATGAATCTCTAGATTGTGCAAAAGCAAAGAATCACGAGAAGCACCGAATAGACGCAATCCTCGTTCAGGAGAATAAGTGTCAAAGAAGTCATACTTCTTCTTCTGTTTAAAGCCTTTGGCTACAAGTCATGCTTTATACTTATCAATAGTTCCATCTCGCTTTATACTTCTTCTTTAGGATCCACTTACATCCTAAAGGCTTATGACCAAGGGAAGATCAACCAACTCCCACGTATGTTTTTGCAGAATGGACTCGATTTCACTATTGATTGCTTCTTGCAGTGGAGCATCGGACTACTCGTGAGCCTCTTTAATCGAGTTCGACTCACCTTCTAACATCAATGTTAGAAAGTCAGTCTAAAGGACTTAACCACCTTTGGCCTCTTACTCCGTCTTAGTTCTTCACCACTCGGTGTTGAACTAACTGTTCAATCAAATGTGACAAATGATGTCGTACGGATGTCGTTCTAGATGTTATAACATCTCATAAAGAAGACCTTCAAGACAACATCCCAGAATCGTTTCCGGATGTGATAACACCGAAGTCACATCTCCAACAACATCCGAATACTGATTTTCTTTAGACTTCCATCTATCCTTTCTTTACAAGGATAAATATTCTCAAAGAATATAACATTCCTTGACTCAATTATGGTACCACCCTGTCATTTAGGATTTTCCGACTTATGCACCATAAAACGATATGCACTCTTGTTTAGTGCATAACCAATAAAAACACAATCGACCGTTTTAGGGCGATTTTCACTTGCTTTGATTCAGGTATTGCAACCTTAGCCAAACACCCCCACACTTTAAGGTATTTATAAGAAGGCTTACGATTTTTCCACAATTCGTAATGAGTCTCATCTTTCTTTTTAAGTGGGATTTTATTCAATATGTGGTTCGCCGTTAGCACAAATTTCTCCCCACATATTCTCGTGATAATCCGTAACTAATCAACATGGCATTCATTATCTCTTTAAGAGTCCGGTTTTGTGTTCAAGAACACCATTAGATCGTATGTAGTGACTATGGAGCCGTTGTTTGATGAATTATTCGATCGGGTGCATAACTCTTTAAACGGTGCAACATATTCGCCACCTCTATCACTCCGAATTATCTTAATCCGGTACGCAAGTTGATTCTCAACTTCATTTTTATAATTTTTGAACGCGTCTCCAAGGCTTCATCTTTGCTTCTTAACAAATATAAGTAGCAAAATCTTGTGCAATCATCAATAAACGTGATGAAATACTTTTACCACCTTTAGTTTGTACAAACTTGAGGATCACACACATCGGTGTGTATCAATTCTAAAGGTGAAGTGCTCCTTTCCACCGTATGAAACGGTAACTTAGCCATTTTGGCTTCAACACAAACTTCACATTTTCTTTGTGAGTTTACTTACGGCAAATTTATTAATTCCAAATTTACCAATCTTTTTATAGCATTGATTTACATGTCCTAATCTAACATGCCATAAATCGAAAGCACTCAAGAATGTAAAAGAAGAAGATTCATTCTTATTCATTTCAACATCGCCTAAACGGCGACGGTCATTACATTCATTTTGAACAATCCCTTGTCTAGATAACCCCTACCAAGGAACTGTCCAAACTTGCTCAATACAAACTTTTAGATTCAAAAACTAGTCTAAACCCATTGTTAACCAAAGAATGAACCTAAAACCAGATTTTTTGCGGATGTCCGGGACATGCAAAGACATCCTTGACTTCAACTCATTTCCCAAGTAAGCTTCAAGACCACCGTTCAACGCCGGCCAACATCGAAGAGGCGTGATTCCCCATGTGGAGCTTCTTCCGGTCGACGGGACGTAGTAAGAAAATGCATCCCTTTCGAGAGGACATGGCAAGTGGCACCGGTATCCACAAACCATTCTTTCGGGTTATCAACCATATTGGCTTCAAACACCACCGACATATCAACGTCGGTTAGTTCCTTTGCTCTACCACATTGACATTGGATTCGTTGTTTTGGTTTCTTTTTCTTGGTGACGACAGATCCTTTGTCATATGCCGGTTTGCCACAATTGAAGCAATCCCCTTGGAACTTTCCACTTGCGGTTTCTTGCCTTTATTCTTAGGTCTTTTCTTTGAATTGCTTGACGAGCCATGCTCCGGCAAATTCACTTTCGACTCCATTGTTTCAAGCCTGGACTTAGAGTCAATCCTCCTATTGTCTTCCTCAATCCGAGTTTGACAATCGATCCTCTAGTCCCATCTCTTTTCGCTTATGCTTGAGATAATTTTTAAAGTCCCTCCAACTTGGAGGCAATTTCTCAATCAACGCGGCCGGAATGCCCTCGCAAGGCCATCCCCTCGGCATAGATTTCATGTAGGATCAATCGAACGTTTGCACTTGTTCCATCACGGTTTTAGAGTCAACCATCACAAAATCCAAGAACTTACCGACAACAAATTTCTTTGTGCGGCATCCTCGATTTTGTACTTCTTCTCCAAAGATTCCCACAACTCTTTGAAGGATTTAACCGCACAATACACATCAGTAAAGTGCATCACTAAGCCGTTAAGGACATGGTTCGCACAGAAATCACCCTGGCCCCATGCATCAAACGCAACACATTTTTCAAGATTAGTCTCATTTTTCACCACCACCGAGCGTCCTCGGATCCGATATTTCGCCAAGCTCATTGTGGTGAGGTAAAACAACATTTTTGCTGCCACCTCTTGAAGTCGAAACCCATGAACTTCTCGGGTTTCTCGGCTGGAAAGGAAGAATGATCGGGTCCGCTTGTGCTCGCCATCAAGAAGATCGATATTTGTCTTGCGATTGTTGAACTTCTTTGTTTACAAAGTGATTACAACGGGAGCCTTCAACAATGGCTTTACAAAGAAAATGGAAAATTACAAGGAAATGGAAATCGACTATTACAATGGAAAAAGCCGAGTCGAGTAGAACTCTATCCGCAAGACAAATACGCCCGCGGCTAGTGCTCGCGGTTTGACGTAATGTCCCCAAAGATAAAACGGCTTCACGTCCTTCGTATGCAGTAGCACCACGACACAAAGGCACCTTTCGAACTCGAATGAGCGAAGAAATCTTGGACTCGAATGCGCAGTGAAATGTTATTGAAAATGTGATACGAAATGTTACGACACTTTCGACGACATCTTTGAAATATACGAGAATGTATGCGATTTTCTCAGATCAAATCGCAATGGAACCTGACTATTTATAGACAAAAAACCTCCACGCAGGGGAATTAATCATGGTAAGGTAATGGGCATTAACCTCCTTTGTAACTCCCAGGTGTTACAAACACATTGATGACCACAACTGGGGTTACAACCCCTATCCGAGGAGTTACATACTCCATGGTCAACTATGAATCCGACACCGCAATGTCCAGGTTCATCCCGTGCCCAACACCCAACAATCACGAATTTGGGTCAAGCCCATTTTCGAGTGACAAAAGTGTTGAGGACCAGGACCGGGCCCAATAAGGGTCGCGTGCCGTGCCCAGGCCAGAGGCGGGCGTCTTGTGTAGCGTGGCCCACTCGTGATCATCCACTTATGTTATAGTATATCCAACTAATAACATCTTCTAGTTTGTAAACTAGGATAAACTTAGCTTTCTAAGCTATGTGGGATGAAGAAAAATCCTTTCAACTCCTTTACATAATGCCCATTTTTGTGGCCAACTTGTATGTATTAATTTCTCACCACCGAAATTCGGTTTGAGAAATAAAAATACTACGAACATCTACTCGGAAAGTAGATCAATAATATACAATTTAATTCCTCCAAAATTAAATTCTTAGCCACCGAAAATTTGGTCAAAATCGGGACGACGCCCACTTTCTCAAACCCAAATTTCCAACAAAAATAATATTTTTTATTCTGTAGTAACTGTAAAGTTTAGTAACAAAATTATTTTTGTCGGTAAATTAATTATGTCGGTGAACTGAAATTTTCTTGTAGTCGAGTATCCAAATTGAGTACTGAAGAAGGATTAATAATCAGATCATATGAAAAGTCGAGGGCAACAATTTAAATCAAATTAAACAATGTATGTTATTGAGTTTTTACACTTGCAATCATTAATAAGGGCAAGTTTCTTGAGCATATATCTTTGACCATATTCTTTGATTGGATAGGAAAGGAACAAAGTGACTAAGGGAACCGTCCCTAAATCTTTGATCTCTTTTACTAAGATGTTTCTGAGGCATGCTTTCTGCGGAGAATAGCCACATAAAAGCTAAAAACCCTTGTTCAAGAAGTAACTATATATATCTAATCCCTGACATGCAATCGCCAGATAATATTCCTAATTCACCTTTTCATCTGTCTCTATGCATAAACTAAAATAATAACATATAATAAATAGGGTTTGGACAAAAACGGACGTCACGACGTCTACAACCAGATCCTCCCGAAAAGGTAAAGAGAACAATTATGTTCGACCCCCAATCTACTAATAACGATCTCTCCCGAATCGAACAACGGCCGGTGCGTGCACATCCCGCGGTTTACCTTGGCGGAAGAATGAGGAGCCGGAGTCTGTTGTCCTCGAGGCATAAGCGCAGTTCTGAAGTTAAAAAAAAAAAAAAAAAAAAAAAAATTAAACTCAAATCAACAACCAAAAGAATCTTTTCTTTTTCTCTGTCTTTTGGTGATTTTGGTCCTATATTCTTTTGTTTTGACCGTTTACGTTTCCATGAAGAAAAAATTAAAGCTGCATTGAATTTGTTTCAATCTCATATTCATTTTCAAAGGATTTGGTATTCTGAAAGTATATGGAGTTTTTATAATATATATTTTGTTGGGGACAAAAATTGTAATTGATTAATTAATATATAATTTAATTTATATATTTATTTAATATTAATTTTCCAATGGGCTCTTGATAAATAATCTGCCCAATGGTGTCCAGGATGGCCTATAGGCCGATTTCTCCTACACGGACTGGCCCATAGGCCAAATTCTCTTACACGGCCCACGGGCCCCATCTCCCATATATAAAAAGGTTTCTCATATTATCTGTAAGTTAATTAATTCATAATCCTCCTACAAATTTATTATTTAGTATTCGTTTACTATTTATCTCTCGTTTACCGTGCTGACTTGAGCATGGGAGGGGCCTCCGGCAAGTTCCCAGTCAAAGGATATTCCAGCTCTCGGAGAAGAAGACGAGAAGACTTTCCCTTCGGGAAGAGGAGTGACGTGAAGACTTCCCTCTCGAGAAGAGGATTTTGGTCAACCCCATTAACTTGGAGTGATCTGCCTTAAAAAACATCATCATAATTTGAAAATGAAAAAGGGTGATTTAATCAGTTAGTTATTATGGAGGTTGATGTGACACCTTTATTTCCTAAAACAATGCAGGGAAAATAAGATTTAAGTCCTTTAAATTAGACCCACTTGCGAAGTATTAGTCCTCTAAGTTGTTACGTTAGAGTTTTTGTCCTTTATCCTTTAAGTTTCTAGATATTCAACTCTTTAACTTAGTAATTTTACTTTTGATCCTACAACTTGACAATTTTCAGCAATTTAGTCATATATAAACAATCTCCAAATTTTATCTAGTACTTTTAAATGAAAATTTAGGACCATATCGGCCCAACATGTTTTCATATAGAAAATTAAACAATGCAATAATGAGTTTTATACCTCTTTTGATGGAAACCATGACCGGGTATGGTGGTTCTTAATGCCACCGATCGTATTCGTTGCATGATCCTTCCGGGACATACATTTTTCATTTTAGGTCATGAAAATCGTATATCCAGATCTTCTCGTCTAAATCTCATGTATATATTTAGGAGTTCATCCATTCGATGAATGGATTGATCCACCCTCTCAAGAAAATTCTTGAAATTTTCTTGTCTCGATCCTTCATCGTAATTAGGCTTGTTACCAGGTTCATCAATATTGGTTTTGATGTGTTATATCCTGGTGATTTATCGATCTATTTGTAACATCGATTTACCCAAATATTTTTTAGATTATACGCCTTTTCTCTTTCATAATGTTGCAAGGTTCCCTTCTTACTCCTACGATTGGTTGTTCAACATATCCATTATCGATGTTCTTGTTCATACATAGTCAAGATTTGACGATACTTCCTGTAATGAGTACATTTTGGACACTTGTCCAAATCTATTTTTTGGAGATAATTTGTCTCACTAAAGGTTAATTACACAAATATAATTAAATAATTCTTAAAAGTTCTTAATAAATCTTGGCCTTAGTACCATTTTTAAGCATAAGGATAATAAATTTGGAAAATTGAGATAAAAAAGTCTCTTTTAAACTTAAAGGACCAAACCACACAATGTCTTAACATATAAGACTAAAAATAAGCGATGGTGTAATTTACAGGATAAAAAGCTAAAGATTCAACATATAGCACTAAATATCAAATTACATACAAATTTGTAGAATTGAATCCCAAACTCGCCAAGATAAAAGACCGAATCTCAAAATAGAATAATCGAATGATGAACCACATCCTCGAGGGGCCCCACGCCCTTGTCTTAGAGCTTTGTGGAGGAGGTGAATCACAAGATGTGCCTCAACAAGTCAGGGTCCTGAGCTGTCATAGACTGAGTCACTATACAAGAAATCCTTATCCATCCTGTTTCCAGGGGATTCTAACCTCCACGCTGCGGATACCAGCAAACAAACAACACGTCACTCAGGTCCTTTACCAGTTGAGCTATGCCCCGGGTGCTACATGATGAAATTTCTCATTTGCCCAAAAATGTATGGTTACATATTATTCTCAACATTTAATTTCAAGTAAGAAATTGTGAAAGTGCTCCATGGGGACCGGTCCTAACCATAGATCTCATATTTTTAATGGCCAATATTTAACAAGCTAAATTGTAATTTATTAACTAATTAACTTAACATAAGAGTAAATTAGTCCACACAAATTTGTCCTCAATGACAAAATAGGAAAAAGTTACCAAACTCAACCACGAGTATCACTCCATGATCTTATACCGAAATCATCCAGGACAAGAACGAAGCATATTCACTGTCATATTCTCTAATAAAAACACTACTATGTGAAACAATTACAGACAATTCCGCCATAGTTGCTACATTTCATAGCATGAAAAACAACACTAAATTGTTTTGTTTAATATGCATGAATCTAGTTTTTCATAAGCAACGTTCAATAACTTGACAAGCAAAACAAATAATGTACACAAGCATAATAAATACTAGTCACAAAATATAACAACTACATTGCAAAAATCATGATTTCCCACACAAACTTACAAAAATACTCTAGTTCCAAAACTTACAAATACTACAACTGTAAAAAAATCATTTTGAGAAGCAACTCATAAGAAACATTGAATACCTTCATAAGCAAAACTAACCAGTTACACACGCATATCAACCACATCACCGTTCTGTTTAATATGCATGAATCTTGGGGATGGCAATTGGCGGGACCGGGATGATATAATACCATCTCCATCCCCGAATCCCATTTCAAATACCATGCCATTACCATTCCCCATTTTTGGCTTTTGGGACTAGGTGCGGGGACGGGAATGGGTTCCCCATGGGCAAATGGGGTCTCCATTTTATATTTATTAATAAACACTCTAAAAATTAAAAACAATAATTAAAATAGTCAATAAGATAAAAATAACAAGAATCACTAATCTTATAATAACCTCCACAACATAAATACCTTGACAAATTGAGTTAAATACAACAATCTTGAAATACAAATTGAGTTAAATAAATAGTTATGGTTCATGTGACATCAAGATAAATAAATTGATATTAGTATCAATTTAACTAATAGAGTTGAATAATAAATATTATCATCAAATATGACAAAAATAGTAGAATTAATGTTACTATTATCTCCTCTACATCCCAATCATCATTAAAGATATGGTAACTTGGACTTGAGCCTCGCAAAAGATGCATATAAATAAATATTATTATTATCAAAATGCTTATAGAATGAAATGACTATTATAATAATTTAAATATGATTATTTCATTTATACAACTATAATACCAACTCTTAGTACCCAAAGAAAGCCTCCAATGTTTCTGAATGGAGTGTAATTCGATGTTCACTAACAATTCTTCTACTAATGTTAAATGCACCCTTAGAAACAACACTACACATTTGAATGGCCAAGATACCTCTAGCAATATTTTGCAGTGTTGGGTATTTGTGCCCATTTGTTTTCCACCAAGATAGCAAATCAAAATGTGGAGTTCTTGGGGGTACAATATCATTGATACGTGTAAAATATACGGCATTTAGGGGCTTAAAATAGTATATAATTGGTGCATTTGCATGTATATTTAGTGTATTTTACTTGGTTTCCTTACAAAGGCATGATACTACGTATTCTTGTAAGTTTTTACAAAAAATGGAGCTTAATTGAAAAGATAACAGTTGGAAGGCCCAAACAAGATCGATGAGTGCAAAGAGAAGATCAGAAAGACGAAGAAACCAGACGAAAACTAGTTGTAGTTCCCAAGGGGTGTGGTGTAAGGTTTAGAGGGAGGGGGTTGAATAACCCTTACGAAATTTTCAATTTTAGTCCTTTAAAAATATTCAACAGAGTTGACTCAAACAAGCGTGTGTCCTTGGGGGACTGACTAAGTTGGCTTTTACCCCAATAAGTTACCCACTCAACAGACTCGATAGAGCTATTGATAGTATAACTCGGCTGCTTAAGCCAAACGCTTAACTTGGCTGATTTGGTTTTAAAACAACGGAAGACTTGACACCCTTTGATTAGTTTTAAGCTAATTTTTAACACTTGATTTTTAGCACTTGGTTATTTATCAGTTGGATAGAAAATATAATACTAACAACAAATATAAAGCAAATATGTAGGAAAGTAAATTTGCTGAAAGTAAATGACACAAATAATTTATAGAGGTTCGAAGATGGGGTAATTCTTCTAATCATCTCTTCTCCAACTCTTGGAGGAATCCACTATGTAACAGATCGTTTACAAGCGGTTATCTGTCAGCGACGCTTTGATCACACAAATGGTGGCTTCTCTTGCGACTCGACTTCTTCACAGGCATTTTTGCTTTGCTACTTCAGCTCACTTCTCAAGTTCTTAGATTTGATCATGAAGCCCTCCAACAAACTTGATAATGATTCGACCTTGAACCTTTCTACAATCCTGACTTGGAAAGTAGACCCCTTTGCTTCTTCAAAAGTTTCCTCTTCAACAGTTCGAAGTTATCTTTCCTTCACAGTGAGTGTTGGATCGAGTTCCTTCGAGTTTCAGGCTTAATGAATATCTTGATATGCTTTGAGAATTTGCAGGTTTAAATGTTTGAATATTGCTTGCTCATTCGTGGTTCAAGTTTTTCAAGGTAACCTCTTCTCAATAGCCTCCTCAGTCTTTTATAGTGCCCATTCGAAATTTTGCCCGTTGAAGAGATAGGCTAATTTAAAATGCCGCTTTGTGTTCGTTGGCTTGTCTTTTCTTGGTCTGCAACCTTGGTGATGTTGACCTTTCCTCGTATTAATGGCATTTCAGCGTTTGCAGTCGTCGACACAAGGTGCGGTGTTTCCTATTGATTCATTCCTTTTGCATTAGACCAGACAACTTGTCATATTACTAAATGAAGTAATATTCTTGACTTTAATCAACGGATCTAAGTCCGAGTCTGCTCCAACTATTGGATTGACTCAACTGTCACTTAAACTTTTAGACTTGGCTTCTTTAGTTGACTTGACTGACACTTCTCACAGTTGTTCCTCAGCTGACTCTCCTTCAGTCGAGTCCTTGTCTTCCTACACGGCCTTACTCGGTGACACACAACGTAGTCTTCGTGACAATCCGTAGTTGAGTTCGTGTAATCTTTGACATAGCTGACTTGACTAAGCTTTTTTAGTCCCTATCTATTACAATACAAATTACAAGGAAAATGGGGTGCCAACTTCCTAGTTTAAGTTTTACACGGTATCATCAAAATCTATCAAATAATTTTCTTAACAATTTTCCCCTTTTTGATGATGCCAAAACTTAAAATAAATAAGTAAACAACAAAAAGATATACGAGCAAAGAAAGAACAAAGAATGTATGCTTGAATAAATCATTTTATTGATCATAGCATTCTTGTCCTTTACAAAACTGTTTACATAAGGTATCAGATATTTTCCTATACAGAGCTCTATACAAATACATCAGTACAATGTATCTAAGCTAAGTGTACAAGAAAATTTACAGAGCTTATTACAGAAAACTTACATGAAAATGTATTTATATCAAAATACACGAAGGGGTTCGCAGCACACTTCAACACCTTTGCTGCTTCCTTCCTCTCTCTTCTTCAGCTTTTCTTCTGTCCTCATCATCAGCTCTCTTTCTCTTCTTCTCTTCTTCTTCTCTTTTCTTCTTTTCATATGCTTGCCTAGCAGCAGGGTCATCTCTCCACTTTCTCTCTTCCCATTCGCGAGCAGTTCTCTCATTCTCAGCTTGTTGTCTTTTAAGAGCCTCAACGTTCTTTCTTGCAACTTCTATGTTGGCAAGTTGATCATATCCAGCCCAGTAAATAATGCCTTTTTTTTTCTGGATCTACGAACGAGACATCTCTTGGTTTTGGTCGAGGTTGAGAGCCTCTTCCACCACCACTATGTCTTCCCCTTCCTGACTCAGCTCCCCTTCCTCTAGAAGTGTCTTCGTATTCGAGTCTTCGCTTTCACCGAGTGACTCCGGAAGTCTCCGCTTATCGGTGATTGACATAATTCTGTCCCTTCTCCTAATACAAATCCCGTGCCCGAGGCGAGTCATTCCTATAAAGTAGCCTTCTGATTCTAGAGTCTTGAATTCCTCCACTGATATGGGCTCAGATCCATCATCAGGCATGGAAATTTCTCTCTGGGGTTGAATCGCAGCATAGTCCTTCCCGGCTGGTGGACCACTATATTGTTTCATTATTTCTTCAACGCGAGCATCTTGTTTTACATCTACCTCCTCAAATGCAGCTTCAATGGCCTTTCTTTTATCTGCCATGGCCACTGCAGCTTTCTCGATAGGGAGTGTCACATGTAGCTTTATGAGAATGGAGGTAGTGACTTCACCTAGCTGTGGGGTTTCAGTGTACATCATTTTCAAAGGAAGATTTTTGGAACTTCCTTCCCCCTCAGCTTTGTCACCTCCTACTTCCACTTCTCTTTTTAATCCCTTCAGTGGTCTCCTATTCTCCCTTTTGGCATCATCACCAAAAGAGAAAGGTATCTCAGGGAACAATCCACTGAGGAGAAAATCCGATCATTGTTCATTGAGTTTTGCTTGAGTCTCTGTTTGATCGTATGTCTTACTTAAATTCGAGCGTGTAGCCTTCGACTACTGTCACAATCTTCATTTCACCATGAGAAAGTGAATTTTTCATTCATATTATTCTCGAGTCAGCAATCTCATTCTTGTGAAAGTCTTTGAAAGCATGACTCCATATCCGACTTGTGGGACTTTTCAATCCTCGCAATGTACTCCTTCATTCTCATCGATACATAGAATTATCCGCACTCCATACGAGCATCTTTACAAAAAGTGCTTTGAAGTAATGGACTCGCTCCGCTCTCATGGCGAGTTTCTTTGTTGAGCCCACTCCCTTATTCTCACTACAATCCCTCTCAAATTGGCTGTGGAGAGTGGCATCTCGATTGTCCAAACGTAAGTCCGAGAGGCCTGGTGACGCCCATCTTCTCAATCTCTTCAAGATCTTCTTGAAGACTTCACGGAACTCAACTATCAAGTTAGATCCATTTGCCGACCACTCGCATCAAAGTTAAAGTCTGCGGCACAATCATGTCCGTGGGAATGACTTGCTCTTCCGCACGGTATATTTCCTTAACTCCGCAATAAATTCTTCTTCCATGTCGGGAAGATTCTTCGATAATGGGAACATATCTTCAAACACATTATCGCGCACAAATGGGATTTGTTGATTTTGTGGGAGCCTGTTGTAGTTCGACTTCTCCGCATTGCAGTGAACTGGATCCATATCTTCATCACTTTCTATGTATTCATGAAGGTGCTCATGTGTATGCTCTTGAGTCCCTATAAATACACACATCTTGGATTTCTCCAAAGCTCTTGCTTGCTCCGCTGCTTTCTCCTTTTCTTCCTCCTTAATAAGTTGGAGGGTTTCCATACAGCTCTTTTCATCGAGGGCATCTTGGATAGATGCATGTCCAAGGAACCTAAGAAGTTCCTCGTTCTCCTC
This sequence comes from Rehmannia glutinosa, assembly GCA_016081115.2. Lineage (NCBI taxonomy): Eukaryota > Viridiplantae > Streptophyta > Magnoliopsida > Lamiales > Orobanchaceae > Rehmannia > Rehmannia glutinosa. Next base: position 150,591 of record JABTTQ020002440.1, read on the forward strand.
TATGAATTCTGGGCGAGTAAACTAACGCCTGGAGTAATCCAGCTTCCAAGCTCTCCATTATCTTAATCTTCTCTGAATGTCAGGGTAGACGGGAGAATACATGATTAAGTCATCTTCATCATCATTGCCTTCTTCTCCTGTCTCCTGAATGGGGGCTAAAGGACCTTGCTCCTCCTCCTCGGACTCGAAGCCGTCTGTCCGAGGAGATGAGGCAACCTTTTCTTGCATAGGTTCTGTTGTCTCAGCTACTTCCATTTCCTCAGCTGTTTGCCGCACAACTGGGTCTTCAACGATTCTCTGCTGATTAACATCAGCAGTCTTCTCAGGCTCGTCAACAACGTCTGGAGACTCCTTCTCCTGAGCATCGTGATCTCACTTTCCTTCTCCGGTTTGAGGTTGGATTTAGCTTTCTTCTCAAGCTCGGAATGCTTGTACAACCATCTTCTTTTGGTTCCAAATTTGGATCTCGGAGTTCTACCGTAGGTTCTTGAGTTGTGAGGGCCAGGCACTTTTCTTAGAGGTAGTCGCTTTTCTTCGATTTGTGATCCTCTTCTTCTTCATGATAGGGGAGGGAATTTGGTCCTCCTCTATCTCGATCACAAGGCGGGGGCTGTTTGCATGGGTAGGAGACTCAGCTGCATGGGAAGGAGATTTGGACTTGGCTGCAGGAGCAGGTGCTTTCTTTGATTTGGCTGTGGGGGCAGGGCATGCTTGGATACATCAGCTCTCTTCTTGGATATTGGCTTTGGAGAGAGAGCCGAGAGGAGGTCTGTTGTGTCTTCGGATCGGTGATTTCCTCACTAGTATTAAATTTTTCTCGGCATGAGCCTTCTTCTAGGCTCCGAAAAGGTTCGCCTTGAACATTCGCTTGTTGGCATGAAATGGCTTGCCATGGCGGAGAGCAATGCCCTTTGCCTCCGTCAGATGGCCAATCACCAGGCCATAACCCAAGGAAAAAGCCAAAAGACCCATCTTTCTTGTAGGTCCTGTTCAACACATTCTGGCAAATTCGGCTGAAAATAAACTCAGCCCCATTGACTTTCTTCTCTTGCATGTCGCAGCCATCACGATCAGCTTAGTCTTGGACAGCTGATTGAAGCTTCCAAACTTCATGTCCATGCACTTTGAGACGACGTCCATCAGCTTATGGTAGTCATCTTTCAAAGATTCATTCTTGGCTGTATACACAACCTTCATGAGACACTCGGCTTGGCAACTTCTTTCCAAGAAGCGGCTAAGTCAACATCCTTCTCAAAGAATGTCCTTCAATCCCTCAAGGGCAAAAAGCAAAGTGCTCGGCAAAGGTCTTTGTAGTGAGTTTGATGACCTTGCCGTGGACTGATGATCGGATTTCATCGTCCTGCACCTCTGTGTTAACATAAAACATAGAGACCTCCTCTAGATATGTATGCGTGAAATGCATCGACAAGAAGTCCTTCAGGCCGGACTTCTCTAGTTTTTCTGCTATCTTTTTGACCAGGGCTTCATCGACACCCTGTTTGATCATGCCTTTGAAATCCACAGAAGAACCAATGTGGATTTTCTTGGAGAGCTTTGCGTAATCATGAGTTGGGGCCATTTTCAGAAGTTTCTACCGATTAAAACATGAGAAATTTTGCTTGTAAGAACTAGGGTTTGCACTTGGTTACAGAGAAAATTCTTTTTCTTTGCTGAAGATGAATAGTTCGTGTGAGGAGTGAGAAAAAAAAGTTTCGTATATAAGGAACGTGAAAGGACATCTTTCGGAGTTTGAAATTTTTGATCGAGATCAACGGTCGAGATTAGAGCTTAAAAGCCACATTAAATTCCCCACATTAAATACAACAACATTTATATCTAATCATATGGTTTTTGTGCGGCTTTTTTGTATTAAGTCATTATTATTACGATGTCACTCTTAAAAACATTCCCGCTTAATTAAAGCGACTGCATTTTTGTCACTTAGCTCATAAATGATTCAGCTTATATCCATAGTGACTTAACTCTGCTTCTCTCTTCTCATGATGTAACTCAGCTGTCAGCTAACTCGATACAGCTGACTTCTCGACTGGGCTGTTTCACTTGGCTGAAATATGAAACTCGCTCATTTTCAATATACTCATCTTCTTTCTCAGCTTATTGAGTCTTTTGAGTTTCCTAACTCAGCTCAATTAACCCTAACTCATTCTTGAGCTCTTCAAACCTTGATTCACATAAAGGCTTTGTGAATATATCAGCTAACTGTTTATCAGTTGAGATGTATTCCAAGGTGATGTCTTTCTTTTCAACATGATCTCTTATAAAATGATATCCGACATCACAGTGTGCTTTTTTCTTGAATGCAACACCGATTCTCGAGTGATTGGAATAACACTAGTGTTATCACACATAATTTGAATCTCTTTTTCTTCAATATCATAATCTCTCAGCTGCTGTCTCATCCATAAGACTTGGGCACAATAGCTGCCCGCAACTATGTACTCTACTTCAACTGTGGATGTAGCTATTGAGTTTTGTTTCTTGATGAACCAAGAAACCAATCTATTTCCAAGCATTTGACATGTACCTGAAGTACTCTTCCTGTCAACTCTACATCCACCATAGTCTGAGTCTGAGTAACCAACCAGCTTGAATCCACCTTCCTTTGGATACCATAAGCCGACTTCCTGGCATCCCTTCAAATATCTTAGTATTCTCTTAGCTGCAATCATGTGGCTCTCTTTTGGTGCATATTGAAATCTTGCACATACACCTACTGCAAAGGTGATGTCTGGCCTGCTTGCTGTTAGATAGAGCAAGGATCCAATGAGGGCTCTATATCTAGTTTGATCAACAGCTTTGCCATCTGCATCCATGTCCATCTTGACTGAAGTATTCATTGGAATTTTCACAGAAGACTTCTCTTCCATACCAAATTTCTTCATTAAATCTCTAGTATACTTTGTTTGACTTATAAAGGTTCCATCCTTCAATTGTTTGACTTGAAGTCCTAGGAAGAAAGTCAGCTCTCCCATCATGCTCATCTCAAATTTTCCTTGCATGAGGTTTGAGAACTTGTCACACAACTCTTTGTTTGTGGAACCAAAAATGATGTCATCCACATATATTTGAACAAGCAAGATACTCTCTCCATCTTGAATTCAAGAGTGTTTATCAACTTTGCCTTTGGTGAATCCATTGTCAGTTAGAAATTTAGACAATGTATCATACCATGCTCTTGGTGCTTGTTTCAATCCATACAATGCTTTCTTGAGCTTATAGACCTTATCTCAATTAGTTCTCTGCTCAAAACCTAGAGGTTGTTCAACATAGACTTCTTCCTCTAATAATCTATTTAGAAATGAACTCTTCACATCTATTTGATATGCACGGTGAAGTTCTTATGTGCAAGATAAGCAAGAAACATCCTTATTGCTTCCAATCTTGCAACAGAGCGAAGGTTTCATCAAAATCTATACCCTCTTCTTGGCAATACCTTTGGCTACCAATCTTGCTTTGCTTCTTACTACAGATCCTTCCTCACTCACCTTGTTTCTAAAAACCCATTTTGTACCAATAACATTTTGATGGGTTGGCCTTTGAACTAATTCCCATACTTTGTTTCTTTCAAACTGATTCAGCTCTTCTTGCATGACCTGAATCCAATGTGTCTCATCCAATGCTTGAGACACATCTTTGGGCTCTATCTGGGAAATAAAACAAGTGAACATAGCTTCATGCTGTGCTTTGGATCTGGTTCTTATGCCATCTCTAACATCTCCATTAACTAACTCACGGTGGATGGTCTCTCACCATCTCACATCGGGTTAGAGTAAGTCAAATTTGGATTGTAGTCTCACGCTAAGTTGTCTTGAACAGCTCTTTCATTTTCATTTTCATTTAGACCTTCCAAATTGTCTTTGAGATTCACTATCTCATCTTCATCTAGGTTAAGTGCTCTTACTTCAACTTCCACATAAGGACTCTTCTGCATGGTTGGCGGATTCAGCTTATCAGCTAACTTTTCAGTGTCTTCTCCACTCACATTAGGTTCATCAAACACCACATGGATAGACTCTTCTGTGACCATAGTCCTCTTGTTCAACACTCTATAGGCTTTACTCTCAGCTGAGTATCCAAAAAAGATACCTTCATCAGCTTTAGCATCAAAAGCCTTCAAATTGTCTTTGCCATTATTGTGGATGAAGCATTTACATCTAAATATCCTGAAATATCCAACAATTGGCTTTCTCCCTGTCCAAATTTCATAGGGAGCCTTGGTCAATTGCCTATTAATCATGCATCTATTTTGAGTATAACATGCTGTATTCATAGCTTCAGCCTAAAATCTCTTAGGTAATCAAGCTTCAGCTAACATGGTCCTTGCAGCTTCCTTGAGAGTTCGTTCCTTCTTTTCGATTACTCCATTCTCATTGTGGAGTTCTTGCAACGGTGATAACTCATGAGCAATACCATTTTCAACACACATCGAGTTATTATCCCATTCAAAACTCGGTTCCCGTCGAGATCTTATTTTTGACTCTTCTCATTTTGAACTCTTTTCATCGCCTAAGGCAACTTCTCGCAAAGTTTCTTCTTTTTTTTACACATTAAAATTGTCCATGTATATCTTAAATAATCATCCCCACCACTAAGATGTATTTCTTTCCACTGATGCTAGCTGGCTCTACTGGACCAAATAAGTCCATATGCAACAAATGTAATATCCTTGTTGAAGAAGAACTTGGTTTATCCTTGAATGAAGATTTGATTTGCTTTCCCATCCGCATGCATCACATACACTTTCTTTCTTGTACATCGAGTCCTGGAAATCATTTAACAAGATAACTCCTTGCAAGCTTGTTGATTGTCTTGAAATTCAGATAACTCAACTTCTTGTGCCACAACCAACTTGATTCGGCTGTACTCTTTGCTAGCAGACAAGTGCTTGGTGTAGCAGTAGACCAATCTACCACATACATATTCTTCTGTCTTGATCCTTACAGCACTATTTCATTTGATTCAGCATCTTTGATCTGGCACACTCCCATATTGAATCCAACATTGTAGCCCTTGTCACAGAGTTGGCTGATGCTTAACAGGTTGAAGTTGAGGCCTTTAACATAAGCAACATCTGTGATTTCCAATCCATTTTTCTTGATAGATCATATGCCTTTGATTTCCCCTGGAGCTTCATTTCCTCCAAATATGACTTTTGCACCTCTAATCTCCTTGAATCTTGGCAGATTTTTCTTGTTCCCTGGTCATGTGTCCGGGAAGCCACTATCCATGTACCAGGTTCCTTGGCACTCACTTCCTTGAACCCGCAATCAAGGAAATCGGTTTTTAGGTACCCATACTTGTCATGGTCCTGAGGGGTTAGTGCTATATGATACTCCAACCAACCTATAGCCAAATGATCTGATTCTAAGAGGTTTCCATCTATCGCCATAATCATAATGCACATTAGCAAATTGCTTGGGGTTTTAGGTTCATACAAATTGTCTCTTTCTCTTTTGTCTGTATGCCTGTGTGTGTGTTTTAGCAATTGCTTTCTTGGGGTAGTTGTGGTATTTCTGAGTGTAGGGCTAGAGTTCATATGTGCGATGATAATAGCTCTTTTGCATTTGGAATGACCTTTGTGGAGGTTTAGATCTTTGCCATTTTGGCTTGTATTCTATAGGTCTTTTTTTGTTGTTCACATTATTCCAATCAACATAGTTTGGATATTTTCTACCACTCCCATCATATGTATTTCTCTGATGAAATTTCTGGGGTTTTTGGTAGCTCTGTTTGCTTTTCACAAAGTATTTTATGTTTGGAGTTTTTGAGGAACTAAATTTGAATTTCTTCTCGGATGCCCTCTCAAAGATACTCGGGTCGCTTTCCTTTCCCTTTATATCAAAGGCCAGTTGTTTGTGATTGAGCTTTGGAGTGAATGTGGGTGCAACATTTGGTGTTTTGGGTTTTTGGAATGCTTTATTACTTGAAGATCCTTTTTCCAAAATCATTCTTGGAGTTTGACTATGCACAAAGGAATTAAATCATATGTCTGTCTTGTCTCCACATTCTTTTTGACTCCTGATAAGTTCATCCAATGATTTGGATGCTTTAGTAAATGAGACAATCACATTTTTAAGATCTTTTTCTCTCTTTTCTGTAGCAGCTAGCTCTGCTATGATCTTGGCATTTTTCGCCTTCAGCTTAGTGTTCTCATCAGCTATGTGACTCAGAGTACTCAACTCTTTAGTCATGCTGTGAGTTTTGGCGTTTAAGCTGGCTGTTTTCCTCATTTAGAATAGTGTGTGAGGATTTTATGTGTTCAAACTCTTTCATCATTTTGCCTAATGAATCATAAAGATCAGTGGGTGATGAAGTGTGTGTATCACAATCACTATCACTTGAATCAGAATGAGATGAGTTAGAGTGTACCTCATCTTCTTGATCTTGTTCTTTGGCCATGAGGCAGATCATAGCCTCTTCCTCATAATCACTTGAGTAGTCTGCTTCACTACTATCTGAGTCTGCTTCCTCTTTGCACTTGGCTGACTCAGCAGTCTCAGCAGCCAACATGGCTTTCTTCTTTTCCTGTCTTCTTTCCCTGAAGACTTTTCTTTCTTCTTCATTCCTGTACTTGTTGACTGGTGGATAGGAACAATCAACAGCAAAATGTCCTGGTTGTCTGCAGTTCTAACACAGGTTCTCAGCTCTCTGATCAGCTCTGTCTGTCCTTTGATTATTAGCTCTCTGATAATCAACTCTTTGATGCTCAGCTCTCTTGGGTGGCCTATCTTCACTTGCCTTTTAGGGTGCTGAATGTCTTCTAGAGGTTTTACCCTTGTTCCTTTTATAGTTCTTATTCAAGAACTTGTTGAATCTCTTAACTCCCCCTGTCTCGTGGCTTCTTTTGGGTCAGCTCTTTTCCCTTCATCGATATCAATGCAAATTGTCTTGGGTACAATGCTTTCCTCTTGCTCTTTCCTTCTCAGCTCAAACTCATAGGCTTTGAGGTCTGAGAATAACTCATGGTTAGATGTTCTTGAGAGGTCCATTGAATGTCTCGGGGCCATAACCTTTATTTCCCATTCAATTTGGGAGGCTTAAGATCTTCATACACATTTCCTTCTCGTGTATACTCTTTCCCAAGAGTGAAAGCTCATTTGTAATCTCGTAGAACTGCATCCAACTCCGATCCGAGTTTCACCGCAAGCATTTTGAAATTTTCAAATTTTTGAATAGCAACAATTAATTTATTTTCCTTAATTTGTTCGATCCTTCACAAATTAAGGTTAGTTTTTCCCAAATCTCTTTTCTGATTTGCACGATTTGACTTTGATGAACATTGCTTTGTCCAACATCTTGTAGAGTATATCCTTGGCCACATTGTCCAGGTTGTATCTCTTTCTATCCTCATTTGTCCACTCATTCCTTGGTTTTTCAACTATGGCTGGTCTTTCTTCAGCCAGCCTTCTTCTCCTTCACCGTGAGCCGCTTCTTCGATAACCGTGCTTACTTTGAGTATTGCAGACCGCCCATCCTCTATCACAAGCCATATTTCATCATGTAATGCAGATAGATGAGCCTGCATGCGTATTTTCCAATCATCAAATTCCTCAACAGTAAACATAGGAATGCGTGTTAGATCTGCTTCCATGATAATAACTTTGCTTAAAAAGATGAAAGACTTTGAAAAACACAAGTGTAAAAACTTTTTGAAAAGATATAGATCTAGTTCAATAACCAGTGCGGAAGGCTCAATGAACCAATCTGACTCTGATACCACTTGTAGGTCCAAGGGGTGTGGTGTAAGGTTTAGAAGGGGGATTGAATAAACCTTACCAAATTTTCGATTTTAGTCCTTTAAAAATATTCAACAGAGTTGACTCAAACAGTTGTCTCCTTGGGGGACAGCTAAGTTGGATTTTCAGCTAAGTTACCCACTCAAGACTCAATAGAGCCATTGATAGTATAACTCACGCTTAAGCCAAATGCTTAACTTGGTTGATTTGGTTTTTTTAATGGAAGGCTTAACACACCCTTTGATTAGTTTTAAGCTAGTTTTTAACACTTGATTTTTATCACTTGGTTATTTATCGTTGGATAGCAAATATAATACTAACAACAAATATAAAGCAAATATGCGGGAAAGTAAATTTGCTAAAAGTAAATGACACAAATAATTTATACAGTTCAAGATGGGGTAATTCTTCTAATCCTCTCTTCTCCAACTCCTAGAGGAATCCACTATGTAATGTGAGATCGATTTACAAGACGGTTATCGGTCAGAGATAGCCTTGATCACACAATCGGCTTCTCTTACGACTCATCTTCTTCACAGAGCAAATTTTGCTTTGCTACATCAGCTCACTTCTCAAGTTCTTGGATTTGATCACGAAGCCCTCCAACAAACTTGATAATGGTCCGACCTCGAACCTCTCTACAATCTTGACTTGGAAAGTAAACCCTTTGCTTCTTCAAAAGTTTCCTCTTCAATCGTTTGAAGTTATCTTTCCTTCACAAAGTGAGTGTTGGATCGAGTTCCTTCGAGCTTCTGTGCTTGAGGAATATCTTGATATGCTTTGAGAATTTGCGAGGTTTAAATATTTGAATATTACTTGCTCGTTCGTGGTTCAGGCTTTTCAAGGTAACCTCTTCTCAATAGCTTCCTCAGCCTTTTTTAGTGCCTATTCGAAATTTTGTCCGTCGAAGAGATAGGCTAATTTCAAATGTCACTGTGTGTTCGTTGGCTTGTCTTTTCTTGGTCTGCATCCTTGGTGATGTTGACCTTTCCTCGTATTAATGGCATTTCAGCGTTTGCACGCGTCTGACACAAGGTGCCGTGTTTCCCATTGGTTCATTCCTTTTGCACAATTCTGGGAAAAACACTTTAGACCAGGCAACTTGTCATATTACTAAATGAAGTAATATTCTTGACTTTAATCAACGGATCTAAGTCAGTTGTCTTGACTTGACTGCTGCCTTTACCCCAGGTGACTTGAGTCTACTCCAACCATTGGATTGACTCAACTGTCACTTCAACTTTTAGACTTGGCTTCTTTAGTTGACTTGACTTACACTTCTCACAGTTGTTCCTCAACTGACTCTCCTTCAGTCGAGTCCTTATCTTCCTTCATGGCCTTACTCAGCTGACACACAATAGAGTCTTCACACAGTCCGCGGTTGAGTTCTTGTAATCTTTGACATAGCTGACTTGACTCAGCTTTTTCAGTCCTATCTATTACAATACAACTTACAAGGAAAATAGGGTGCCAACTTCTTAGTTTAAGTTTTACATGGTATCATCAAAATCTATCAAATAAATTTCCTAACAATTTTCCCTTTTTGATGTTGCCAAAACTTAAAATAAATAAGTAAACAACAAAAAGATATACGAGCAGTACAGTAACAAAGAATGTATGCTTGAATGAATCATTTTATTGATCATAGCATTCTTGTCATTTACAAAGCTATTTACATAAGGTATCAGAGATTTTCCTATACAGAGCTTTATACAAATACATCAGTACAATGTATCTAAGCTAAGTGTACAAGAAAATTTACAGAGCTTATTACAGAAGACTTACATGAAAATGTATTTACATCAAAATACACAAAGAGGTTCGCAGCACACTTCAACGCCTTTGCTGCTTCCTTCCTCTCTCTTCTCGGCTCTTCTTCTCGTCCCTCATCATCGCTCTCTTTCTCTTCTTCTTCTTTTCTTTTCTTCTTTTCATATGCTCGCCAGCAGCCAGGTCATCCCTCCACTTTCTCTCTTCCCATTTGCAGCAGTTCTCTCATTCTCACTTGTTGTTTATTAAGAACCTCGACGTTTTTTCATTTTTTTTTTTTAATTTTTTTGTATTTTTCGATTTTTGTAAATGTTTTTTATTTTTTTTATTTTCGATTTTTCCCTTTTTTATTATTATTTTAATTTATTGCTTTGTTTCTAACATCATTTTTGTTGAATGCGAGACTGAAATCATCGGAGACAGTAATAGCCCAAATCGCTCTGCAGTGGGAGGCCAACATCCAAAGGGCAAATTCACAAGCGATATTGAACTTATTCTCGAGAAAAAAAGTGCAACCCCATTCATCCGATGGATGGTACGAATAGGAGGGCTTAAGGATTTTAACCGACACGGTTCAACGACGTGATGTTAGAAATCAAGCCTCGATCAAGACGTAAAACTTAGCGCTTTGTGGGATGCAACCCAAAAGGCGTCGCGATAAACTCGGGTTAAAAAAGACATGATGACGCACACACGACCCAACCGTGCGATCCGCTCCTCCAAGTTTTAAATTAGATGGACGAGTTCTCGGCTTCACCGAAGGAATGAATCGATAAAGTACTTTTTATGCATTTATCTTTCTTTTGATAATTTTCTCATATTTTTGGGACGAAGCATATTTTAAGTTTGGGAGGTTGTCAAGAATGCGTAATTTAGTATTGTTGCCTTTTTGCATTGCATTTAGGATTGCATGTAGAGCATAAAATTTGCATTAAAATTTTACAAATTTTTGTTTATTATTTTTTTAGCACGTTTATTGCTTTAACATGTTTAATTGCTTTTGTGTGTGGTTTTAATTAAGATTTTCGAATGAGTACAAAGCTTCCATATGATTTTACTATGAGCATTTGATTTTATGAGATGACATATTTTTGTAAATAATGCGATGAATGGTTGAGGAGATGTATTTTATTTGTTTGACATTAGTTAAGAAAATTGAGTATTTGAGCATGTTGCGAAAAATAAGCCTGTGAGCTTTTGTATCTATAACTGCTTTTATCTTATGCAGTCTTATTTTTTCTTGAGTATGTCATTCATGATTGCTAGAAATCTAGAACTTGCTCTGGTATCTTCATTGAAGCTATGTGTATGTGCAATTTTTGAAAATGATTTAAGGCCATCTTTGTTTAGCTAACTTAGCCTAAAAAGCCTACCTATGAACTCATGATTCCCTAAATAGCCACTTTGAGCCTTAACTTTTATTGTTAGCCATATTTTGATCTTTAAAATTGAAATTATATTTTTTATCCCTAAAATTACTTGAGCTTATAGAAAATGAACAAGTTTGGGGGAGATGTGGTGAAAATTCTGGAAAAAGAGAGAAAGTTGGCAAAAGAAAGAGGGATGAGCAGTGTCTAGGTAAATAAAAGAATAATGAAGCTCGAAAAAGAAAGAAAAATCTCTGAAAAACAAAAGAGAAAAATCGAGCAAAGAAAGAAAAGAAAAATTCTGGAAATTTTGAAAAATTGAGAGCTTGAGGCTAAAGAAAAAGAAAAAAAAGGCAAAAAGGCCAAAGAATGAAAAAGGAGAAACAAGGGTGAAGTTGAGTTGAAAAAGAAAATACCTTTGAAAAATGATTTTAGATGAAATTGGAGTTGGTGAGTTGCAGCCGTGAGCTTTATATTCTATTTGCTTAAGTCAAGTCACTTAATCCAAATTTTCCCTACCCTTACCAAAGAGCCTACATTACAACTAAATGAAAAGTCCTTTTTGATTCTTAAATTGTGCACACTAAAGTGGTAGAGATATTAGACGATTTGCAAGCCTATGGTAGTTCTACATTCATTGAATTGATTTTGAGCGTAAACACTTACCATACACTTTGAGAGTTGAGTGAGACACTACTTCTTGCGAGTCGCGATGTCAAGTACCCGAGAGAGTATTAATTACATCGAACTTGTAATTCATGACTTCTTGATAATGAATTGCATGGTTTACTTAGATATGTAGTCAAATGAGATTGGATGTTTATAGTGTTCTTGTGTGTTCTTTATACCCCTTGATTCTATTTTTCTTAATTTGCTCGAGGACGAGCAATGCTTTCTATTTGGGGGAATTTGATACGTGTAAAATATACTTGCATTTAGAGGCTTAAAATGTTATATAATTGGTGCATTTGTATGTATATTTAGTGTGTTTTACTTGGTTTCCTTAGAAGGGCATGATACTGCGTATTCTTGTAACTTTTTATAGGAAACGGGGCTTAATTGAAAAGATATCAGTTGGAAGGCCCAAACAAGATCAACGAGTACAAAGAGAATATTGAGAAGACAAAAAAATCGGACAAAAACCAGTCACACGGTCGGACCGTGCTGCACCACACGACTGTGTGACCTGACCGTGTAAAGCTGCACGGCCGTGTGAAGTGTTCGGGAGAAAATAGGGGTGAAACCAAGCCGCACGGTCTGGCCGTGTGAGACCACACAACCATGTGGAGTGACTGTGTGACACTCACACGGGCCATGCGACTGACTGTGGCAGATTTTTATGTCCTTTTCCCACTTGAACTCTCCAAGTGATCTCTCCAAGCACCTATATAAAGGGCCCAAGGGCTGCACAAAATTATCATCATTCATACAACATACAACACACTAAAATACACAGGATTACAAGATCAAAGGTCTTTTGAGAGAGGTGGGCTAGGTTACGAAGAACACCACAAGGCCTTTCATATCTACGGAAGCACAAGAACCTCGAAGGCTTGGAAGGAAGATCCATCCTGACAAGAAGGGGTTTTCTTTCTTAGTTTAGATATCTTGTCTGTACTTAAACGATGTCACAATGTTGATTTCAAGTTTTTCTATGAATTTGTTATCAATATTAGGCTAATCTTTCGGATCCTAGGGCATAATCAAAACCGTATATTCATGTTAAATCTTGATTAATCGTTTTCTTAATTGATTCATGTATTCTATGTTATGAATTTGAGTGCGAATTCTTAATTTTTGATTATTTGGCCAATAATTTGCATGTCATACTTTTTATTCCATAATCCGGGTAATGCATCGGGAGACTACATCTGTTTGTGGGGAGTATTTCAATTCAAAGATCTGTTGGGAGTTAATAATAGTTGTGATGCATCGAGAGACCTCAATTATTATTATTCTATTATTTATGTGCCACCCGGGAAGAGGAATAAACTATTATAGAAATTGAATCCATATGAACGCATGAATTGGTTTTGTGAAACATTAATTAGATTTAATATTGAAGAAGCATGGTGAGATTATGTGCCTAGGGTTGCTTCTATTTTTGTTGAAAATACTTGTGGAGTTCGAAAATTTATTTCTTTTTATTTCTTTAATTTTTGATTTTTATAAAACACTTGATATTCAATTGCTTCAATAAAATGGAATACAATATTATTATAGCCTAAGTGTTTCGTATTCAATCCCTGAGGAATAGACCTTGCTTTCCATTATCCTATAAACTACACTGTACACTTGCAGTATACAGATCCAAAATATTTTTGGCGAACAATCATCCTCCAAGTAACGATCTAATTCATCAACTGTGCTTTTACTAGATACAAACATTTCATAATCCATCCAATCATCAACTTCCACAAGTCATGAAGCCTCACCCACAAAACTAGATTGAGCATTGTTGTTTCCATTAATATGATATTTCTTCAACAAATCATCACACATTCTTTGCACATTCCCAATCTCATGCTTAGCATTTTCTCCACAGAGTTTGGGAAAATAATACTCAACCAACATCATTTTGAACCTCAGATCCAACACAGTAGCCAACGTAAGACACCATGGATCACTACCCAATATTTTTCAAATTTATACATCATCTTTGATGCCATGAACTTAATTTCATTGTGTGAAGATGCAACCCACTCATTCAATGAAATTTTAATTTTGTAAATTTCAGGAAAAAACATAATAGTTGTGGGATATTTGTTGGAAAATTTATGTAATAGATTTTGATGATACCATGTAAAACTTAGATTAGGATATTGGCACCCTAATTCTACTGTAAAATCAACTATGTAATAGATAGAGTTCTATTAGCTGATTTAAAGAAGCCAAGTTGAAGATTGCAGAAGTTGACTGAAGATTGAAGTGAAGATCTTCTTTGTGTGTCGGTGTCACCGAAAGGTGCAAAGTGAAGGATCGACACAAGTACCCGAGCAATTGCCTCTACCATCGATCGACAAATTTGAGTCACTCCAAGATAAGTGGAGATGATTGTCTAAGGGCTTAAGCAGCAAAAAGGACCCAATAAAGCTGAAGAGATCCATTGTTAAGCAAAGTCAAATGTTTGCTGAAAGTAGAAACATGTCGACTGCAGACCATAAAGCTTTTTTGCTGAAAGAGTGCAAAAAGCAAGGAACTAATGGGATGCTCCTGCAAACCTGCAGAGATTCAGGCATATTGTAGAGCATTAATACTATGATCAGTCTACATCAAATGATGCAAGTCAAGACAAGCCAACGACCATAAAGTGTAGTTTGAAAAATGCATCTATCTCTTCATTTGAGAGAAGGTTACCAATTCTAATAGACACAAGCTTACTTGCAAGCAAAAGCAAAATTCTCTCAAGCATTCTATTCATTCCTCAAGCCTAAACTCAAAGGAAATCGATCCAACACACTCAGTGAAGGAAATACAACTTCAAACTGTTGAAGAGGAAATCTTTGTTGAAAGACAACGGTCCGCACATCTAAGGTTGAAGGAAGTGTAGTAAGGTTCGATTCGAACCAAAGTTTTGGACATGTTGGAGGGTTGCATGACCAATCCAAAAGTCTCAAGAAGTCAAGTAGCAGACGTACATCTTGTGAAGAGTCGAAAGTGCTAGAAGCAAAGCCAGCTGTGTGATCAAGGCCTAGCTTAGACTGTCACCATTTTGTAACAAAGTCACCGTTACTTAGTGGATTACCTCTAGGGGTTGGAGAAGAGTGGATTAGAGGAATTATCCCATCCCCGAACCACTATAAAAATTGCTCTGTGTTGTTTACATTCAACACTTTAGTTCTTGCATATCTTATATGTTGATTGTTATATTTTCTAAGTCAACTCATAATAACTTAACCATAAAATAAGTGTTGAAAACATATTTTAATCAAAGGGTGAAAGACTCCCGCTGAAAAACTAAAAGTCTGCTGTTTTTATAAAAGAGTCAGCTTATGAGCTGAGTTATCTTATCAACAGCTCTCTCGAGTCTGTTGAGTGGCTAACTCTATTGTGAAGGTTGGACTAAGTTTTCCCTCAAGGACCTAGCTGACTTTGTGTCTAAAACTCTGATTTAAAAAGGACTAAAATCGAAAATTTGGTAAAGTCTATTCAACCCCCCTTCTAGACATTACATTATCACCTATTGGGACCTACAATATTTAGTACCCGATAATATCTCCGTCACAGTATAAAATAGCTTCAACTTGTCATATATTTCATTAGCCAACTCCCACTCAGAATCAAGAGGACGACATTCAAAATTTGAATCTCGTTGTTTCAAATGAGAGAACAAACTTTGGGAAAATTGCAATTTTGGTCCCATAACTTTGGGGGGGTGTCAAAACTAGTCCCACTCGATTTTAATTTTTCAAAAACACCCCGTAATTTATAAATTGAATCAATTTGAGGACACATTCCACCGGCGATTGGAATTGTCGCCGGAATTCGTCATGTGAGAAGCACATGACTGAAAATTTGGGGATTTCTTGACACGGTGGAAATTAAATTGCCAGCATGGAAAATAAATTTGGAGGAAAAAGACTTGTGCATTTCACGTGCCTACATTGAAATACCAAAGACACAATTAAAAATCCTAATCAGATTTTCTAACCCAAAAACTCTACATTCTCGCCAAAACCTAAAACGCAAAAAATTTCTTAAAGGAGGTTGGTGCTTATTTATGTTTTTCAATTGAAGATGATGATTCAAAGAAGGAATATACATCTGCCACCACCAGTATACGGTAAGTCGAGATTCCTTTCACTTTAGTTTATAAAAATGGTTTTAATGGTTTTATATACGTGGTGTGGACCACTTGTGCATTTAAGAAGTGGAAATGGTATACACCCGTGAACATTTAAGCTTTCTTGTGTTTGTCATATGGAGACATGTGGGGTTCTAAGGTTGAGGGGGGTCCTTTTATCTATTTTTTATTATATTTTTTGTCTTATTTGTTTATTATTATTGATTTTTTATTTTCCTCTTTTCCACAGATCCGAAGTCGAATTCGTTCACTTTAGTGATGCATTATAGTGGATCTTTTGTGTTAGTACCTCAAACACGAGTATGTAGGGGTCAAAGGTTAGTGCTTGACTATGTTACCCCATCTCTTATGTGTAATTCCAAATTGAAAGAATGGAGTGACAAAGTGAAGGGATAAATGGGAATAAGAGGTTCTATAATCTTGAAAATGATGGGTTTATTTTATTGGTATCGATAGTGATATAAGAAAATGGGCTAAAAATATGTTCAAAATAGAGAGATGCATGTGTATGTAGATGTAATTGTTAACAATGATCAAAATGGATATCGAATGATGGTATTGATGATATGGATGAGGGTTTAATGGGCACTATTTGGGATACACTTGATGATATAACTGTGGGTAGAGATGGGAATTTGGTTTCGATTCTAAGTTCTTTGGAAGACTCGACTATAATATGAGTACCGAGAGCACTTAGGATGATGAATGTGGGAACAAAATGTAGACCAGTTAGATGAATATAATGATGAGAGGGATGGCTTAGAAGGATCGGATGACACTAGTGGTGAAGAAAATGTTGTGGGAGTTGGGATTGATTTTGATGAGAGCAAAGTTTCGATGATGAACATGGGCAAGACATCATGTATTCAATCGTGCATTAATGTCTCCGATCCAAAAGATTTGAGTTAGGCATGATTTTGGTACAAAGGAAGAATTTAGAAAGGCATTCACCTCATGCTATTAGGTCCAAAAGAACACCGAATTTCACATAAAATGACGAAGGAGGGTGTATGTCAAATGTCTTTGATGAAATTTGTAAATGGAGAATAATGCTCTAAAGGTGAAAGAAGAAATGACTTTTCAAATTACTTTATTTATCCCTAATCATTCCCGCCACCGTTGTTCCATGTAAAAATGTGAAAACCAAATGGTTGAGTGAAAATTACATACAAAAGTTTCAAATCGGATCCCGGAAGGAATGTCAAGGGTTTTAGATTGGATGTCATGAATGAGATTAAAGTGCATGTGTCCAAACAACAAGCCTATAGGACCAAAAGGAGGGCATTGAATATGATTGAGGAGACCCTAATATTCAGTTTACAAAACTTTGGGACTATTCAAGAGTCGAGAAAATCCAATCCTGGAAGCACAATTATTTTGACAACAGAGGATGAAAATGGTGAGAATAGGTTCAGTAAGTTTTATTGTTGTTTTGAGGCTTTGAAAAGGGGGTTCATGGGAGGGTGCATACCAATTATTGGTGTAGATGGATGTCATCTAAAGATCCCACATGGAGGATATTTGCTAACTGCAGTGGGTGTTGACCCAAATAATAACCTCTATCCCATATCTTATGCAATTGTGTGTAAAGAAACTAAGGATACATGGACATGGTTTCTAACTGTGCTGAAGTCAGATTTGAGCATTGTAAGGAATGACCTTCTGACCTTTATGTCTGATAAGCAGAAGGGGTTGATACAGGAATTTCATGAAGTATTCCCAGGTAGTAGCCATAGATATTGTGTAAGACACTTGCACAACAATTTCAAGAATGCAAGTTTCAGGGGTTTGAGTTTTAAGAATGCACTATGGAGGGCAGCCCAGGCTACAACAGAGGGTGAATTTAATATGAGGATGAGGGAGATGAAAGCATTGAGTGAATCTGCATGGGAATGGTTTAATGATAAACCTCCATCTGAATGGTCTAAATCTCATTTCTCTGAATTACCCAAGTGTGATATGCTCCTCAATAATGTCTGTGAAAGCTTCAACTCTAACATATTAGATGCTAGAGAGAAGCCAATCATTACTATGTCTGAATGGATCAGGGAGTTCTTGATGAGAAGGTTGCAGGAAAATAGGGACAGGGCAGCTTCAAAATGGAAGGGAAGGTTATGCCCCAAAATTAGAAAGATAATTGAGAAGCATATGGAGACTATAACTGACTGCATTCCCATAAAGGCAGATGATTTTCACTATCAAATATCATGCTCTAGTGGTGGTCAGTTTACTATGGACTTGGACAAGCAAGTTTGCACATGTAGGTCGTGGGGGTTGAGTGGCATACCATGTAAGCATGCCCTTAGAGCCATTGTCAACCAAAAATGGGATCCAGAGGACTATGAAGTTCTTGCTACTATGTTGAGACTTATATGAGAGTTTATGAACCTGCAATAATGCCAATTAATGGAGAGATTTTATGGAGGGAGACCATGTATATCCCTCCATTGCCTCCTAATTTTGGTAGGGCTGTGGGCAGACCTTCTAGTGCTAGAAGAAGAGAGCCGGATGAGGCAAATGTGAAAAGCAAGAAAAAGCTAGGGGGCCACAAGGAATGTACAGACTTGAAAGACAACAATCCACATTGAAGTGTAAAACTTGCAAGACACCTGGCCACAATTCATTGACATGTCCACAAAGAGGAGCAAATCAAAATGCACAGAACTCAACTCCCACAGATCCAGGAGATAGCAATATAACAACTGAAACCAGTGTAAGAAGGAAAAAAGTCATGGTAAGCAATTTTTTTTTGTGTTTTAAACATATATATATATATATATATATATATATATATATATTAATGTTTTGTGTATTTATGCAGGTTATGAGGAAAAACAATACAGAAACTGATGTTGGACAATCCAGCCCTTTCATACCACCAAGGCCAACTATTTTACCACCAAGGAAGGATCAGGGATTAGACAATGAAGTAGAAACAATTGCAAGTCGACAGCCTATCAATATTTTCCAGGATGTGCAACCTCACAAGACTAGTCCTTCGTGTTTCAACGACCATATGTCTAAAGCCAACATAGAACCCGCAATGTCTAATCCTTTGCAAAGAAGTGCAAACATTAGGGTACCTCCATCAATAGTTGGTGGGTACATAGACCAAACCATGCTTCACAACAAAGCGAGAACAATTCAATAATAGTAGAAGGGGAAAAAATATTTCGATCCGTCTCAAGCAAGTCGAGTGTTGGGAAACAAGAAAAATGTGAAAAGAAGGGGAAGAAACAGGGGAATTAATTCATTTTGATATTTTTAGTCTCATTGTGATGTTTTGTCAAATGGATGTGCCATTGGTATTTGTCACGCCCCAAACGGACGCGATTTAACGATCCACAACTTAAATACAATAACCAAACAAATTCCGGCATAAATATCAACGAAAACCCAATGAGACAGAGAGTCTAAATAGAAATGGAAATAAATTACAAGTACGAATACAACTTACGAGTCTACAATCCATAATCCATTTTACAACCCGGAAATCAACAAAATATAGCAACTTAAAGTCAAAGGGTCCTACGCCCTTCGATTACAAATGGAATGGAACGAAATACAAAAGTCCGACAACAACATAAGAAAAGAGTCCAATCAACAACAAGAAATAGTAAATCCGATAAGCGGAGTACAAGGTCTCAATCCGAGCTGTTCAACATCTTCAACGAAATCCTCATCTAAGGTTAGAAAATAGGTGGGGATGAGACAAAAATCTCGATGGGTGGTGGGGTGATCGTGTGAAAGTGTGGCGCAATATAGTTAATGTGAGAAAACAATTATATGAAAACGCGCGTGAGTATGATGCATGGATTCACACACGTCATAAAGTAAGCGTCGTGATAAAATATTTAAATAATATACTTATACTGATTCAGAAAACAGATTCATGGTCACACAGCACTATGTGATTCATTCAAGACAGTAGATTGCGTGCGGAAGTGTAACGCCAATCCCAATGCAAGGCAAATAATGGTTGCGTCACGGATTTGTAGCGCCAACTAATGCAAAACGGTAGTGGTTGCATATGGAAATGTAACGCCAACCAAAATGGGTCCGATAACTCCGGAATCGTGTGGATCGATGCGCGATTCCTTCGTTCTTCCTTGTAACTCCCCAATCAATATGGTCCAAGACCGCACCTTATCGCTCCGTAGGCAAAGACAAAATCCACAGTGGAGCTTGCAAGGCTCGGATCCGTCATAATCATGATTATACCGTACTACGACCCGCTTCCTTGGACAAACTTCGTCCCTCGCGGGATTAGGACGATGGGGCCGGAAGAGTGGAATAGTGGAAAGAGCCTGCCGGTTCCATCCCCGACGTATCCATTCCCGAGTGAGCTCGACACACCAAGTTGACTCAGGCAGGAAAGTAATTACAAGTACAAGCAGTCAACCGGGCAGTCGAGTATTATTGATTCATGGAAGCAGTTTTAGGAAAATTTTTGAAAAACGCGAGTGGCAATTATGGCGTTGGTGGAGTTTTTGGATGAAGATGATCATCGGAAGGATAAGAAATCTTCGATATCTTGAAAGATTAGGTGGAACATGAGTCCCGTTATAGATTCAAAATCGCAAGGCGAGGAAGTCGCTCCGCGATCGTTATTAATCGGTCAAATTGATCCGATAAGTCAAGGGTTTTTGGGAAAGTAAAATACTTTAATTAAATCTCCAAGTCAGAGGGTCCAGGGCTATTTTAGTAAAAGAGAAAATAATTTGAGTTAGGTCCTTTATAAAAGAAAAATTGTAATTTAGCCCCGTTTTGTAAAAACTAACACTTTTGGGGTTAAAAATTGAATAAATAAATATTCCGACCTTGAAAAATTAAGAGGTCAGTTCCTAAATTCTCCAAATTGTCCAGAGATTCAGGTTTTTAAAATTTTGAGGTCGAGAGTTTGTAAAATTCTCACATTGGCCCCAAATTTGTAAAAATTGCCAATTCGGACCTTAAGTTTTAAAAATTCGGAACTCACAAACCGGAAGGGCTTTTAATGTGATTCCAGTTGGAAAATGTCACTAAGGTTAGTAGGATATTGGGACAAAAGCAGTTTTTAAAAGAAATATGTGTAGGTCCTTTAACTTTTGAAAATATCATTTTTGTCCCATTTTGAAATAATTGCCTTTAAGGCTTTTAGGGGTCCAATTATTATGAAATTTGAACCTTGGGTCCAAAATATAATTAATTTATAGTTAAGTTAGTATTTCCAGGTGCATGGGCTGCATAAGTCCTGGAAATTTCATTTGGGTCCTCAAGTTTAGTATTTTACACATTAGTCCCTCAATTTTAGAAAAATTGTTTTCCAAGCCCTAACCACTTGGGATTTTAGAACACGTTTAAAATATGTCATTCCCAGTACCTTAAGAGTAAAAATTTCAAATTTTAAAGTTTAGGTCTGGTACAGTTTTAAAATTGCAAAGTAGCCCTTAAACTTACAAAATTTTACAATCTAGTCCTTGGGCTTTTAAAGGTTGATTTTATTTATCTTAAAACTCTTAAAACTTTATTAAAATGTCCAAAAGTCATTTTTGAACCTGAGTACAGTCCCAAATTTCGAAATTTGCAGAGGGGTCCTTTAACTTTTATTTTCTTGCAATTTAGTACACCAACTTTCCATTTTTACATTTTTAAGTCCAAAATTGAAATTTAATCAATTATGCTAGACTTTTACAGGTTATAAGGCATCCAAAACATAGATTTTAAAGATCATACACATGCATGTCCAATACATACAAGAATTCATCAATTAAAACATTAAATTGCACATGCATGCACCTAAAATTCAATAAATAGCAAATTTGAGCAACGCTTGAGAATTTTCATGACTTGATACATAAAATTGACATGCAATACATAGATTATATATATCTCAAGGCTCATGATCAAATTTTCTACATGCATTTAATCAAAACACCTAAAAGTTGGAAAATATTTTTCCACCCACCTTAAAATTGGAAATTGTGAAATAAAAGGATAATTTCACAAATTTTGATGAGGCTTCTTAGGTCAGCCCCTAAGTCAAGAAATATCAAAAATTTGAAGTTAGAAAAATGAGAGAAAAATTAAGGATAAAAAGAAGGAAATAAGGAAAGGAGAAGGACTACACTTTACCTTGTGTAGTAGGTGTTTGGAGACTAGATGAAGCTTGAAAATTGGAAATTTTGGCTCAACTCCAAAATCACCTAAGGTCAGCCCCTATTTCTCAAAAATGAAAAAGGGGTGTTAAAATTTGAAAAAAATAGAAAGAGTAGGAAAGAAGAAGGGGTCTAGTACTCAATTCTTACCTTGTAGTCTAAATTCTCTACTAGTTTCTCTTCAAGCTTGAGGTCCTTCTTCAAAAATGTTGTCAAGCTCTAATCTTCAAAGTCTTCTAAATGTACCTCCAAACCAAATTCAAACTTAAGTTAAGAAGGTGGAAGAGATGAACAATGTGATATCAAAATGGATTGAAGATAAAAATTTCTTACCTTGGTATAGTGATGGTTCGATTTTTATGGAGTATAAGGAGGAAAATGTTGAAAATTTTTCTAAGTATAGAAGAAGAAAATAAGAAGAAAAGTAGAGAGAAGTTGGGAGTTTTTAGAGAGAAGGAGGAGGATTTGTGTAGGAGATGAATGTGTTAGTGATAAAAATGAAATGTAATTTTGGCACAAAATGGCCCTCATGGCCGTCCACCTAGTGAGAGAGAGGGAGAGGAATTTTTTTCAAATTGTGTCTTGCATTTTGCCTCATGCATGAGAGACAATTTGAAGGTCAATTGTGTATGGGTAAGACTTGATTGAATGGAATGTTGGAAGACTTCCAACATGTTGGCAAAAAAAAATATTAAAGAAGTGATGTGGGGATGATGTGTATAATGTTTGAATTAATGGTATAATTATACACAAGATGACTAATATATGGTATAGGTGTACAAGAGTTGGATGATATTTTTACTCCAAAATATCAATGTTGGCATTCACTTCAAGGGTATTATGGTAATTCCATATATTTTCTTTTGTCCCAAATTTGATGATAATAGATGAAATATATCAATCTCCAAAATATTTAGTGATTTCCTTGATCACTTGTAAGTCTCATGATCACTTAATCTAAATCAAAATATTAATTCTATAAGGTAAAAGTCTCTAAAATAAATAGTCTCTTAAAATTCTAAGGTGACTAATAAATACAAAAATAGTAATAATGATCAATCAAGTGATCATAAATGAGGAATAGAATTAAATAAGATCATGATCACAAGTAATTAAATAAAATGAAATAAAATACAAAATGTATATATTATTAATAATTACCCGTCAAAATGACGCGGTAAAATAGTCGATCAAAAGTATAAACGACAATAAGGATCAATTAATAGTTCGGAAAAATCGGGGCTTCACATCCTCCCCTCCTTAAAAGAATTTGGTCCCCAAATTCTCTTCTTAATCGTTCGATATTGATTCCTTATGTCTTCTTCCATCTCCCACGCGTTGAGTCTTCGTCTCGGTTGTGGTTCTCGCCACACTACTTTAACCATCGAATTTCTCTCTTACGCAATCGTCGTATGTCTTTGATCAATGATCCGGGTTGGCCTCTCGGTGTAGGATAGATTTTCCATTAGAGGAGGAGTATCTCGAGTGATGATATGCTCGGGATCTGGTTGATACTTCTTCAGTCTTGACACGTGGAATACATCGTGCATTCCCGCATATGGTGCTGGTAACTCAAGTCGGTAGGCTAACTTCCCGATCCTCTGTAAAATCTTGTAAGGTCCAACATATCTCGGACTCAACTTGCCTCCTTTCTTCGGATTGATCAATCCTTTCCGTGGTGAGAGTCTGAGAAATACTTCATCACCGACTTCAAATTCCAAATCCTTTCTTCTCTTGTCCGCGTAACTCTTTTGGCGGCTCTGAGCTGTGCGAATCCGCTCCTTGATCAGCTTGACCTTCTCCATGGCCTCCTGAACTAAGTCGACCTTTGGAATCGTGGGCGACTTTTCGTTTCTCTTTCGGAGTCCATTGGTCGTCAATCTCCCAGTGTAGTGGGGATCTACATTTTCGCCCATATAATGCCTCGTAGGGTGCCATCCCAATCGTGGCCTGATAACTGTTATTGTAGGCGAACTCGGCTAATGGTAAGTGCGAATCCCAACTTCCTTGAAAATCCAAGGTGCAGGCTCGCAACATATCTTCAAGGGTTTGAATTGTTCGCTCAGACTGTCCATCGGTTTGTGGATGTCTTCTTTGTCTTTGAAACTTAGCGAGGTACCCAATTCCTCGTGCAGCACTTCCAAAACTGAGACAAATCTCGGGTCTCTGTCGGATACTATGTCGACTGGTACTCCATGCAGTCGAATGATTTCTCGGATATAAGTCTGTGCAAGTTTCTGCAAGCTATCAGTTTTCTTGATGGGTAAAAAGTGTGCAGATTTCGTGAGTCGGTCTACAACTACCCAAATAGCATCATGGCCTCCTCTGGTCCTTGGTAGATCCGTCACGAAGTCCATCGTTATGTGTTCTTATTTCCACGGGAATTCTCAACGATTGTAGTAAACCGGATGGTCGTTGGTGTTTGTTTTTACTCGTTGACAAGTCAAACATCTCGCAACGAATTCTCGCTACTTGGTTCTTCATGTTTACCCACCAATAACTCCTTTTCAAATCCTTATACATCTTGTTTCCTCCGGGATGTATAGTGTATTTTGAACGGTGTGCCTCTGCTAGATTCTACTCCTAACTGCTCGTCATTTGGTACACACACTCGATTCCGAATCGATAACTCCATCTTCGTGTACCGAGAATTCCGATCTCTCTCCTTTAAGTATCTTCTCCTTCGTTTTTGAAGATGTGCATCTTTCCCTTGCGCTTCTTTGATCTCATTCAGCCAGTTCGGGTTTAACCGAAATGTTAGCACATGAAATCGAGTATTGGTTCTTGTCGATTCCAATTGCTCGGCTCTTCTAATGATTCCCACTCTCGAATCATAAGTCTCGCTAAGCTCGCTTTACAGAGCGCGTTTGCTACGACGTTAGCTTTCCCTAGGGATGGTATTGAATATCAAAGTGATAGTCCTCAATCAACTCCATCCATCTCCGTTGCCTCAGATTGAGATCTTTCGGGAGAATAGATACTTCAAGCTCTTATGATCCGTGAAAACCGTAAATGTTGCTCCGTAGAGACAGTGTCTCCATTTCTTCAACGCGAACACTATTGCTGCCAATTCCAAGTCATGCGTTGGATAATTGGCCTCATACGGCTTGAGCTTTCGTGATGCATAAGCGATAACTTTTCCTTGTTGCATGAGCACGCTCCTAGTCCTTCTCTTGATGCATCACCAGAGACGACAAAGTTTTCTGTTCCCTTTGGAAGGGCTAAGATTGGGAGTGTAGTAAGTCGTTTCTTCACTCTTTGAAACTCGCCTCGCACTTGTCATTCCACTCAAACTTGACTTGCAGGTTAGTCGAGTGAGTGGTCCGGCTATCTTGGAGAAGTCCTGGATAAATCTTCGATAATATCCAGCTAGTCCTAGTCTGTACCTTGAAGGATCTACCGCAATCCCCCGAGTGCCGGATACTATGTGTCCCAAGAACGCGACTTCACTAAGCCAAAATTCGCGATTCTTGAATTTGGCATACAGCCTTATGCTCGTAGTGTCTCTAAAACGATTTTGGATGACGTTCGTGCTCTTCTTTAGACTTAGAGTATACGAGTATGTCATCAATGAATATCACTACGAATTGATCCAAATAAGGTTGGAAGACTCGATGCATTAGGTCCATAAATGCCGTTGGTGCATTCGTGGATCGAAAGGCATCACTACAAACTCGTAGTGTCCATATCGAGTTTGAAATGCGATTTTGGAAATGTCTCCTTCGCGGATCTTGAGTTGATAATATCTCATCGTAAGTCAAACTTCGAGTACACCGTTGCTCCTTGAAGTTGATCAAATAGTTCGTCTATCCTCGGGAGGGGATTATGGTCATACTATTAAGTCCACGATAATCTATACATAGTCTTAATGTGCCATCCTTCTTTTTTGACGAACAAAGACAGTGCTCCCCACGGAGACGTACTCGGTCGGATAAATCCCACATCCATCAGTTTTTGTAATTGCGTTTTCAACTCTTGTAACTCAAGAGGAGCCATTCTATACGGTGTTCTGGCAATCGGGGCAGTCCCTGGCAACACCTCGATGGTGAACTCGACTTCCCTATCCGGAGGGACAGTGGTGAGTTCTTGTGGAAATACATCCGTGTATTCTGATACTACAGGTACTTGGTTGATTTGTGTCTCAACCTTGGGTTTGTTAATTACAAACGCCAAGTACCCCTGAGCCCCTCTAGTGATCGCCCTTCTCGCTTTCATTGCTGAAATGATTGGGGCAATCTTAACTTGTGCCCTTCCCGAAATCTCCACTTCGGGTTTTCCGGGTTCACATAGCTTAATGGACTTGTTATGGCAGTCCATTTGTGCATGGTGTGCAGATAACCAGTTCATTCCCAATATCACGTCGTATTCGGATATAGGTAATAAGATCAAATCGGCAGAATGTTTATCTCAAAGAATCTTAACTTCGCATGCATTATAGATAATATCGTTATCCGACTTGCACCCATAGGAGTTGACACTTCTAAACATATAGGCATATGTTCCATGCATGCATGCGGTTTGTGTATAAAATGCGGTGCAACAAATGAATGCGTTGATCCAGGGTCGAACAAAGATATTTTAGCGTAGTGGTTAGATACTGAAGCGCACCTTCCACCACATCGTTGCCTCCGGAGCCTCCCGTCCGGCTAGTGCAAAAGCTCGAGCGGGCATCCTTGCCCGATTACCCGGCCATTTCCCGGCTTTCGCGTCAGGCTGCGTCTATTTGGTTCGGTCATTGTACTTGGCAATCTTGCACCGGTGTCGACATTACCACAAAGCAAACACCTTCCTTGTTTACGCCTTGATTGTTGGCGGTATGTCCGATTTCGGCAATGTGCACACTCTTGACCCGGCTTTTCTTGCACTCGTCTCTTTCTTTGTCTGCATTCGTTAATGGTCCCTTCAAACTTAGCGGCGGTTTAGATGGTTGTCCCACAATGTCCTCTTAAGATCTGTTTCGATGGCCTATTCTGCTGAATCATCAATACAGCTGATTCGATCCCGACTCAATGCGGAGAGTTGCCTTTTCGCGGCCGGTGAGTAGGTTGCGATTCAACGATCAACATTGTTTTCAAGTTCCGTTTCAATCCTCGAGTGAACTTGTAAAGCTTATCCTCTTGATCGATTGTCCCCAGAGCATACTTGGACAATCGGTGAAACTCGGACTCGTCATCGAGCTATCGATTCCCTTGCCTCAATCTGTGAAATTCATCTCGGCGTGCTTTTTCACAACCTGTGGAATATCTTGTTCATTGAACTCGGCCCAAGAAATTTCCCCATGTTTTTACTACTCGGTCCTGTTCCCATCTCCTTTCAATCGCCCTCCACCGGTCTCTAGCGGCCGATTCTGACGAAATACAACGAGTGTGACTCGCTCGTCGGAGTATTGAAGAGTATTGAAGATATTTTCCAGCTTCTCTATCCATTCTTCTACTTTTCACATCGTCCGCTCTCCCAAGAAGGTTGGTGGGTCGAACCGCAGAATCGCTCCAACGTGCGATCGTTCGCCTCTCGGGCGGGTTCGGGAGCACGGGGTTGAGGCTCGCCGTTGCCTCATAAAAACCAAGATTTCTTTGTAAGGCTTGTGCGGTCGATTGTCTCCCGCAGAGGTGGAGGAGGTGGTGGTAATTCCGGAGAGGGTACCCGATCCCCGGGTACATTGTCGTCTCCTCGTGGAACGCGACGAGGTCTCCCACGCCCTCGATGTTCTCCGCCATTCTCGTATCTTGAAGCGTTAGTTGCGATTCACGAGTAAATGAATACAATAATTATTCGTAAAACAAGTAATATCGCAGGAAAGTAACAACAAGACTAAGGCGGATCACCAAAGGTAGAGAAAGGATAAGAAGAGAATAAGGAAGAATGAATAAGGGAAATCGATCAAGAATCAACTAAGTCAAAACAAGTATGACTATGAAATCTCAAAATATGCGTTCTAACTTAGTTCAAACATCAATAAGGCGTTCTATGCCAATTTGAAATCGATTTCACACTTAATTGGTCAAGTCGCGGTAATACCCAAAACAGGCATCGAGGTCCTATCCCGGGTCGGCTCGGTGTAAGTTTCCATTTTACTAGCCGAGCTCGATACCACTCTAATCATCACGCCCAAACGGGACGCGACGAACGATCCACAACTTAAATACAATAACCAAACAGTCCGAGACAAATATCAACGAGAACCCAATGAGACAGAGTCTAAATAGCAAGGAAATAAATAACAAGTACGAATACAACTTACGATCTACAATCCATAATCCATTTTACAACCCGGAAATCAACAAAATATAGCAACTTAAAGTCAAAGGGTCTACGCCCTTGATTACAAATCGGAATGGAACGAAATACAAAAGTCCGACAACAACAACATAAGAAAAGAGTCCAATCAACAACAAGAAATAGTAAATCCAAAGAAGCGGAGTACAAGGTCTCAATCCGAGCGGTTCAACATCTTCAACGAAATCCTCATCTAAGGTTAGAAAATAGGTGGGGATAAGACAAATCTCGATGGATGGAGTGATCGTGTAAGTGTGGCACATTATAGTTAATGTGAGAAAACAATTATATGAAAACGCGTGAGTATGATGCATGGATTCACACACGATTCGTAAGCGTCGTGATAAAATATTTAAATAATATACTTATACGATTCAGAAAAGCGATTCATGGTCACACAGCACTATGTGATTCATTCAAGACAGGTAGATTAAATGCGGAAGTGTAACGCCAATCCCAATGCAAGGCAAATAATGGTTGCGTCGGATTTGTAGCGCCAACCAATGCAAAAATGGTAGCGGTTGCGTGCGGAAATGTAACGCCAACCAAAACGAGTCCGATAACTCGGAATCGTGTGGATCGCAATGATTCCTTCGTTCTTCCTTGTAACTCCCGGTCAAGATGGTCCAAGACCGCACCTTATCGCTCCGAGGCAAAGATAAAATCATGTGGAGCTTGCAATGCTCGGATCCATCATAATCATGATTATACTCGTACTACGACCCGCTTCCCTTGAAAAACTCCGTCCCTCGGTTGCGGAATTAGGACGATGGGGCAGGAAGAGTGGAATAGCAGCCGAGCTGCCCGGTTCCATCCCGGCGTATCCATTCCGAGTTGTGAGCTCGACACACCAAGTTGACTCAGCAGAAAGTAATTACAAGTACAAGCGAACCAAGGCAATCGAGTATTATTGATTGGGAAGCGATTTTAGGAAAATTTTTAAAAAACGCGAGTGGCAATTATGGCGTTGGTGGAGTTTTTGGATGAAGATGATCATCGGAAGGATAATAAATCTTCGATATCTTGAAAGATTAGGTGGAACATGAGTCCCATTATAGATTCAAAATCGCAAGGCGAGGAAGTCGCTCTCGCTATCGTTATTAATCGGTCAAATTGATCCGATAAGTCAAGGGTTTTTGGGAAAGTAAAATACTTTAATTAAATCTCCAAGTCAGAGGGTCCAGGACTATTTTAGTAAAAGAGAAAATAATTTGAGTTAGGTCCTTTATAAAAGAAAAATTATAGTTTAGCCCCGATTTTTAAAAACTAACACTTTTGGGGTTAAAAATTTAATAAATAAATATCCCGACCTTGAAAAATTAAGAGGTCAGTTCCTAAATTCTCCAAATTGTCCAGAGATTCAGGTTTTTTAAAATTTTGAGGTCGAGATTTTGTAAAATTCTCACATTGGCCCCAAATTTGTAAAAATTGCCAATTCGGACCTTAAGTTTTAAAAATTCGAACTCACAAACCGGAAGGGCTTTTAATGTTATTCCAGTTGGAAAATGTCACTAAGGTTTGTAGGATATTGGGACAAAAGCAGTTTTTAAAAGAAATATGTGTAGGTCCGTTAACCTTTGAAAATATCATTTTTGTCCCATTTTGAAATAATTGCCTTTAAGGCTTTTAGGGTCCAATTATTATGAAATTTGAACCTTGGGTCCAAAATATAATTAAGTTATAGTTAAGTTAGTATTTCTAGGTGCATGGGCTGCATAAGTCCTGGAAATTTCATTTGGGTCCTCAAGTTTAGTATTTTACACATTAGTCCCTCAATTTTAGAAAAATTATTTTCCAAGCCATAACCACTTGGGATTTTGGAACACCTTTAAAATATGTCATTCCCAGTACCTTAAGAGTAAAAATTTCGAATTTTAAAGTTTAGGTCTGGTACAGTTTAAAAAATTGCAAAGTAGCCCTTAAACTTACAAATTTTACAATCTAGTCCTTGGGCTTTTAAAGGTTGATTTTATTTATCTTAAAACTCTTAAAACTTTATTAAAATGTCCAAAAGTCATTTTTGAACCTGAGTACAGTCCCAAATTTCGAAATTTGCAGAGGGGTCCTTTAACTTTTATTTTCTTGCAATTTAGTCCACCAACTTTCCATTTTTACATTTTTAAGTCCAAAATTGAAATTTAATCAATTATGCTCGACTTTTCCAGGTTATAAGGCATCCAAAACATAGATTTTAAAGATCATACACATGCATGTCCAATACATACAAGAATTCATCAATTAAAATATTAAATTGCACATGCATGCACCTAAAATTCAATAAATAGCAAATTTGAGCAACTCTTGAGAATTTTCATGACTTGATACATAAAATTAACATGCAATACATAGATTATATATATCTCAAGACTCATGATCAAATTTTCTACATGCATTTAATCAAAACACCTAAAAGTTGGAAAATATTTTTCCACCCACCTTAAAATTGGAAATTGTGAAATAAAAGGATAATTTCACAAATTTTGGATGGGGCTTCTTAGGTCAGCCCCTAAGTCAAGAAATATCAAAAATTTGAAGTTAGAAAAATGAGAGAAAAATTAAGGATAAAAAGAAGGAAATAAGGAAAGGAGAAGGACTACACTTTACCTTGTGTAGTAGGTGTTTGGAGACTAGTTGAAGCTTGAAAATTGGAAATTTTGGCTCAACTCCAAAATCACCTAAGGTCAACCCCTATTTCTCAAAATTGAAAAAGGGGTGTTAAAATTTGAAAAAAATAGAAAGAGTAGGAAAGAAGGGGTCTAGTACTCAATTCTTACCTTGTAGTCTAAATTCCTCTACTAGTTTCTCTTCAAGCTTGAGGTCCTTCTTCAAAAATGTTGTCAAGCTCTAATCTTCAAAGTCTTCTAAATGTACCTCCAAACCAAATTCAAACTTAAGTTAAGAAGGTGGAATAGATGAACAATGTGATATCAAAAATGGATTGAAGATAAAATTTCTTACCTTGGTATAGTGATGGTTCGATTTTTATGGAGTATAAGGAGGAAAATGTTGAAAATTTTTCTAAGTATAGAAGAAGAAAATAAGAAGAAGAGTAGAGAGAAGTTGGGAGTTTTTAGAGAGAAGGAGGAGGATTTGTGTAGGAGATGAATGTGTTAGTGATAAAAATGAAATGGAATTTTGGCACAAAATGGCCCTCATGGCCGTTCACCTAGTGAGAGAGGGGAGAGGAATTTTTTTCAAATTGTGTCTTGCATTTTGCCTCATGCATAGGAGACAATTTGAAGGTCAAAGGTATGGGCAAGACTTGGTTTGAATGTAATGTTGGAAGACTTCCAACATGTTGGCAAAAAAATATAAAAGAAGTGATGTGAGGGATGATGTGTATAATGTTTGAATTAATGGTATAATTATACACAAGATGACTAATATATGGTGTAGGTGTACAAGAGTTGGATGATATTTTTACTCCAAAATATCCATGTTGGCAAATCCACTTCAAGCGTATTATGGTAATTCCATATTTTCTTTTGTCCCAAATTTGATGATAATAGATGAAATATATCAATCTCCAAAATATTTAGTGATTTCCTTGATCACTTGTAAGTCTCATGATCACTTAATCTAAATAAAAATCTTAATTCTATAAGGTAAAAGTCTCTAAAATAAATAGTCTCTTAAAATTCTAAGGTGACTAATAAATATAAAAATAGTAATAATGATCAATCAAGTGATCATAAATGAGAATGGAATTAAATAAGATCATGATCACAAGTAATTAAATAAAATGAAATAAAATACAATATGTATATATTATTAATAATTACCCGTCAAAGTGACGGTAAAATAGTCGATCAAAAGTATAAACGACAATAAGGATCAATTAATAGCTCGGAAAAATCGGGGCTTCAAAGATTTGAAACAATGTTAGTCTCTTTTGATTTTTGTCAAATGGCTGTGCTATTGGTATTTGAAACAATGTTAGTCTCTTTTGATTTTTGTCAAATGTTTGTGCCATTGGTATTGAAACAATGTTAGTCTCTTTTGATTTTTGTCAAATGGCTGTGCCATTGGTATTGAAACAATATTAGTCTTATTTTGATTTTTGTCAAATGGTTGTGCCATTGGTATTAGAACAGTGATGGTTTCATTGTGATGTTTTGTTAAATGGTTGTGCCATTTTAGATCAAATGGCTAGTTTCATTTGCTCAAATTGGTTTCATTGTGATGGTTTCATTTTTGTCAAATGGTTGTGCCATTTTAGATCAATATTGGTTTCATTTGCTCAAATTATTGTCCTGTTTCATATTTGCCTTAAGGCAATACCAACTCACATTTGGAAAAGGAGCAATAATTAAAAAGTACACCATTGCATTGTTCATTTCTAATAACATCAGTGCAACATTGTACAAACTTGCACAAAATTGATTAAATTAGAAATAGACATAGAAACACATTCAATACAGAAAAT
This sequence comes from Rehmannia glutinosa, assembly GCA_016081115.2. Taxonomy (NCBI): domain Eukaryota; kingdom Viridiplantae; phylum Streptophyta; class Magnoliopsida; order Lamiales; family Orobanchaceae; genus Rehmannia; species Rehmannia glutinosa. The sequence continues at coordinate 183,128 of JABTTQ020002440.1, forward strand.
TTGATAATACCTACACTATTACAATAGATAATAGTTAATATTAAACTAATATAGTACATTAGACTTCATAACACACCTACACTATCATGGAAGCATCTTCAAATTCGAACTAACATTTTTCACAACAAGGTTCAAAATCCTAAAACAAACAAACACCACAAGAGGCAGCACAACCAATATTTTCTGCAATTTTTTGTTTGAGGCTTTCAACTTTTTGTTCTCAATTTTCAGTCTTTTGGTCTCCAAATCCTTTTCATTCATACTCCTTAGCAATCCAGGAACGATATTTCTAGCCCTTTGGCACATGGGCGGATCCTCCCAAGCAAAAAAACGGCAGCCTCCTCTCTACAAACACAAATATATTTTAGAAAATGAACTAAAAAAACGTTATAAAATTAAAATTTGCAGGTCTCAACCAAAAGGATAAAAACAAGAACTTCAGAATTGATATTTGTCTCGAAAGACTTATCCGGGAAACTAACATCTAATTGGAATATTTAGCATAAACTTACATCGTAATTCCGACAAGATTAAAACCGTCCCGGGTTTTGATCGTCCATGAGATGCGTATCACAACCGTTCGACCACAATAACAATCGCCCGAGCGGTGACATGAGAAATTTTTTGGAATTGAGAAAATTTTGCAGAATTTTGAGTGGGATTTTGTGTTTTTATCGGCTAGGGCATGAAATGTGTGAAATGGGCATTTTTTTTTTTTTTTGGGGGAAATGGTGGTAATGAGTTTTTTTCCCTCCAAATCTATTTTCCATCTTTGGCAATTTAATTTCCAACGTGTCAATAAATCCCCAAATTTTCAGTCACGTGCTTCTCACGTGACGAATTCGGCGACAATTCCAATCGCCGGTGGAATGTGTCCTCAAATTGATTCAATTTATAAATTACGGGGTATTTTTGAAAAATTAAAATCGAGTGGGACTAGTTTTTACACCCCCCATAGTTATGGGACCAAAATTGCAATTTTCCCAACAAACTTTTATACGACAAAGATGAAGAGAGCATCAAATCAGGTGAATTTCACCTAATAGCAACATCTTGAACAAGTTTCTTACTACATGGAATATGCAATGGACGAGTAATTCTTCAAATTTCTCAACTCTCTTAGGTGTTCACCAATATATGACACTAACACGAATCCTTTCAATCCCTTCACTAATCATCTCCAACCCATCTTTCACAATTAAATTTAGTATATGTGCAGTACAACGCATGTGAAATATTTCTCCACCCAATATCAATGAATCACATGGTAATTTTTCCAACAAAATCTTCACAACTTTATTGTTTGTTGTGGTGTTATCTACAGTTATAGCAGATAATTTCCTATCCACATTCCAATCATAAAAATATTCTAACAACAAACTTGCAATTTCCTGACCAGTATGCAGAGATGGCACATACATGAACCTAATATATAAATATTAAAGTTTATTAGAATCTATGCTAAACAATCAAATAAATTAATAAACAAATAAAGTTATAATTCATATGCATAAATAATGTTACCTCATAATTAAACTTCGTAAAGTCCACTGGTCATCTATATAGTATGCCGTGATAGCCATGTATCCTTTTTTTGGTTCTCAGAAGTCCACATGCCAGTTGTAATGACAACTCGACTTCGATTATCCTCCAACATCCTCATTGCTTTTTCTCTCTCAACATTATATATGCCTAAGATATCACTTTTGATTATGTTTCATATCACAAAATTGAATATGGGCTGACGAACATTAGAATATTCAATAAATAAAAACAAAGGATACTTATGTTTAATTGTCATGTCAGCAAGTTTTGTCCTTGCGAAATCTGGAATAAAAGTGTAGTTCTCCAAAGAAACTGGTCCAACGTATTTACCAGGTTTCATGATAGATTGTTTTATATCCTGATTCTTTCTCTTGACACAAACATGATAACGGTCATGTAAATGCCTAGTACTATTACTACTTTTACCCCCTAAAATTCTTTTACAATATTTACGTACCAATATTTTCCTTCGTAAAATGATTTCCACATTTGTGATCGCAATCTTTATTTGATGGAGCATAGGACGGCTCAAATTCTGATGAAGGGTGAGTAATATTTGGACTTACCTAATTATACTCTTCTTCATTTTCAATGTTCTTAGTAGAATCGCATATGCCATTACTCTCTATTATAGTTGATATAATTGATTTTGTCGAAGAATCAACAATTTGATCAGCTTTATTTTGTCTTGTATGCATCTCTTGTGTAGACATCTCTTATAAACTGCAAAAGGTTTCAAGTCATTAAATTTTGAGACATTAAATGTTAAGAGTTTCAATGAAATACAATATTACAAACTAATGAACTTTATTAATTATTCCATACTTATCAGGTAATCTAATGAGCCTTAAATCTAATCTAAGTTGTAGAGCATCAAGCACCAAAATATATTCATATTAATTTACAGAGGTACTAACAAGAAAAGGAAACAATAACATAAAGAAAACTGAGATGAAAGAAATATAAATAATGAACAACAATAATTCAAGATTACTTATTTAATATTTGCTCCTAATCGGAAAAATTCACTGTTATCTAGTTTCACCAGAAAGCAAACAAAACTTACATCTTTTACACATCAAACCACCAAACACATCAAATTGAAGTCCACAAAGCACATCATTGTTAAATAAAATAACATCACCATCATGATTGCTAGCAATAGAAAAGTAAATTGAAAACCCACAAAGCATAAACAAGTTCAGCAATATTTTCATATATTCTAAAAAAATAACTTCACCATCATCATTGCTACCAATAGAAAAGTAAAAATTACCTATACAAATGGATAGGGTAAGGGTCAAGACCAGAGGCAGAGGATGAAGAGGAAAATAGAGGCGGAAGGGCATATGTTGTTGGAGAAGTTAGAAGAGAAGAAAGAAGTAGGGTGTGTAAATTTGGAAAAGAACGAGGAAAATTTTTAAGGTTTAGTTTAAAGATCTTATAAAATAAATAAATTATAAATATAATTATTATTAATAATATACAAATAATATATATATATCGGTGAACGGGGATGGGGACGGGGAATCCCTATTTTATCTAATCGGGGACGGGGATGGGGATGGTAAGGGGGATATAAATATCATCCCCGCCCCATCCCCGGTTCTAGAAAAGCGGGAAATTCCCATCCCCCTACCATCCCAGAGTAAATTGGGGATTCTCTATCCCATTTTACTCGGGTACCAACAGGGATGGTTCTCCGTGGGAATTTTGCCATCCCTAATGAATCTAATATTACATATATAAGCACTATTCAGTACATTCACAAACAAGACTAACAATATATACAAGCATAACAAATACCGGTCACAATTAAAATAATCAATATGATTAATATTTCATAAGCAATATTGAATAACTATACATGCAAAACTAACCACTTACATAAGCATAACACTCTAGGACTTCAAAATCTTACAGAGGCTACAACTATAAAAAAAAATTTTGATCATCAGTTCTTGAACAACATTGAATACCTTAACAAGCAAACTAACCAGTTACATAAGCATATCAACAACCACAACACCATTTTGTTAATATGTATGAATCTAAATTATATAAGCACTATTCAATAATGACTACCCATGTACACAAGCATAATAAATACCAATCACAATTAAATAAATCAATATGATTAACATTTCAAAAGCAACATTGAATAACTACACAAGCAAAACTAACCACTTACACAAGAAAAATAAAAGATGGTCACATAAAAAACCAATTTTGCAAAAAAAAAAAAAAAAGGAATAAGAAAACCATCACAAAGAAGAAGACGGAATTGGTTGAATGATGAAGTAGATCAATCCGAAAAGTCAGGAATCGTATCTATAGATTGAAGAAAGAGTCTGTTAACTGGAAAAGAAAATGATATGATTAAATTTAATCAAATCTTATTTAACTATTTTAAAATGTAATATGGCCTAAATATCCTTTTTAATTACTTAAATGAAAAAAACTGAAATCACCCTTCTAGTCTGGACCATTAAAAGAAGATGGAGAAATACGCAAAGAAGAACAGACCGGGGGACTCGAGCCGCCCCCCGGGAGCATGCCCTTCCACGCACTGGGGGGCGCCCCCGAAAGGCGCCCTTCCCCATGCCAGGGAGGCACTCGTGGGCATTCTCCCCCAGCTCCCGGACTCTTATTTCTCTTCTCACTACTTGGTGCACTCCACTCCCCACTCCAACTCACCGTAAACATTCTCCTCAACTCTCAAGTCCCACGAAGACCATTGACTCACAAGAAATATGTTGCCTTCCAAAAAGACTAAGTCCCGCGGGGACTCGTCACATGCAAGAAACTCAATGCATGGGCTCTCGTGCTCCGAAAAGCTCTCTCCTTTTTGGGAGAAGGAGATTAAGAAGACTTCTCACTTGGGGAGTCGAAGACTTCCCACTTGGGGAGAAGAAAACTTGGACTTATTCAGAAACCCTAACTTGGAGTGATATGCCCTAAAAAACAACATCATCTATGGTATAAGATCAAATGTGGCAGGGGGCTTACTGTAAGATAGTGTGGACTAGGGGTGGGCATTCCAGGTCGGGTTTTTGGGTACGCATCCAACCCGATCGGGTAAGGTATTTTTTAATAATTTTGGGTTTTGGGTAACCTGATATCCGATTTAAAAAAAATGGGTCGGGATCGGGTAGTATAAGTAAAACCCGTATACCCCAATTGGGTACCCGATAATTTAAAAGAAAACAGAAAAATAGAATAAGCTAAAAGCAACGTAGTTGACCAACTTGACCTTATTCTTTCAGTCTAGGGCTAAAATAATGAGAGTGAGAGAGGCAACAACTCACAACCCCTTCTTTCACTTCCTTCCTCACCCTTCGGCCCTTCCCTTTCTCTTCTCGGTGCGGCAGGCAGCACTCAGCAGTAGCCAGCGGCAACTTCGGCTCGGCACCGGTAGGCGGTAGGTAAGTCCTTTTCTCCTTCCTTTATCTCTCAATTTCATCTCCTTAATTATTCTATTTCTTTCTAAGGTATATTTTTTGGGTCTTTGCATAAAAGATGAATCAACATTATTTTTTCTATTTTTTCTGTTTACATAAGGATTAATTATGTAACTAAGCTCCAAAGCCCAATAGTTTTGCATAAAAAAATTAAAAATCGAAAACCCTAGTTGTTAGATTTTAATTTCAGTGTAATAGGGTTCTAAAAAAATTATCTCGAATTTTAATTTCATTTATTAAATTAAAATCAATTTCAGTGTCATAGGAAGATAAACAAGGTAAAAAATATCTCGTTGTTAAATTAAATCACAATTTTGTTTGATTGTTTACTGTTTGGATGAAGAAGGTGAAAATTTGAAATGTTTGTTTGTCGGGGTCTAATTGTCAATATAAATAGGGCCATAAAATTGAGGAATATTATTCGTTTGATGATTAAGTTTATTGATTGATAAATAATTGATTGGGTGGCAAATATTCGGGGTTTGTGTGGGGATTATTCTTGTATTTTTAATATAATCTTTTTAGCTTTCTTTCTTCTTCAATCATTATTCAACTAATGCTAACTGACTTTTTTTTTTTTAATTTTTTCGAGTATGTCGGTTTCACAATTGGAAAACATAGTTCTTTGCCGCCGGGGAGTAGGAATTTACCAAGAGATAACGCTATAGAAGAGATTCATAATATTTCTAGTCAAAATGTTTTTGTCAATTTAATGAAATGAAGGATTCGGATTTTGATCAAGGTGTAGGGAATGAATATGATCGAGAAGATAGGGAAGACACACCTCAATCTTAAAAAAAGAGCTAGGAAAGAAGTTGCATACGGGCCTCGATTGAGAACATTTTGAAAAATTCTTTTGTGATGCAAATATTGTGCTAGGGATATTAAAGTTGATCCAAAAATACATGGGACTACATCTTTAAAAATCATTTTGAATCTTGCAAGAAAAAACCTCATGAAGTCGTAACTAGTCAAACCCGAATTGGATTTCAAACATCTAGTCAAGTGGGTGAATCACATATGGTTGCATGGAAATTTGATCAAACTAAAGTAAGAGAGACATTAAGGTATTAGTTGATTGTTGATGATCTTCCCTTTAAAATCTGTTGATAACATCGACTTTGGTACTTTTATGTCGGTTGCATGTCCCATGTTCACGATTCTATCAAGAAGAAATGTAACAAGAGACATCTATAGATTTTACATAGATGAAAAAGAGAACTTGAAAACATTTATTAAGAAACATTCTCAAAGAGTTTCCATCACCATGAGATACTTGGACATCAATTCAAAGAGTGAACTACATGTGTCTCACTGCACATTTCGTTGATGATGATTGGAAATTGCAAAAGCGAATCTTGAATAGTTGTCCAATTCTTTGGACATAAGAGTGAGGAAGTAGCCAAAAAGGTTGAAATGTTTTCTTGAGTGGGGTGTTGATAGAATTTTTCACGATTCTGATTGATAATGCTTCTTCTAATGATGGTGCTATCACATACTTGCTAAAAAAATTGATAATTGGGGTACAAATCTTCTAGGTGGGAGGTATGTACACATGAGATGCATTGCACATATTATGAATCTTATTGTGCAGGATGGTTTGAAGAGCAAGGATGAGCATTTGGCTATCTCTCGTATTAGAGGAGTCGTAAGGTATATTAGAAATTCTCACCAGGTACAAAAGGTTTTTAGAATGTGTTAATATGAAAAAATTAGAAACAAATAAGTTGCTAACCTTGGATGTGCCTACTAGGTGGAATTCCACCTACTTGATGTTGGAGTTCCGCAACATGCCTTAGAAGAGAATTTAATGCTTATATGGATGTGGATCTTGCCTATGTAAATGATCTTTCAAAGCCACCGTATGACGGGGTCCCAATGGATTATGATTGGGAAAGGGCTAGCTTATTATTGAAATTTTTAGGCCATTTCTATAAGCTCACTCTATGCATTTCTGTTTCAATATATGTCACAACTAACTGTGTGTTTCATGAAGTAAGCTCAGTGGAAATACTTCTTAGACAATGGTTGGAGAGTGATGACTTTGAATTGAGTGAGATATCTAGAAAGATGAAAGAAAAATTTGACAAATATTGGGGATCAATTGAAAAAATGAACATGATTTTGTATTACGCAGTGATCCTTGATCCACGTTCTAAATGATTGTTCCTTGAGTTTTCATTTGATGAATTGTATAAAGATATTACAAAATGTAAGATGATGAAAGATAAGGTAAGGAATGACTTTCAAGGATTGTTTGAGGAATACAAGTTGAGATATGATAGTTTGAGACATGCAACCCCTTCATCAAGTTCAATATCTTCTATAAGTGGTTTTGTGAAAGATGTGAGCACCTCTCAATTTTCAAGTAGCACTTTTTTGATAGATCAATTCAATAGTAGATATAAGAGTGGAGAAAGAAGTAAATATGTGAAATTGGAGTTGGAGAAATATTTGAGTGAGGATCTTAAGGAGGATAATGGAGAGTTTAACATACTTAAATGATGGAAAGAGAATTCTCACAGGTTTCATATTCTCTCCAAGATAGCTCGGGATATATTAGGTGTTCTTGTATCCACAGTTGCTTCAGAGGCCGCATTTAGCACTGGTGGGCGTGTTCTTGATGCATTCAGGAGTTCTTTGTCTCCTAGAATAGTTCAAGCTCTTCTTTATGCTCAAGATTGGCTTCGTTTGAATGCCAATCCATTAACTGTGGAGGAGGACTTGAGTGAAGTTGAATTGCTTGATCAAGGTACGTGTCATTCGTAAATTTAGTTTTTATTGTTGTTTTCCAATTCAATTTATTGTGTCTATATTGTTAATTTTCAAAACCGTAACTTATATCTTGATTTTTTATTTTTCTTTGTAGAATTATCGAAGTTGGGGATAGGTTCAAGAATTGTCGATATTTGATTGAGCCACACGTCTTAGTTTAACAAGGTTTCCATTGGTTTGTCTTCTACATCTTAGTTCCATGCTTATTAGTTACTAATTAGTAATTACCATGTTGTTCCATTTTAGATTAAGGTATTACTAATTAAAATTGTTATTCTTCTTTTATATATTTGATAGGAACAACCGAACAAGACGTTGACGCATAATGTTGATGGAGTTGGATGGTGGCAATTGGAAAATTAGGAATACCATGAATTTGTTAAGGAAATATTCAAGTGTTGTAATTTTATGTTGAATTGTGCTTGGTTTTGTTAAACATTTGTGTATCTTGGATTATGTAGTGATTTTTGATCTAGTTGCCTAGTTGGAGTGCGTTTCTGGTATTGGCTTGAATTTTAAAGGGTGAACTATTTGTACAATTTGGTTGTTGGGATGATGTGCGTAGACTCGCTGTGTAGTGATAATGATTTTGGATATTGAAAATTTTAACTATGTCACAATAGCGCACCAACAGGATTTATATGTTTTCTCTAAAAGCCCAGCTGACTAGCCCAACAGGATTTATATGTTTAAAAGCCCAACATGATTTTACCCCAAAATAAACAGAAAAAAAGGAAAACTGATACACGAAACCCGACTTTTTCGGGTACCCAAAAATATTGGACTGGTGGCGGGTAGCTATATTTGCTACCCGACAACTTCGATGTACCCGACCAGAACCCAAAAAAATCAAAAAACCCAAAAACCCGACCCGATGCCCACCCCTAGTGTGAACTAATCTTACACATTAATTTAATAAATCCTATGGTTCAATTTTTTTTATTTTTGTTTTTTTTTTATTTTTCGCCCATTAAGGGCAAATTTGTCTTTTATATTGATAAGTTTTTCAGTTTTTTTGGTAACTGATCCTTCTTAGCGGTTTTCAAGGTATTTGATTTATGATTTCATTCCCGCTTCACCACTTTCCAGTCTCATCCATTTCGAAAACCTCTTACCTCTTTTCTCGCAGATGGGATCTTCTATTTCAAAACTGTGTTTTATCTCCTTTTCCAATCGTGTGGATGATTGACACGTGTATTACACTTACAATGTTTATTTTCAAGCATAAATCAAGCATAACTTGTGGGGTTTTAACATGGTAAGTGTAATACACGTGTCAATCATCCACACGGTTGGAATAGGAGATGAAACACAGTTTGGAATAGAAGATCCCATCCACTTTTCTCGCTTTTCTCTCCACTGTAGTTTGTTCTCCCTTGTTTTTCTTCCTTTTGTTTTTTGCAAATTCGAGTAAAATCTTCACTTCTTTTAGCAAAATTCATTGGCTCTTCAAGATGTTGATTGAGGTAAGTGTTGTTTGACATTTTTTTTTTCGTTCGAAAATTCGCGCTTAGGTTTTTTTTCCTGTTTGGTGGTGTTTTTGTTACTTTTATAATGGTTATTTTTATTTTTAAAGTCTATTTTGCAGGAGATTTGGCATTTGGTTGTAATTTTTTTGTTTTGTTAAACTAGGGTTTTTTTATTTGCAGTCGGTCCTTTATGGTGTAGGTTTTAATTTTGGGTTTTGGAATGTGTTGTGGGAAAGATTTTCGGGGTATTTATTTCTTGTTTGTTGTTGGTATTTTGGTGTATATTTTAGGAAAAATGATGTAATTTTATATGTTGTTTGGTGCAATTTTGTATTTTATGGGAGTATATGTGTTCTAATGTTCATGTAGGGAGGGGTTTTTGCAGAATTGTTGTGTGTTTGTATTTTGAAATGTGTTTGTGAAATGTGTTAGTATACTCTATTTTTTTTAATTATGCTTCTTTTTTGTTTTTTTGGTGTATAATTATATCTAAACGATGTACTTTTAGGTGTAGTTTGATGCACAATGTTTCTAGAGTATATGGGTGTGGTGTGGTTTTATCCTTGATGCAAAAAATGAATAAGTCATTCTGAAGTGTAGAGGGAAGTTAAATTTTGATGCATTGACAGACATCTAATGGTGCATATTTAGTGATATTGTTGTGCAGATAAAGATGTATTATGATGCATTTTTAGTTTTGGTTTTGTGCATAAATAGTTCATAAAGTGCATAAACACACATAGTGTTTAAATAGTCCTTTATGGTGTACAATTAAGGTTCACACAGTGCATATTTAGTTTATCAGTTGTGTTTTTAATATATTTTTCAACATGAACATGTTTTTTGTTTTTGTAATTTTGAGGTTTGCTTATGTTTCTTCTTGTTGTTAATGGCGAGGTTTAGAAGCTTATATGGCTAAAGGAAACAAGAAAAGATCGACTTCTTGTTGTTAAAAAATACATAAAATATTTAGTTGATATTGATGAATGTTTACTTGATGTTGATGTAATTATATTATTAATGGTATATTGTTAGTTATAGATTTGTATGTTTTCATTTATATGAGATATTTTATTATTTTTTATTGATGTAAGCGTATGATAATGCATGTTTATCATAGGAATGATGTAGAGATAGTGTGGGAATGACATAATTTTAGGAATATTTATATGTGTGTTAGTATATAAGCAATATACACCAGGTGATAGTTATTTATACATCATAATTCAACTAAATAAGCACTATAAAGTGTTTTGTGTGCATTATATTTTGTTATTGTATATCGATTGGTTTTTGGGTTATGTATATTTGTTTGTGGATTAATTGACTCGGATTTGATATTGTGTAGGGAAGCACGTTGGTAATGTTTTGTCTAAGCTGGCGTCGCTAGCTACCGATGTAATTGGCATTATTCTTATGCTAATAATGCGCCTCGGAAGCTGTCTTCTAATCCTGACTTTGGGAAGATTGAAGCTGTGGCGAGGAAGTTGATATACTCGTTGGGTGAAAAGGTTAGTGAAGAAACTGGTGGTGGAGCAGGGCTTGGTAGCGAGACTCAGCAGAATGATGCATTCTGGAATAATCTGAAAAATATTGTGGCTTCGGAGAAGGTTGAGCAAGCAATTTGCCAGAGGGAGGAGTTCAAGAAAACCTCGGTCGATATGCCCTGCTTTAGTATTCGATTGACACATGAAACAAATATTGCAAATTGGGATGTTGTTTTGGAAACATCGCGAAAATACGCTGAAGGGAATTTGGCTGAGGAACAGCCGCAAGCCGGGGGCGTAAGTGTATTGTTTTTAAATCTCTAGGCTTTCCCTTTTTCTTATTATGTTTTTAACTTATGGGTTGTTATGTTTCAAGTGAAGGAGGATTTGTCGAAAGATAATACTGAAGATATTGGGATTACTTAGGGTGGTGATGATGGTGTGGACGTAGGGAAAGGTGATATTGGTGTGGATGCAGGACAAGGTGAGGCTGTGATCGATGGGGAGGTTGGCAATGTTGTGGCGGGAAATGATTAGCTGGCTGCAAAGGTCCACACGCGCAAAGAGTAAGAGAATATCGCGGAAATCTGTGATGTTGATGTCGCTCTTTCGGGCTAGACATGTTGATTTTGCACGAGAAGTTGAACGGGATTAACAACGCGGTTGCCAAAGTGGGTTTTTGAGAATATAGGGTCTGAGAGGTTGCGTGTTTTTAGAATTTTTTTCTTTTCACTTTGTACACTGTTTTGATTATTAGTTTTGTTTTTAATTTTTTGTTAAATTTATGCAGGAATGACGTTTTTTTTAGGATGGGTGACACGATGCTTATGAGAGAGAAGTTGGAGACAATGAGGCCAGGGGAGTATATAAGCGTCGCTGTTATCGATGTGTGGTCCAAATTGCTAAATGAGAAGTAGAAAGTGAAGGATGCTAACTCTCCTTCTAGGTTTTTTGCGACGAACTTAGTGACGGTACATGTCATTAATTTTGTGTTTTAATTCTATTTTTTGACATGGAGTTTCTTGTTATTAAATTTGCGTATTTTTTATAAAGGATAATGTTGCACAGATGTTGTATTTTTGGTGCCAAGATAGTAATAACATGATGTACAATTAGTTATAAAATGATGTATAATGTTGCACAGTTCAGTCTATATGGTGCACAATTATAGAATGATATACGTTGCATATTTTTAGTTTTGTAGATGATGCACAATTAGTTATAAGTTGATGTAATGTTAGTTATAAGATGGTGCAAAGTTCAGTCATTATATGGTGCACAATTATGTATAAACTAATGCCCTTTTACTTATATTATGGTGCATAATTAGTTACAAAATGCTTTGTACAATTAGCTGAAAAGCGTTTATGATGATTCATATTTTTCTGCTTGCAGTTGTACTCTGTTGTGGCTCCTAGAGATGGTCTGAGTGAGGAAAGGGTTCTAGCTATGTTCTTGGAAACTTTTGATTCAGAATTTATGGACTCAATCGCGGCTCATTTGCAGGCTATTGAAATGGTATGATGGCTTATGATTTTAGCAGATTTGGTTTTTGTTTTTCGTATGACGTACTATTTGTTGTTCTTTTTTTTGTTTTTCTTCCCTATTTGAAAGAGTGAACATATTTTTGTGATATGTATTAACATGAAGAAGTATTGGAACACATTCTGGACAACTCTTCTGTCGATTGTACCAGTTGTGACAAGTACGAAAAAATATCGGAGACTATGGTAATTTTTAGCATTAAATTGGTCCAGTTAGTTTTGTTTTTGTTTGGTGGTCAGTTAGTTATGTGATAATGTATTTATGGCGTACTTTTGGTGCACATGCACAAATATTTTGGTGCATTTATTAGTTGTTTTTGATTTTACATTTATTTGTTAATAGATTTTTGGTATGTGTTTTGGTTTGTGTTTCAGTTGGAGGTATTTTCTCAATATTTGCTTGTGCGTGGGTGTTACCAGGCATCACGTGTTATTGAAAAATGCTCCCAGTCTATACTTGCCATGTCGTGGAGGGATGCGGGAAATAAAGTTGATTGTGGGGTCTATGCGATGCGGCACATGGAGACCTACATGGGGGGATCGTTAAAGAAATGGAATTGTGGATTTGACAATGTCGATGCTGCTCAATTCGCACGACTGAGGACATTGTATTGTCATGCAATTCTAATGGATGATTTAAACCAAGAGAAGGGAAGGGTTTTAGATTTGGCCAACAAATTCTTCAATGATACGAAGAATTCATAGGGACAATGTTTGGGAATTTTAATGGAATGTTCTTTTGTACTTGAAAATTGAATTTTGTTTTTTTATGGGTATGTTCTATCTCATTTTTAGCGTAGTTTGTTTTTAAATGGTGATGTAATTTTAACAGTGCTAATGCTACAATTTGAATGTACGTATATAGTTCAGTTATGAAATTTGCAGGTTTAATACTAATGCGCATTTAATAATATTTTGTTGCATATTTATTATTATATTGATACAAATTACGTTGTTTTTCACAACTGTGGTTTTTTTGGGGAATAGTTAGTGATGAAATAGTGCACAATTAATAGTTTCTTGGCACATAATTAGTAGTATGTTGATGTATATATGTTTTCCACAACGTATTTTTTTATGCAAGTGTTAATGACCGTTGTAGTGCATATTTAGTAATTATTTGGCGCATAATTAGTATTGTTATGATGCATTTTTAATCTCCACAGTGCATTTTTAAATGCGCAATTAATGGCCATGTGGTGCATATTCGAAATATATTGTTGATTCGTTGAATCTACATAATGTAATTGTACACAAAAGTTCACGATTAAAAACTTTTAGATATCGTACTGAGTTTTTGATAAGTATAAAACTGAATCTAATTTAAAAGGGGGGGTGCTCATTCTGTTGGTTGATCGGGACAAGTCTGGCTGTTGTGTGATGCAAATTTGCCACAGGTACCGCATTTTCTTTTTAGTTTGGTGCTTGCACGAATTGACTTTTCTTTCTGACTTTGTATCTTGCTTTTAATTCGGCTCCCACTGCCCTTATTGTGTGCTTGTTGTGGTGGAAATACTAAGATGTCCATTTGAGAAGTAGAGCCGCAGTAAGTTTCAATTAGTGTCCGCTTGCTACCAATTTCTTTGCTCTTCTTGGTATTGAGCTAACTTGTCTTTGTATTCGGATAATAAGCGTGCTAAGTTAGCCAATTATTTCACCCTCCTGTTTGTAAGTCTTATGCATTTGTGGAAAGTTGACCACAATTCATTTAGAGTTGTGGTTGCTTCTTCCCCACCTTCGAATTCGTATAGGTGACCGCTTGTTGTTGATGGATGTATGGATGCCACTTTCATCCATCCTGTAGGTACATATTTGTTGGAAATTTCCTTGAGGTCCTTAAATACAACGAAGATGTGCTGACACAAAATCCCGTGCATTTCGAACGTCTTACAGCTACACATTGTGCTTGTTTCTTCTTTGCAGTATAATACATTGAAAATTGCATCATTTTTATCTTTTATTGAGTAGAAACAACTGCCACATGTTTTTGTGACGATACGTACTGAGCATTTGTAACACGCGGTTTCAATCTCGAAGCTTATTTTTTTAAAATAGCATGTGTATACAATGTTGCTGCATGTTTTTCAATGTCCAACGGTGTCTTGCATTCGGGGATGATAGTGTCACTGACGTTGTTTAGTTTGTGTACTGCGTGTCATTGCGAATCCATTGCGATGTCAAAGTGCATGAAGAACTCTACTAAATTGACTTGCGAGTTTGTAAACCCACTGAACCAACTGTTCGTGCTTTTAGACCGTGACGTAGTTCGCATCAACCCCCCCATGGGAACATCTATAAAATAAGGAGGTATCCAACTCTTTCTGATTTCATACAATATAGTAAACCAGGGATGGTTTTCTAGATTGAACTATGTCATCAGCGATTGCCATAATTTTCAAATCAAAGCATGTTCATTTTGGTCATTCCAAACAATGGAATTAAGGCAGACGTAAGAATTGCTCATTTTTTAACAATGTTTGTCCGACCTTGGGGCTAACCTTCTCCATAATGTGCCACATGTATAAGCAGTGCCTTGCGGTCTTGAAAACTATTTTGAATGCGTTTTTCATTACCGAATTCTGATCAGTTATAATGTAGTACAACTTTCTGCACATCGTTTCCAAAAAAATTCTAAATAACCAGACATAGGATTTCTTATCATCCTTCAATAGTAACCCACATGCAAATGTAACACAACAACGATGGTTGTCAATGCCTTTGAACGGTGCAAAACCTATTTTGTACCTGAGAACACGTAAATTCTGAAATATATCATTGTCTTAGTAAAAGTATACCATATTATGTAAATACGTGCACCAATATTGATTTATGTATGCACCATATTTTCCCAACTGAGAACAAATACATTTTGAAATGCATCATTGCTTTAGTAAAAGTATACCATATTGTGTATATATACACCAGTTTTGATTTATATATGCACCATATTTTCTAACTGACATTTTTGTGTTGTAAGTAGCATGAAATGAAATCACGTCCCCGGACATTGCATAATTGCGCACATAATAAGGGTTTGCCGAAGCGATCTTGTCGGTTGGTCGTTTTCGTCCACGTCATAACTAAAGGCCATTCCTGGACACATTTTTTTTCAAGAATTTATCGATTATCAATTGTGCGTCTTTCCCACGTATGTATGCCTTCAAGTCTCTTTTGTTCTTGAAATCGATCGGTAATGCACCTGCTTGAGGATATCCTCCAACCATCTGTCTAAATAAGTAGTGTGTCTTCTAGTGCCTATGTTGGCCTTTGAACAATTTGTTATAAATTGTTTGTGACCAAAATTTAATTTACGATTTACTTTAAGAAAATGTCGGTAAGATTCCAAACTGAAACAATGCGTGTGGCGTTTTTCAAAATGCTTTATTGTGTATGCATTGGTCCCCGTGTATTCTAGTACGTAGTTCACCTTGCAGCCAACATGGTTTGAAACTCTCTTGCATTTTCTTGTATGTGTACTGCTTTCCTCTCCATTTCCCGTAGTTGTTATATGTTTGTAGTCCTCTCGGTTACACACACTGTACTACAACCGAATCTCTTTGTTTTTAAATTTTCTAGAGGTGTTCCTTCATATGTCGACGCCGCATCTTTTGCCGTAGTCCTTATAAAATTGCACATGGTCCTTCAATGTAGGAAATTGCATGTCTATTCATGGTATTTTATCTTTTTCTATTTCAGGTATCCGAAGACTTGGTAGAGCTGGGGATATTACGATGCGCTCTCGTACTTCATTTTCTTTGGCTATTTTTATCAAGTAAATTTGCACAAATTTTGTAATAATTATGCACCATATATGTACAAATAAGCATCAAATTACAAATGTTTATTTCACGGTCTGTCTAATTGGCATATTTTCGTGCGAACAACTAAACATGCACCATTGTATTCTTATTTATGCTTTTGACTTGTCAATATCCATATACCTAACTTTTATCAATCCATATTTTAGTACTTGTGTAATGTACATACGAGGTACACATCGGTATAAGTATGTATCACATGATTACTATCTATGCATCAAATATGCATTATGTATGCATCAAATTTTCAATTATTCACTATGCATTTGGATGAACATAAACACTAAATATGCATCGCTTTTATAATGCTATACAATACGCACGTACTATATATGCATCAAAATAAACTAATTGTGCATTACATATACACTATATATGCATCACACAAAAACTAATTGTGCATCATTTTTGATGTAGACCAAAATTAATTTTTGTCACTTTTCAATTTACCAAGGTTCAAAGATGAACTAAATGTGCATTATTTTTCTAAATTATAAATAAAAAAACACTAATTATATGTTATTTGTCTGTTATTTGTATGATAGCATAAACAAGGTAAACAAGGTTGTTTTTCCAAAATTTGTAGATAATTATGACATATTGTACTATTGTTATTTCATATGAAAATTATACGTACCAGTCTCGATGCCCTCAAATTCGTTGTTTTCATCTGTATTGTCAATTAATGATACATCACTTTGATGTTGATGAACATATTGTTCTCCCATGGTGTACCCCTGAATTTGTTCACTTATCTGGTTTGTTTTTTGCTGCAGTGTTGTTTTTGCCCCAGTTTTGGAAGAAGAGAGAGAAGGTGAGGTACGACGATTTTGGTGTGATTTTGTGATTTCTGTTATGGAAACGTGATATTCATCACTCCCTTGATTGTAAGGACGTGATTATGGCAGAGGTTGTTACACCATTTTAGTAGTTACTATTATGCCCTTTTCGCCTATTAATTAATTGATAAATTATGTAATTTTAATAGGCATCTGGACCATTGAATAAAAGGAATGGATGAATAAGATCAATCACACTGTCTTACAGTAAGATGCTGTCATACAAGATCCCATTTATATATATATATATATATATATATATATATATATATGGTTTCAAATTTGAGAAATGGTGAAAATTGAGATCTGTATTTATATATATATATATATATATGTATATATATATGGGTGGGTTCTTGTGAGACCATTTATTGGGGTGAGACCGTGAGACCTAATCTGAACCGTTATAATTAATCATTGGATGGATAAGATTGAAACATTATATATTATTGCATTATTTAGCATCATTTTCGGATGGGGGCATTTAGGAGAAATCACAAAAAATCGTCCAACTAGAAAATAGGAATTACCATATCTATTTCCTTTAATTTAGGGATGCAATCAATTATAATAACATTCAAAATCCTCTAATCTCTAGCAAAAAAAATGCCATATATGTTTCCTTCAATTTAGGGATTTGTTGCACCTTAAATGCAATAATTATGTATTCTTTTTCTTGAAATTTACATGCATAGATATATAAAAAATTATGTATAATTAGATGTTGTATCTTGATTTAACGTTAACGTTTAAAACTGGTTTTATGCATCTTTCCCCATTGTTAAGAATTTAATTATATGTTAACACGTCATATGTATATTTAGTCTAATAATGAAGCATATATGATGTTGGATGCATATTTAAATTATAAATGATGTATATATAATGTTCTTATGATGCATGTTTAATCGTATTGAGATGAAAATGTATATAGTATTCGATGCATATTTAATATTACTACCGTGCATGTTTACACTTATTATGATACCAACCTATAAAGTATTACTATCGTGCATGTTTACACTTATTATGATACAAACCTATAAAATATTTAATTTATAAATAATGTATATATAATGTTATTATTATGCATATTTAATATTACTACCTTGCATGTTTACACTTCTTATGGTATTTAGAAGTATATTTATTGCTATTAGCATGCATATAAAATATTAGTTCGATGCATATTTAATGTTATTCTGATGCGAATAGGGATAGGCAGTCATGATAAATGTTTGAAACAAATCAAGTCCGAAAATCATGGGCGAGAATCTATTCCCTCTTTACACATACCATATAAAATTACATGTATTTCTTTAATTAAGTAACCGCCCATTTATGCATTTACCAATTTACCCTTGTAATCTGTTTTAAGGTATTTTTAATTACCTTAAATAACGAATTAATCACAACCATCCAAAATTAAAAATAAATGGACGAGATTAGTCCCTACGGTCTCACCCTGGCATATTGGTCTCATTTGAACCAATACATATATATATATATATATATATATATATGGAGGGTTATATAGGACCCTCCTATTATATGAGTACAAAAGACCAAATCCGGACCACATATCTACCTATTTCAATCGCTATTATTAATTCGATTAATGTTAATAAAATAAATGGTAAAAGTCAAAATGGGGGTAAATTAGTCCACATAAAAAATAGGGAGGTTGACTAAATCTAGTAAATCCCATGAAAATAGGGCGATTACCCACAATTGGTCATCTTGATTAAACACACGTTGTGTAGTTGATTTCAAATAAATTTGATGATATGTTTCCTTAACTCCATGTGCTAAATCTAGTAAATTACATGAAATTTCGTCATTTCCATTTTTATTTGTAAAACAATTTCTTGATATGGTCATAATATTGCTTATATGTGCTTAAAAACTTGCTTGCACGTATGCAAAATGTTGCTTAGTTATTCTTGTGTTTTAAAATCTCATATTAATAATAGTTTGTTTGAGAAGAACTATCATGTTATGCAAAAATTAAAAATTTTATACTTATATGGACTCTTATTCATTCAATCGTTGACGGTTTTTTCAATCCGAGAAATTTGCTTGGGTGATACTAAAATGTTGTTTATGTATGCACGAATACTTACTTGTATGTAGTCAAAAATTTGATTACGTCCCCATTTGTTCTAACTCAAGATTACTTTGCTTAGCTATGGCTAGACGTTTTCTTACATGTGCATAACAATACGCTTATGTATATTCTAAATATTGCTTAATTATTTATTTTATTTGATTGATTGGGATTGCACATGTGTCACAACAAATGATTAAAATAATATCGATTCATCTCCGAATGGATACCGAATGTGACGAAAATATTACTCCAAAAGAAGGAATGAATTTTGACAATTCGACAACGGAATACCATTTTAAAAATGATTATTAATAAATAAAAAAAAGTATATGTTCGAGAATATGTTGTGATCGCTTATTTATTTGTTAAATCGCTTATTCACATATTACAAATTGCACATGTGTGGTTATTGTAATGCTTATTACTACTATGTACTCAACTTATTTTGAATATTGTAGTGCTTTTCGAGCAAATAATTCAACATTCTTACAAAATTTGGTTACTACAGTCCCATATATTCAATTGCTTATTTGTGCGTAAAGTATTGCTTGTGAAAGGATGTTATGGTGCTTAGAAAGCAATTGAATTATGTTTACAATACCATCAAACCATCAAAATAATTGTTTACAAAGCAATTGAATTCTTTTACAAAGCAATTGAATATTGCTTACAAGGCAACAATTACCGCTTACAAAGCAATTGAATTACGCTTACGAGTATCTAAAAACCATGAAAATAAATACGACATAATTAACTAGAAAATATTCCTATATCAACTACGCATGTACGTCAAAACCAACCATATTTAAAATGGCTATAAAATACTACAAAATTCAACATTTTGATCAAAGTATGAAACAACAACGTTTCGTTGTGATCATAACTCGATTTGGCAGACTCCTTCGCCAGTCCGAAAATCGACTTCCTTTGCTCGTTCATACATCTTTTGCCATTTCCAATGTAGAAAATCTATCAAAAAAAAGACACTAGTAATTTATATAAAGCATTTATTAACAAGCAAAACATTTATAAGCATAAAAACCAACCAAGCATAAACATAATATAAGACATGTATAAGCATAAAACAAACTACGGATAAGCATAATTATCTACAACAATAAGCGATTGAAAACATCAATAAGCAATCCCCCCGACCTTAGAAAAAAACATGGCAATACCAATTACCCCCTAATTTGAGAGCATAATATAAACATGCATAAGCATAATTATCAACAACAATAAGCGGTTGAAAGCCTCGTTAATCTCAGCATCGCTAACTTTGTTTTTTCAACTAGTAAAATCGGTAAAAAAAAAAAGAAATTACAAAGCGAGCGAAGAAGATAAACAGATTTGGTACTGCTCGAATAAGGATTTTACAAACAAATTTGGGGGTTTACGGGCCGCTACTTACGAGGAAATTTCAAAACGCCCTAAGTGCGTGAGTTGCGGATGGTTCAACTCCTACTTAAAATTCGACCGGATCGATGAGTCGATTTTTTGATTTTCGGATGAAAGATTTCACACTTTGCTTTGGTATTTCTCCCGGTAGGGGTGAACAACAACTAATCGCGGTAGGGGTGGGGCAGGAGACGCTTTGCGGGGAGAACCCTTGAAGAATTAACAATGGAGAAATGTTAAATTTTTGCAGAGAGATTCTTGTGTTAGCAAAGGAGAATAACTATTTTTCGACTCTTCATTTACCAAGTTGGAGAGATATGCAAAGATTTTGGATACACACACATCTCCAAAAACGGCTCCTAAATTATAGCCCACTCCCAAAAATAACTTCCCTCCCAAAATCGATTTTAATTAAAATTACCAAACAACCCTTTTTTATATTAAACTATATATTAAAAAATGGTAAAATCTATTTAATCTCAACCGTTTAAAAACTAAATCGAGGTCTCGATTTGATCTCATGTACTCATATAAGATATGTGGACTCACCGATCCAAATCCTATATATATATATATATATATATATAGGGAGAGAGTTATATGAGACCACCTCTTAGGGTAAGTCCATAAGGACCATTCCTAGCCACATATCTAGATTTTTCAATGGTTGTGATTTTAGAGCTAAAAATTCAGATTAAATGTTGGTAATTAGAGAAATGGGTAAATTAGTCATCCTACAAAATTACCCAATATTCATGGGATTCTGTTCACATTATGATCACACAATCTATGCAAATCTCACATCAAATTTAACGTGATTCAACGTGAACAAATCTCATCTTTCTTCTTCTTTAACGCACTACTGTGCGAAATCATTCATCATTCTTCTTCAACGCACTATTGTGTGAAAAATGTTACAGACACTTTGCCATAGTTGCTAGAGCTTGACTTCAGTTCGAAGTTTGCTTATGAAGATATAATTTGTTGCTTGTGTAGATGTATCATGGTGCTTTATATACCATTAACTACATAAGCAAGTAATAAGCAACGAATCCATACTACATAAGCAATAAATATACACTACGTATGCACCACGAATACATTAACTACATAAGCAAGTCATAGCAACAAATCCATACTACATAAGCAACAAGTCTATACTACATAAGCAACGAATATACACTACGTATACACCACAGATACATTAACTACATAAGCAAGTCATAAGCAACAAACTCATACTACATAAGCAACAAGTCTATATTACATAAGCAACGAATATACACTACGTATGCACCACGAATACATTAACTACATAAGCAAGTCATAAGCAACAAACTCATACTACATAAGCGATAAGCCTATACTACATAAGCAATGCATATACACTACACATGCATCACGGATACATTAACTACATAAGCAAGTCATAAGCAACAACCCTATACTAGTTAAGCAACAGAGAATTTTTTTTGAAACTGAAACGCTGGAGAGAGAGTGTGCATGAAAAGTGGGTAAAATCGCGTGAAAGAGGAAATAAAATCTTAGTAATGATTCTAAAGTGTCAAACTACCACCCTACCCTTTTTAATTCTTTGAAACAAAAAAATAAACATAAAAAAGCCCTAAAAATCTGGTCCACCCAAAATTGTTGATCTATGGTTAGGATGTGTCCCCATGAACTCGGCCAAGTAGGAGGACCTATTTGATCCATATCCTATACATATATATATAGGGATGAGATCCTATGAGACCATAGCTATAGGTAGGAACATGAGACTCAATCCACACCCTTGAACCAAATAAATTGAAAGGCTAGGATTTAATGGCATTTTAGAGTAATTAAAAAATAGTGGGGACCAAATAGGGTACAATTGGAATGTTAAAATCAGCATTTTATCGGCCCACTTGCTTCGGTGTTACCTTGTAATCCTCCCTACCGAACATAGCAGGCCATCCGATTGTACAAATCGCAAGTCTCCGATTTTGTTTTCTTCACTATTGGTGCTGCCCATTGGGGAACCCCAATACTCTCACGCATCATTCGGTTCAATACGAATGCGCCTCATACTATCCAACAACAACTCCGAGCTAGCCGGGTTAAAATTTGCAACTAGCCAATACATTAGCCGAGATGGGAAGTCAACAATTGAAAGGGAAAGCAGACTTCCAAATCCCATATCAACAATGGCATCAATCTGAGCCGGGGAAAGATTACCAAGCGCATTCACCAACACCCTTGGGTTCGACCTAGTCGATAATGTCGTATATAAATTCTTTTTCCTCTTCCCGACCATCGCCTTCGTCCCCACTCCCCCATGACCCTTTTCCCCTTGTTTTTGCCATTTAGTTGGTAAAACAAGACCTACATAAAAAATAGAACCAATTATTTACCAAAACATACAACTAATCGTATTGTATACCTAAAACACGAGAATTATATAGCTAAACACACAGAATTCTATAGCTAAGTTCACATGATTCCAAATCAAATATACCAACTCACACAGAATTCTATAACTAAACACACAGAATTCTATAGCTAAACACACAGAATTCTATATCTAAGTTCACATCATCCAAAAGAAAGCGAGCGGGGAAATGCAACACATAAACCATAACCACATTATTATATACTACACACACAGAATTCTATATCTAAGTTCACATGATTCCAAATCAAATATACATGCCCCCACCAATTAAATCTCATTCAACAATCCCCCAAAATTAAAATCCACATAAAATAGAACACAGAATTCTATAGCTAAACACACATAATTCTATATCCGAGTTCACATGATTAGAATCAAATATACCGCACACACGAGAATTCTAAAACTAAACACACATACTTCTATAGCTAAATACACAGAATTCTATATCTAATTCCACATCATCCAAGAGGGCAAGCGAGCAGAAATGCAACACATAAGCCATAAACACATTATTATATATCTAAACACACAAGAATTCTAAATCTAAGTTCACATGATTCAAAACACTAATTACACATATTTCAAACACTAGGTCGAACTCATGTTCTTACACCTAGAAGTTTATTCCCTAAAATTAAACAAATAAGAACAATAGAAATTAATAATAAAAACCCAAATTGGAACCCTAATATCAACAAACACAAAAATAAAAAAGGAAATAAAAATCACGGATAACTTACAATTTTTGTGCGATAACCGTGATGGAAATAGGAGATGATTCGTGCGGAGTTGCGATTGAACCCTACCGTGTTGAATATATGAAGAAAAATCGAACCAGTTTAATTATTCTTTGAAGAATGCACCAAGCGGGACGATGTCGTGGAGGAGACGGTAGCGGTGAAGGCACCTATTCCAAATGACCGGTGTTGTGGTGGAGAGATGAATATGTCTATTCCGAATTCGAGAATTAGAGATGGCGATGGGTTGAAGCGGATGATGAGAGAAAGGATCGGTGTCGTGATGGAGAAGTGGAGAAAATCGCGGGATATGAATAAGAAGCGATAGACTTACCAAATTCAAAAATTAGGGATTTACAATTATATCCTTAGAATAAAAAGACAGATTACTTTCCTACCCTTGTTTGCCACTACCATGACTAAAATAGATGGGTAAAACGGACCATTAAATATTAAATCAAATGGTCTAGATGTGGTCTCATGTTCTTACCTAAAGGCCTGGTCTCATTTGATCATATCCCTATATATATATATATATATATATATATATATATATATAATACTTTTGATGGGTGACAATAAGCACGTTTTGGTCCAAACATTTTTTAAAAATTAAAATTAGAAGAAGAGGAAAGAAAAGTGAGAACTCCTTGGCACGTTCATGCTCTATGCCCAAATTGTGTGACCGAGATTAAATACATTTATTTAATCTTTTCATAAGCAACTTCAGTACCAAATAAATTTTTGCATTATTTTCTAAATGAAGTCTCTTTTTAATTTTTTATCATTGCTTGCAACGGTAACAAGACTCTTGAAAGTATATATTTCTTTTAAATTTCTTATCGAGGAGCAGTGTTTTTCTCTATAAAGTTATGTCTGTCTCTCGGCAAAAGGGAAAATTGGAGATTTAGTCCACTAACTTTACCATATTAGACTTTTAGTCCAGTAACTTGTCAAAATATAGTCTTAGTCCATCAACTTTTAATTTTTAGCACATTGCATCCGTTTTTGACCGGAAAACACAAAAGTCGCCGGAATTTGCTGACTAGGCTTCCAATAGTACTGACATGTATAGAAATTTGGGGATTTCTGAAATTTTGGAAGGAAAATATCATATGTGGTATATTTGGGATAAAAAAATAAATGACAAATAAATTTATTTGCCATGAGGCAAATTTTTAGGAGGGAAAACATACAAGCTTTTCCCTCCAAACTTCATCTTCCTCCCCTCATTTCCTCTAACCAGAATTCCTCCCCCCCCCCCCATTTCATCGAACTCGACAGACAGAAAACAAGGAGCAGAGACGGGCAGAAGAAGAAGTTTAAGGAGAAGAAGAGGGAGATGTCATCCTCCTCATGGACCAAGGACTATTCCGGCAAAAGATTATTTTGTCATTGTGGCAAAGAGGCTGAGTTGCGCACTTCATGGACGAATGATAATCCCGGAAGAAGATTCTATGGTTGTGTGGATTGGAAGGTAATTTTGATAAATACTTTTTGTTATACCTTCAATTTTCTGAATTTGTGGGACATTTTTGAAGCTTTTTTCCCTTTTCTGGTTGTGGCAAACAGAGGAATGGTTGTGGTTTCTTCTCCTATGAAGACCCCCCAATGTGCACAAGGGCTATGGGTATCATTCAAGCTTTAAGGAGAAAACTCAATAGACTTGAAGAAGAAAATCAGAAATTAGCTACATCGAACCGGAGCTCCTGAAATCAAACAATAAACTTGCTACCTCTGCTAAAAAGCTGAAATTGATTCTCTTGGTGTCATGGTGTTTGTTGTTGGCTTTGTGGTTTGCTTAGATTGTATAATTGTATCAGTTAATTTAGTATTTTTCCCTTTTTCAACCGGATGTGTGTTAAGATTTTACTTATGAATGATATATTAAGCTGATTTTGATTACAATTTAATGTTTTGGGAGAATTTTGGATAAGCACTTTTTGCAGTTGATTCCAAGTGCTTAATGTTTGCATAAATTTTAATATTGATTTACATATCAATGAAAGATGTAATGTAATAGCATGTCAAATTATTTTTTTCATGAATTTATTGCAACTAAAAACAAGTGCTTTTGGATAAGCACTTTTTCTGCAAATTGACAAGTGCTCTGCTACCTTCAAGCTTTACAGA
Organism: Rehmannia glutinosa; assembly: GCA_016081115.2. Lineage (NCBI taxonomy): Eukaryota > Viridiplantae > Streptophyta > Magnoliopsida > Lamiales > Orobanchaceae > Rehmannia > Rehmannia glutinosa. The sequence goes on from JABTTQ020002440.1 coordinate 208,881, forward strand.
TAAAAATGACTGAAATTGAACAAGAATTAAGAGAAAGTCTTAACAAAAGGCTGCATTTCATTTCATCACATAGCACCAAAAGCTATCAAAAGATGTCAAAAGTTCACATGTCAAAAGTTCTTTTAACCCTTCTCGTTCACCTACTTTTCCAATTGCTTCTAACATGCACATATCAATCTCCAAATAATCAAACTTATAGGACTCACCACCCACATAATCTGACAAAGAGGCACTACAAGAAAACAATCAAATTCCAACGAAATAATTCCAACGGGATAAAAAACTGTTGGAATTTTCAAAATTCCAACGAAAATTCCAATGCTACAGATATCCGTTGGAAAATTCCAACAAAAAGTCCAACGATAAGCAAAACCATTTGGTACTGTTGGAATATTTTTTCCATAGGAATTTTCGTTGGAATTTTGTCATTCCAACGGCCATTATACCAATGATGCTTTTCCATTGGAATTTCTGTTGGAATCGATAATTCCAATGGAAATTGACCAAATACCAACGAATTTTTTCTGTTGGAATTCCATTATTTTCTTGTAGTGAGGGAGAACTGAACTTACCCCCAAAGTGAATACAGAGTGTTAATACTCTACTATTGGAATCTGTACAAATAAACAAAAACAAAAAAAAATCAGTATAATGAATAAATAAATCAACATAATCAATGCTAAACAACATAAAGACAACAATGGGCCCTATAATAGTCAAAAACATACTGATAAAGGAAGGAATCTTTCCTTGGAGGAACACATTCACAATGGACCACAAAAAGGGTCCCCCCTCCCCCTACTTCAACAACTATAAAGAAATCCATTAAAGTCATTTTTCTTGTTAAAATACAACATAAAAAACGTATCATATACAGGTGGGGGTTGATCGAATTCCTCAACATCTCGTAACTTCATGGTTCACAGAAAACTTTTGATTTCTTCTTCGCTTCTTTTTTCGACAGATAGGGTTTTGTATTTTTGGGGATTTTTGAGGATTTTTTGGGATTATGTTTTGTGTTTCCCGTAAGTAGAGAGTGTTAGGGTTAGTAATTGTGTTATTTTCCCCTCCAAAATCAATCCTATGTGGCATTATATTTTTGTTTTTATTTTTTTTGTGATAAAATTTCCACATGGCTTAAAATCCCCAATTTATTGTACATCTCAGAAAATTCCGGCACTATTGGAAGCCTACTCAGCAAATTCCGGCGACTTTTGTGTTTTCCGGTCAAAAACAGATGCAATGTGCTAAAAATTAAAAGTTGATGGACTAAGACTATATTTTGACAAGTTACTGGACTAAAAGTCTAATAGTGTAAAGTTAGCGGACTAAATCTCCAATTTTTCCCTCGGCAAAACATGCAATATTAATTTCTTGTTATAAACACTTTTCCAATTGATGTTATATTAGAGTTGGCAAAATGCGGTCCAGGCCGAGGTTTGGATTGGGCTTGACCATGATTTCAAAGCCTGACTTTTAGCTCGGTCAGACAATTTTTGTGTAGCATACTCACACCCGAGCAAAATCGGACCAACCCAATCCATCTCAAAATTTTCCAAAAGCCCGATGAGCTCGGGCAGGCCTAGCATGACCCGACCCATTGAGAGCTCTGTGTTATATACTCATGAAATAGAACAAGTTGCAATATCTTTTACCTCTCCGTATCTTATGGATTCTCAGCCTATAATATAGGTCAGATCTTCCCTACAAATTAAAGCACACAGCTTTCAACAGTAATAGAATAGTGAGCACATGAATGCCCTCAATTCTCCGTTGCCTTTTTTGCTTTTAGTTTCTGAAAGGAAATCATTTTTACCCACAATTGACTAGAGAATTTTTTATTATTCTTCTTTTTAAATATTGGTTACACTATTCAGGACATCGAAAAGTCCAAACTAATTAATATAATCGTAAATCCTAATTGAAACGTACAACAAATTAATAAAATTCATGTTAGTTGTGAAGCTATTCGATATATATTTGCTAATATTAAGGATTTTTGAACCACAATTTTACCATGATTAAAATTTATATAGTGGTAACAAGTTAACGGCATTTTAAGAACAATCGTGAAAAGGAGTGATAAAATTCTGATAGATGTGAGTGTGATGCGTATCGAAATCAAGGTTTTCAAAAATGAGCATTTAACCATTTGCGCCACATTTAATTCCTACAAATAAACTATAATTAATCATTGTTCACAAAATTGAACCTGGACAATTGGCCACATAAATTTATATATTTACATGTGAAGCCAAAAACTTATTAGTATAGTGAAAATCAAGCAATTCGAATATATCTTCTATTATTTCATCTCGTACTGTACTATTAGCTAAAAGGGTACGAGTGGTGAGATATAGGTAGGCGCCATCAATTTTGACATGATTTGAGGCTACTAATTGCCGTTGAAGTATGCGTTGGTTTAATTTTAATGATATACCATGCATTGTGCTCTTTTTTTCCCATTCACTCCAAGAAAAATCCAATTTACCTATAAAAAGATTTATAGGTAATTAAAATAACCCTAAAGTATAGGTAAAATTATTTTAGGTAAATTAAATTTTTGTAGTTAAATATTTACCTACAAAATCTAAAATTGTTGGTTCCTATATTATTTTGTCGGTAAATTTAAAAATTATCGGTGATCTGTCGATAATTTATCAATATAATTTGAGGAAAAATAATAAATTTTATTTTGTAAGTAAGTATAAAATTTAGTGACAAATTTTGTCAATAAACAAGAATTTTCTTGTAGTGCTTTTTCTTTTTCTCTTTTGTTACCACATAACTAGTAATTCACCCGTCGTTGCACGTATAATTTTATTTTAATATTATTGGTTTATAATATCTATTAACATGAATTGGTATTTATTATTTTATTTTAATAGTGATATCAGTATAAAGTTATTAGAAACAAAAATTTATCTATCAATTTTATATTTTCAACTATAAACTTAAATGTCTAATTCAACAAATGGAATTATTCCTCAATTTATGCATGTCTTTAAATTATTGTATTATATATCTCTTTCTTTCTCACACACCTCTCTATAAACAATTATATATAATTTGTGAGACGTGTATTTTTATATTGTACTTATCTTGTTGAGAAAAATGATTACTTCACATTGTTAATCAAAAATATAAATTGAGATATTATTCAATTAGCCAATAAAATATTTATGTTACTAAAGATTTTTGCCATTGACTTACCAAATCAAAACACCGATAATTTTGGATAACTCCAAAACATTCATTGGTTAGGATAATATTTGGATTGATTTGTCCAAAAGCGTATCTTATTTTATATCTTTTTTTGTTCTTTTTTATCGATTGAGTTGCCTTAGTTATGCCATATATATACTAATTTTATTCAATAGTAATTAGAGTTATTAATTATTATTAATTAAGTTAATTATCATCAAATCTAACATCAACATTGATCAATGGACCAATTAGAAGATAATTATTTTTCTAGATGAACTTAATTAGTATTTGTTCACACTTCGAAAATACTAATATTTCAAAAACAAATATAATAAATAAATATTGCAACAACAATTGAATCAATATGAAAAAAATTCAGATATTCCTAGCATGATATAAAAATCAAACATCTTACTAATAATAAAATATTTTGAAATCATCCATAAAAAGTCAGAATCCAAAATCAATTTAAATATAAATGGAATTTAGCGTGAAAAAAGAAATTTCAATCAATATATGAAATAGATATATACAATATTTCCGAGTAATAAATACTTGTTAATATTTTGAGTTTACAAATCTTTCAATTAATTGTTTTTCTTAAGCTAATACGTTGTTTTCCAATTATACTCCCTTGCAAATGGAAAAAAATGCCCCATTGACCAATTATTGTCTTTTTTATTAAAAAGTAATACATTATAAATTTTCTAGATTAATAAATCTTTAATTTTAAAGTGCGATTTTCTAATTTTTTTCTTAAACATCTTGTCAATTATCCGCTTACATAGTTTTGTCAAATTCGATTAATAAAATATTAATAGATAATGTATATGAATAAAAGTACAATTTGTTACCGCAAATTATTTTACCAAGGCTCAATTTTAAAAACAATCAATAGTTCTTTGTGTCTATAAGATTGATTAAAAATTAATAAATACTTATTGTATCTATAGGATTAAATATCATCAATTTATTAATTGTATACAACATTTATAATTTTGGCAACCACTTTTGTATGAAAATCATGGATTTCTCTTGCTTTAATTTGACACAATATTGTCTTCCATTATGCATTATAATTGCATCATTTTGTTTTTTGTTTGTACCCTTGATAAAAACAATCAATAGGTATAGGTTGTTGATAAAAAAATATTAACAAAAAAATCTCACCACTAAATAAACACAAGATATTACAAACTTACACACACACACATATGAGTAAATACTTACAAGCGAGGTTTCTTTATATGTGATTTTGAGAGAATCAATCGAAAAGTCGGATTCTCCACAACATCCACCTTAATGTCATCATCATCGCATTAATCATCATTTTGCATTTGCACATGCACATGTATTAATTAAATTAATCAATTAATTTATAATTAAACAAAAATATCATATATATATATATGATTTAAACTATAATATATTACTTGAATTGATATCTAATACATGAATAGTCGGGTACACATCGATTCTCTCACATGAATCATCATTTTAAAATATTGACACATCAAAAACGTGGTTGGCACGATAAGAGAAAATCAACACTTCACCATTTTAAATTTCGTTATCATGGGACGAATTTGCTCCATCCATCAAGTAAAATAAAACGCGTCATAGAGGCTGATCATTTTGACCGTCCAAGTGTGTCCGTTCACATTATACATGTCACAATTTAATGGTGTAAGACCATTAAAATTGATCCGCCGAATTTGCATGGAAGATCTTGACACAAAAATTTAATGTAATTACAATTTGCCATCATTGCTTAAAAGTTGATTAATTTTATATTGTACAAAATTGCATCGACACCAATGAAACAAATAAACAATATATTTGATGAATATATAATGTATAGAATCAACACATCATTGTAATATATATTTAAGAAGAATGACATATACTAATATCAATTATGGTAAAATACTATTTATAATTTTTAAAATCTATATATTATATTTAGATAGAATTGATACTATAGACTCACTTTTGGTATAAAGTAGGAATATCAATAAATAAAATTTTTCTAATTTTTATACAGATAAAATATGAATATCATTTATGATATTTTTCTAATTTATATACATATAAAGTAGTAATACCATTTATAATATTTTCTTATAATATTTTCCTAATTTATATAATTACAACGATTTTCTTATAATATTTTCCTAATATAAGAATTTATAATAATTACTATTTATAATGTTTACAATTGTTTCCTAATATAATAAGCAAAAAGAGCGGGAAAACAAAAGTTCGAACTTCGCTATTATATATATAGATTAAGCGCCCAACACCTTTTACTATATTTGGACCTTTTGAGCCTCCACAATTCGTATTGCTTGGGTTATCGAAAGTATATAATTTGTTGAACTTCAAATCTAACAAAAGTATTCATTTAATTTGACTATCAATCGAGAAATTAATATATTAACTAAGAAACATAAAGAAAATGTGTAAAACCACAGTTTTGTAGACAGGACCAAAATAATAAAAGGTTTATTCAATTCATATTTTATAGTGTGGCCATAATCATGAGTTCCACACAGACAAGGACACACCTTATAATATACCTTAAAGAATTCATGATTAGTCTTATTAAACATGAGTTAAAACTGAATAATTTAATGATATATACATGTTAAAAGTGTATTGATCGATCAAATCCTCGTACAGTTTCAAGATTCCATATATGCATTAGCTAGTTTGATAATAAAATATTAAAACCTAATTCAAGACTAGACAGAAAGACAGAGGGGGCCAGCTAGCTCTTGATGCATGCTATAAATAATTCGTTTATTCACATATATGATATATACCAACCAAAAGTTTGTTTCAGTACTCAAATTAAACACCAAGCGCACCAACTTTTCAAGCAATAAATGGCTGCTTCAATTCCTCATCAATATTACTGCTCTGATTATTCTAATGATAATCAATTTTGCAGCTTCCCTTTATCAGCCACACGCAGTACAGATGTCATGATCTCTGAGGAAACCTCAGTACATATGTTTAACAATAATGGAGCAATTATAAACACGGTGCCATTAATGAAGTGTGACATTAATTCATCACCAGTTTCAGTTGGGTCATTTTCTGAGCAGTTTGGGGTTTCAGACGGCATGGGTACTGTTCCTCAGATGTCGGAAATTGAGACGGGTTTTGCTGATTTTGCAGTTTGTGATGATCATCATCAAGTATTTGAGCCAGGAGAAGAGTACTGCATTGGAATGGTGCCAAAATTCTGGCCAGCTTACAATCCCATGGCCACTCAAAATTGGGTATATTATATTTTTGTCCAGCCCCTTTTTGCTTCATTAATCAGAAAATGATCTCCTAATTAAATCACAATAAGATAATTACAAGGTAAATTCCATTGAAGCTAAATATATATGGATCTCTAATTGCTTGTTTTCCAGGCATTACAAGGTAATCCAGTAGTTAAAAAAATTAATGAAGAGAGCGAGGTGAAGGTGGGAAGGTATTCAGTTGAAGAAAGGAAAGAGAGAATTCTCAGATACCTCAACAAAAGAAACCACAGGAATTTTAACAAGACCATCAAGGTCGTATATCATTTCAACTTTTTATTTTAACACCCTGCGAGCTAATTATATATGCACAAAAGAAATTAAATCCATCATTTGTTTACTGGTATATTGAAATGATATATATGGTTAATCTTGCAGTACGCGTGTCGCAAAACCCTAGCAGACAAGCGTGTCCGAGTTCGTGGGAGATTTGCCAAGAACAATGAACATGAACCCTCTCAAGAAGAAATACTAACTCATCACAATACTTGTAATTATCATGAACAAAACAATTTATCTTACGAGGACACATTCCAGGTGAATTTTGGAATGTCCCAATTTATCTTACATACGTTTTATGTTGTACAATTCTATACAAATTAAAATCTTATGAGTTATTTGTTTATTTGTGCTTTGGCAGATGAAATTGGAGGAGGATTATTGGTTGCAAACAGCCATGGCTAATCTTGTGCACTTGCCTTATTTAGGCAGCTAAATTAACATTGGAAACAGTGTGGACGAACCAATAGACATTTCCTCATCTATTTGTATATGTGGCATTTACAAAGTTCTCACAAGTATATGATGAAACACTAAATGAAATATAGAGAATTTCAATTGGCTAAGAACCATTCAAGAACAACAACTCTTCTCTTTTATTTGCATTTTGACTATTGACCGGAAAAGATTACTTCGGGCCGCGCGTAGTCATGATCCTAAGTGTACGTTTGTGCCTTGTTTTGAACTTTGAGAAAAGTAAATTATGCCTGCCAATCTCTTTCAAGCTATGTATCAAAGGTTGTATAATAGTCTAATTGCATAACAGATGGAATTCTTTTTGTGGTTGCAGTACAGTTTGGAACATCCAGTGCGATTGGATATGTTTCCATTTTGAAAATTTTCTTTTCGCTAAAGAATAGTGGGAAAAAATTCTAATGAAAGATTTTGAAATATTTTGAGAGTGTGAATGGATATGTAATGATGAAAGTTGAATTGATTTAAAAATAGTAAAATAATGATTGGATTTGATTGATAGTTAGAAATGTGTGAGTGAGTGAATAGTGAAATTTGTGGGAGAATGTGTAATAATGATTAGTTTTTTTGTGAAAAAATGTGTAGATGTGATTGGTGAAAGAAAAAATGAGAAAAAGTGAAAGTAAGGAATAATATATTTTCGAAAATTTTCATAAACAATTGCATGTTTGGTCAAAAACAATTCTCCAACGGAGCGAAAATGAAATCTCGCTCATATCCAATCGTGACCCTAATTACTAAGAGCCTCTCCAGTGCTCCACCTTTTTACCTCCAGCACGGCGCTATCCTTTGCGCCATTTTGTTGATTTGCACAGTACAGCGCCATTTGTGGCGCTATACTGTTTATGCGCCATCTTTTCTGTTTATTTTTTTTTTGCTTAATTTTAATTTCCTTTAAAAGGTATTTTTATTAATTAGAAATTAGTAGAAAATAATATTAAAATTAATTTAATTACATGTGATAATTTTTTAAATAATATGGTGTGTAATTGAGTAATACTATAAGATTTAAAATACTACACACAAAATTATAAATCTTACATAAAATATATTACAAAGAACTGAAACATAAAATTACAACAACAATAAAAAATGCATAAAATAGGCAAAATTACATAAAATAACTAAAAGTAAAATTATTAAAAATACAAACAATCGAGGATGAATAAGATCTTGATGCTCCAATTGAAGAAGCAAGAGATGTGTCATCTCCGGACATTGAATTTGTTGAAAATGAACATACTCGTTTTTAAAATTTTCTTGCTCAGTTTAGGCAAATCAAAGATGCAGAGGCATATTTTACACTTCGAAATGCATTAATTGATCATTTGTGTGAAGAATATTCTAATTCAGATATCATATTGTAATTATGTTTCTGTATTATTATGAATTTTTATTTTTATTTTTTGCATTAATTTCATTAAATTTTCTATTTTTTCCAATTTGATTAATTTTGAAAATAAAAAAATTAATAAATTTTATAATAAATAAAATTACTTATATAATATTTTTATCAATTATAAAATAATAAAATCAAAATAAAATAAAAAATCTTATGGAATATTCTTTTTCTAGTGCAGAAAATAGTGCAGACTGCTGGAAATGAAATGCTGATTTTGCGCCTAAGTAGTGAGATGGTCTAACATATCTATCTATTGAATTTTAGTATATACATTGTCAATACCTTTCACATTCTTTATCCTTTTATATGTGCTGTATTTGGACTAATTGCACCTGTAAAGGGTCAAATCAACGACAAATGACAAAATTCAGGCCTAGAGTGAAATAGAGCGAATAAGCCTGGCCGATCAACAAACCGAATAAAAGATGTGGGGGCTTATGACAAAGATATACCCCACATTTTTAAGTCAATGTCGATCTTTTACGCTTCTTTATGCAATTTTACCTAAATTTACGCTTCCCGGTGCAATTTTACCTAAATTTACGCTCCCCGCTCTTTTTTTACACAACAATACGCTCCAGCAAAAATTCCCGGAAAATTTTACGCTTTGTTTCAACATTGTTTCAAACATGTTTATGTGTTTCAACATTGTTTCAAACATGTTTCTAACATGTTTCTATGTTTCAACATTGTTTCTAACATGTTTCTTTTAATAAAAATAGGTAAAAAAAAATGTATTTAAACACCAAAAACTTCATTGAAACAACAAAGAAATATCAGAACAACATTAAAAAGGGTATGGAAACAACCCAGAAACAACGTAAAAAATATTTAAAACACAACATGAATAAAAAGAGCTTAAAAATAGGTAAAAATTGTATTTACACATTGAATACTACATGAAAACAACAAAAAAATTATTAGAACAACATTAAAAATATATAAAACAACACCGAAACAATAGAAACAATTTACAAAATAATATATGAATAAAAAACATCATAAAAAATAGGTTGATTATTTTGAAACATCGAAACAACAAAAGAAACAACATAGAAACAATAAAGAAACAAATTTAAACAACCTCGAAACAACTTATATAACATATAAAACAATGCGAGAAACAAAAAAACGAAAAAAAAATAAAAATAATCAAAAAATAGCAAGGGAAAAAAAAAAAATATTAGGTACAAAAGTAAAAAAAAATAGGCACAAGAGTAATAGGAGCGTATTGTGTGGTAATAGTACAAAAAACAGCGTGTTCTGTGTAATTTCCCCAAGATGTGGAGCCCTTTAACATTAAAACTTAGGATGGACTGATACTTAAGATTTCTTTCATTAAATTACCTCCTTCATGTACAAAAAAACAGAAATAAATATACACGTAGCCGCGAAAGAAAGCCTAGAAGATGGCTTGAAAAGAATCATGCTTGCCACAAGTGCCCGACCTCAGGGCCTTTAACTCTGTGTATATACATAAATTTGCAATACTCAGAATTTCCAAATTGCTTACAGAATGGGTATATATTAAGGCCTATTATTATCCTTGTAATATATGTATCTAAAACTTTTCCTCTCACATGTACTAGCTACACATCAAACTCTGGCCAATACAAAGAATAGGGCCTGCAGAATTGCAAAACTGGTCCAGTAAAAGTGTTAGTCAAAATTGGTCATGATCATTTTAAATTTTTAATTTGGTCCCTATAAGTTTTCAAATTGCTTATTTTTAGTCCTATTTTCACCGAAATATTGCAAAACCACTTGAAATTGACACGTGACTTACAAGCATCTCCTAAAATTGGGGATTTATAAAATTTTGATTTCCGGCTATTTGGGTGGCCTATATGGTAAGACATAAACACATCCCTCGAAAAAATAACTAAATACATTTCCTACACAATTTTCCAGAATCCAGAGAGGGTGTATAAGATGTCAATATTTGATTTATGCCACTGGGTCATTCAACAACCAAAAGAATCATTTGGCAAACAGATAAACTAAAAAGAGAAGTGAACTCTGATCATTTAATTTGCCAAGTTAACTAATTACATATAGTAAGAGTTAAACTGTAAAAGGACTAGCACTGTATTAATCAATACCCGTTCCATATCCATTTGAGTGCCTATATTTCGGCATTATTTTCTAAAATTCAAAGTCAAAAAATATATGTAGGGGGCGGCAGGATAGATATTAAGAGCATTTTCCATAAGTTGTCAATTCTCGTTGACATTAGGAAGCTGATCACAGGAAGAATTTTGGAAGAATTGAAGTAAACAGAAATGGGTTGCCCCAAGCTTGCATTCTTTCAAGCGTAAGAAACCACTACGACAAACATCCTTTTCACTCAATAAAGTGCTGCTCCCCATCATACAACATGCATCAACTAATAATCAATCATTTACATAGAAATGGCCAATAGGTGCAGAATTATATATATGTAATTAAAATTTAAAGTTACATATTAATTAATGTACTATCATGTAATCTCCCAAATTTATTATAAAAATCTTATTTCTGGTAGATTTTTTGTTTCAACATTTCAAATGATGGCCAACTTTCTGCCCAACAACGTGTAAATGTAGGAAGAGTGAGGTCGTTTTCGGAGCAACAGTATATTAATTTATTTAAGAAGCACCGCAAAGACAAGGGAGTGTCCCAAAAAACTGTCCTTTGAAGTGAGAAAGGGTTAGGTCTTATAAGTGGGATAGAGAAGTTTCATGACTCCAATCTTTCTGCAACTGTTGCTTGAAATAGATTCCAAAATCCAGAGAATCATAAGTCAGAACAATCACATTATCATATCGAAAAAGATTTGTCGGTGATTAAGGAGCTGACTTCTAACCATTTATGATCTAAAATGACAGGAAGAAGCAACCACTATCACTCTATCACATCCATCACTGTTCTAAAAATCTCCGTCTAACCCCGATTTATCTCGCCTAGGCATTAGACTCTCGTCGCCTATAGTTTTTCCCGATTAATCCCCGCCTAGGCATTTGGCTTCTCTTGTCCGCCGATGTTTTTTTCCGATTAATCCCCGCCTCACACCTTTCGGATCCCGCCTAACCCGCCGACTAGCATCTAGCGTTTTTATAGCACTCGTCATATCCATCTAGCCACCCAGCCTCTGGACCCATTCTTCATCATCACGTGAACAATGTTTTTTTCTAATTGTGTATCAAGTTGGGTACTGAAAGGAGAATAATCTGAATTCTTAAAGCCATGTAATTGAAACACAAATCTGATACAGCATATCAAGAAATGATATTTGGAAAAAAGTTCTACATTGTATCCAGCAGAGTATTGGGGGATCTTTGTTTATGCTAGTACAGATCCTTATATTAGGAAAAGCCAATGGGAATTCTTGAATCAGGCTAAGAATAAATGGGGGAAATATTGGTTAATGGGAGGGGATTTTAATGATCTGCGTAATGATATGGAGAAAAAAGGGGGTATTAGTAGATCTCCTTCAAGTTTCAATGCTTTCAATGATTTTATTTCCAATATGCAGATGGGTGAGATCCCCTTGGTGGATGGTAATTTTACGTGGGCTAACAACAGAAGTGGTGTGGATTATGTGGAGGAAAAATTGGACCGTTTTTTTGGATCTTGTGATTGGAATGCTTTGTTTTTGCAAGCAGTGGTGACCCATGATTTTAAATCATCTTCCGACCATGTTCTGTTGGTTTTGAATTCTAATCCTGTTCAGACTAAGGAGAAAAAAAGGTTTTATTTTGATAAAAGGTGGGTGAAAATGCCAGGGGTGAATGAGGTCGTCTCTCAAAGTTGGGCTAAACCTTTTTTAGGTTCCGTCATGTTCCAAATCACGGCCAAAATCAAAGAGTGTCGTATTGACCTTCTTAAGTGGAAAGCCAATAAGAAGTGTAGTCGCTTATCCATAGCTGATATCAAAGTTAAGATGGAAATCGAGAGAAAGCAGGGTGGGGACAGAAATTGGACGAATTGGTGGGATTTGAAAAGCCAACTTAATGATGCTTATTGTCAAGAAGAGTTGTTTTGGCAACAAAAATCTAGACTTAATTGGCTCAAAGCTGGAGATAAGAACTCCAAATTTTTTCATGCCACTACTGCTCAAAGAAGGAAAAGGAACAATATTACATCCCTTTCTATAGAAGATGGCTCGGTCTGTGATAATCCGGGAGAGGTGGAGAAAGTCATTTCTGAGTTTTACTCCTGTCTTTTCTCCTCAGAAGGTTCGGTTAATGGCTCTCAATGTCTTGATGGACTCCCTGTTTCCATTACAAAAGAGATGAACAAAGAGATGATGCTCCCTGTTGAAGACCTTGAAATCAAACAAGCCCTCTTTGCTATGAATCCTAACAAATCTCCAGGCTTGGATGGTATGTCTCCTTGTTTTTCCAAAGATTTTAGGCATATAATTGAGCGATGTGCATTTTGCGATCAAATCTTTTTCAAATCGGAAAATTGCCGAGAATATTAATCATACCCTGATTACATTAATTCCAAAATGTAATAATCCTTCATCTATCTCTCATTATAGACCGATCAGTCTTTGTTCTGTTATCTATAAAATCATCTCCAAAATCATTGCCAATAGAATGAAATCTAGTCTTAAATCTTGCATCTGTGAAAACCAATCGGCTTTTGTTGAAGACGATTTATTTTAGACAATGTTGTCATTGCTCAAGAGGTAATCCACTTTCTTAATAGGCATAGATCGGGAAAAAAGTTTTTATGGCTATCAAACTCGATATGGCTAAAGCCTATGATAGAGTGGAATGGAGTGGTCTTAAGTCTGTTCTTGGGCATATGGGTTTTAATCCAGTTTTTATCCAAAGAATTATGACTTGTGTTTCTTCCTCTTCTTTTTCCTTTAATATCAACGGTAACCCGAAGGGTTATGTGGTGCCTTCTAGAGGTCTTAGGCAAGGGGATCCCTATCTCCTTACCTTTTTTGATTATTCGAAGTTTTTTCCAATTTGATAAGGCATTTTGTGAGGCAAAATCTTTTAAAGGAATCGAGAATCGATAACAAGAGGTCCTATGATCACTCATTTGCTTTTTGCGGACGATTCTTTACTATTTTGTGAAGCTAATAGTTTTCATGCAGCCCTTATCATGAGAATTCGCACCTTTATAAAGACTTTTAAGTCAATTGGTTAAGCGGAACAAATCAAGTATCTTTTTAGCAAAAATACCCCTAATATTCGCAAGAAGAGGAGATCTTTCTATTTTTAGGGGTATTCAAAAACATTCTTCCAGTAGATATTTAGGGTTGCCTATGGCTATTGGTAGATCAAAAATTGATACTTTTCAGTATGTTATTGAAGCTGCAAAAAAAAGGCTCCAAAGCTGGAAGAATAATCTGTTATCTTGTGCGGGAAAAGAAATTTTGATTAAAGCTGTTTTGAATGCTTTGCCTGTGTACATTATGTCCTGCTTTAAAATCCCTGTGGGCATTTGTCATGATTTGGAGCAGCTTTCTGCTAGATTTTGGTGGGGAGCGAAGGAGGATGAAGGGAAAAAAATTCATTGGAAGTCTTGGCTCTCTTTGTCAGTCTCCAAAAAAGAAGGGGGGTTGGGTTTTCATGATTTGCAGAGCTTTAATGATGCCCTAATGGCTAAGCAACTGTGGAGGATCTTGGGCAATCCAAACTTGATGATGAGTAAAGTGCTAAAAGCTAAGTATTTCCCTCGTGACAGCTTGATGAAGGCAAAGGTGGGCCCTAATGCTTCCTGGTTATGGAAATGCTGGATGAAATCCAGGTTTGTGCTGGAAAGGGGATTGAGATACTCTATCTCGGATGGAAGATCGATGAAAATTTGGGAGGCCTTGGATTCCAACCTCTTTAAGATTTAAACCAGAATTGTCTCTTCCTAAGGAAGATGCTCCTGTTTGGGTGTGTGAATTACTACAAAGAAATGGGAAACAATGGGATACAGATATTATTGATAAAACTTTTAGAGAGGAGGATGCTTTGAAGATAAAAAATGTCCCCATTAATGTGAACAACAAGAGAGATAAATTAGTTTGGCATTTGGAAAAAAATGGTCAATTTTCTGTCAACTCGCTACCTGGAAATTTTTAAAGATAAATCAGCAAAGTGTTTGCAAGCAGAGAGCAGTAATTCCCGGGTTGAGTTTCAAAAAATGTGCATAAAAACGTGGAGTATCAAGGTCAAAGACAAAATCAAGCATTTTATATGGAAATGCTTCTCTGGTTGTCTTCCATCCTTGGTAAACCTTGTGAAGAAAAAGGCACCGATGGATCCAGTATGCCCGATGTGTGGAAATGAAGAGGAAACCACTGAACACTTACTACTTTTGTGTCCTAGAGCCCAAACTATCTGGAAGATGTCTCCGGTACAGTGGATTGGAATTGAGGGTGAAACTGATAATTTTTGCTCTTGGTGGGGAAAGGTTTGTGCTGTTAATAATAATCAAAATGGTGAATTCAGAATTCAATTGTCCACTTATATTCTTTGGTGGCTTTGGAAATCGCGGAATCTATGGGTTTTTCAAAAATCATGGATTTCAGAAATCCACACTGTTGAATTTGCTTTGGGGGAGTGGAATGAATGGATGGACTCATCTTAATCTGGGTGGATTCTATAGGTGGTCAGTTTTTGCTTTTCTTGTGTGCATTTCTTTGTAGGGGATTTTTTTGTCTCCGAGTTCTTCTTCGCTTTTGGTGGTTTGGTTGTGATGGTTTGAATATCTTTGGTTGTTCTAGGAGTTGATCCCAACTCGGTGGAGTTTCTTCTTGGTATCTTTCTGTCTCGATTTCATTTTGGCCGATTCCGTTGGGCTCCTTGATCTTTGAAGTTTTAGGTGCAAGAATCATTTTCATCATGGTCTATTTCTTGTGTTAAAACCGAAAGCATTATGTTTGTTTTTTTCCGCTAGTAGACCTATGTTTCTCTTGTTTTTTTAGTTCTATTTTTACTTTGTTTTTACTTCCTTTATCAGCTTAGGTGTGCCTTTTTTTCCCGATGTTTAGACCTTCCTTAGTGGAATGGTTCTCTGTTTTCATTGGTGGAGCTCTTGTGCTTTCTACTATTTGAATTCATGGGTTTGTTAACCCATCGGTTGTAATTTGACAATTGGAGTATTTATATATTCATTATCGTTTGGAAAAAAAAAAAAAAAAAATATCCAGATTTTATAAGTTGTGATTCCCTATTATTTTATTTTTGTATTGAATCTTTTATAATATTTAATTAATTAGGGATACAATTTCCTATATATGGCATGCCTATAGCTCTTGTGGAGCAAGTGAATAAATTAAATGAAATGTGAGCGAGTATCCTCTTTTTTCTCCCAACTGGATATATTTATATGAATCAATAAGATTTTGGATTCCGATAGTCGGTATTCATTCATAAGCGAATTAACGAGACTATAAAAGTCAAATTCTCTAATGAAAATCGGACCTTGTTTTCTTTGGTTTAATAGTCAAATGATTATTGAAACATTGACAAACAAATGTAGCAATGAAGAAACAGGCATTTTTGCAAAGCAAATAATATTAAGCTACTCTCGAAGAAATTAAAGTAAAAACAAAATTGAAGTCTTTTACATTTTCCTCCAAGTTCTCAAGGACAATGTTTCGGGCGTTTAGATTAAAACCCCTCGAGGTTGCATTTGGATGGGAGGACTTGGATTTGGGGAGAGGATTTAGGAAAGGATTTGAAATGACTTCAAATAAGAAGGATTTGAAATCCTCCAAAAATAGTTTCCAAGTATTTCAAATTCATTATAAAATGACTTCATCCAAACAACCTCAATGGATTTATTATTATGGATTTGAAATTCACGGCTCAAATCATTTCATCCAAATAGTGAAGGAAATTGCACATTTGAGGTGCGATTTTCTTGGGACATCGATTGTCTAATGACAAAAGTAAAAGTAGATTATTGTTCTACTGTGAGAACATCGAAATCGTATATTTGTTTGTCCAAAATGGTGTTTGGATGAATGAGAAATTAAAGTTTAAAGTGGAGCATTGGAATTAATTTAAAAGAGGAAAAACCATGTGGGTTAGTCTTCTTTTAAAGGTAGGTTTGTCTCACATGGGAAAACAAAGGCAATTTTGACTAGTATATATAATCTCACATTTTAGTAAGGTGTAAGATTATATTGCATAGATACTCTCTACACACGCGCCCGGGAGGGAGAAAATCACGGTTACGGTTCAAGCTCCGAACCACGACTGACTTGTGTGCGGCGCGACATGCGTACACAACAACTTGTAATACTTGAACATTTTATTCAACAATACAATTGGTCTATTCATATCCGATTGCCTTAATTTTTTTTTCAATTGATTACGTACTATGTTTTTCCTTGATAGTAAAAACTTTGTTACAACTTGATTAAAAGAAAATTGAAGTACAAATTTTGTAACAAAGAATCGGATATCTTAATAATTGGTTTTAAAGTTGATTTTTTTTTAAATATTAAAAATTCAATTTAGTTTTCACAATATTCTCAATTATATTTATCAATTGGTTTGAATATTGTTTGGACTAAGATAATAATACCCGTCTTTATTTTGGAGTGGAAGGAAATTAAATTGGACCTTATAATTAAAAGTTGAACAATTTAATTTGTTCTTGCGGATTTGTTTCGATTAATCGAAGTACTAAACTTTGATTTGTTTTTGAAATGGCTTCGATTTGAACTCGGGAGTTCGATTGGCGCAAATGAGACAAATGTATGTTACGCCTAATCCGATTGTGCCTAATCCGGTTGTGCCCAATCCCATGGTTAACCCTGTTGTGCCTCGGATAGTGGCTAACTCACTTTGTTAATGTGCGGTGAATCGTGGTGAGAAACCGGAGAAATTCAATGGTTTGGATTTCAAGCGTTGGCAGCAAAAAATGTTGTTTTACTTTGACGACGTTGAACCTAGCAAGGTTCTTGGTGAAGATCATCCAAAGTTGAGTGAGGATGAAACGGATATTCAAGCCGCTCACGCGGTTGATGCTTGGAATCATGCATATTTCTTTTGTAGGAATTATGTAATGAATGATTTTGCGAATCCGTTATATAATGTTTATAGCTCTAAGCGAATGCTAAGCAATTGTGGGAGTCATTAGACCACAAGTATAAGTCCGAGGATGCGGGGCTAAAAAATTTATTGTTGGCGATTTCTAGACTTTAAAATGATTGATTCCAAGTCGTAATAAGTCAAGTGCAAGAACTTGAGGTGATTATACATGATATTCTTCTTTGAAGGAATGGTTTTGAATGAAACTTTCCAATTGGGTGCAATAATTAAAAAATTGCCACCGGCTTGGAAAGATTTCAAGAACTATCGAAGCACAAACGAAAGGAGATGAACGTTGAAGAACTAATTGTTAGGCTTGAATTGAAGAAAATAACAGAGGCTCGAAAAGAAATTATTCATTCATGTGGTGCTAAAGCCAATGTGGTGGAGCATGGCGAAAGCTCCAAAGGAAAAAAAGAAAAGCTGGGAAAAGCGGTAAAGGGTTCAATAATTGGGGATCAAAGAAGGCATTTCCAAGAAGAAATTCGAAGGAAAATGCTTCAATTGTGGCGACAAGGGTCACAAGGCTTCTGATTGCAAGAAACCAAAGAAGAACCGGGAGGATAACATGGTTGATGACATTTCTAAGGACGTGTCTGATTTGAATCTTGTTGCTGTGATTTCGGAGGTGAATCTGGTAGGTTCAAACCCGAACCAGTGGTAGATTGATACTGGCGCTACCAGGCATGTGTGCTTCAATAAGGAGATGTTCAGTACCTTTGAGGATGTTGAGAATGGCGAGAAGTTGTATATGGAAAATTCTGTCACTTCTGACATCAAAGGTCAAGGGAATGTGGTTCTAAAAATTACGTCCGGAAAGGAGCTGACTCTCACGAATGTGTTATATGTGCATGTCCGTAAAAACTTGGTGTCTGGATCATTTTTAATTAAGCATGGTTTTCGTGTTGTGTTTGAGTCTAATATTGTAACTTTACTCAAAAATGGAATGTTTGTAGGAAAAGGGTATGTAACTGATGGGCTTTTTAAGCTCAGTGTAATGGTTGTGAAACCAAAAGGCAATAAAATGAAGAATGCTTACATTTTACTTGCTTGAGTCTTCCAATTTGTGACATGGTAGACTAGGACATGTTAATTATGATACTTTACGTAGATTAATTAACTTGAATTATATACCAACATTTCATATTGATTCCAAGCATAAGTGTGAAACTTGTGTTGAGGCAAAGTTAACAAGGGCATCATTTAAAAATATTGAAAGAAATAATGAACCACTTGATTTAATTCACACCGATGTATGTGATTTAAAATCGACACAAATACGTGGTGGCAACAAGTACTTCATTACTTGTATAGATGATAACACAAAGTTTGTTATATGTATCTTCTTAAAAGTAAAGATGAAGCTATATAGAAATTTATTCTCTACAAAAATGAAGTTGAGAATCAACTCAATAAGAAAATTAAGGTGTTAAGAAGTGATCGTGGAGGTGAATATGAATCACCATTTGTTGAATTATGTGCCCAACACGGAATTAGACACGAAACAACAACACCTTATTCACCTCAACAGAATGGCATTGCAGAACGGAAAAATCGTACACTTAAAGAAATCTTTGAATGCCATGTTATTAAGTCGCTTGCCTCGAACATGTGGGGAAGTCAGTTTGTCTTTGGCTAATTACCTTTAAATAAGGTACCCGTAAGAAATTATACAAAAGCCCTTATGAGCTATGACATGGAAGAATGCTATCCTACAAATACTTACGAGTGTGGGGGTGTCTTTCTAAGGTTGCTATACCTACACCAAAGAAGGTGAAGGTAGGTCCCAAAACTGTTGACTGCATATTTATTGGATATGCACATAATGATCTTTAACTTATCGATTTCTTGTGCATGAATCTAAAGTTGAAGATATACACAAGAACATGATAATTGAATCGAGAAATGCCTCGTTCTTTGACAATGGATTTCCATTTAGATCGAGAGAAGAAGCAAGCTCTTCTAAACGGATACATGATTCAATAGAACAAGAGCAAGAAGAAGAGGTAGAAATTAGACGCAGCAAACGAGCTAGGATAGAAAAATCTTTTGGTCCAGATTTTCTAACCTACATGCTGGAATGTGAACCTCAAAGCTACAGAGAATCTATAACTTATTCTGAAGGACCATTATAGAAAGAGGCCATGAAAAGTAAAATTGATTCCATCTTGCAAAATCATACCTGGGAACTAGTGGATCTTCCTGAAGCAAGTAAACCACTAGGTTACAAATGGATTTTCAAGAAGAAAATGAAGGCAAATGGAACAATAGATAAGTACAAGGCTAGACGTGGTATGTTAATATGCGTTTCTTAAATATATCAAGGAATTTTGCAAACCGTGCATCTAATTTTTTCTTTTGAAAACGTTGGAGAAACGGAAGGGGAGTAGTAAGTTTAGAAAAGTCGAGTTAGAAGAAGATTTAAGCTTCTCGGCCCCTTTTGTTCATCAATATGTCCCTCGGTTCCTTCCTCGGCCTCAACATTGCCATTTGCTTCCGTGTTTGCGTCTCCCGAATTAATAACTCCTTGTTCGGTACCACGCGACGACCCGCCATGCGTGGCGCACGGGCCATGCGTGGTTGCGTTTTCTCACTATTTTTGAGAATTTTTGGCCCCTCGTACTCGTAACACTCCTCGGACGAATGACTTTACACTCGCTCCTTTGGATTTACCTGGTAACAAAAAATTGTAATTCTTAATTAAATAAGACTAATTATTTATTAAAATTAATTGATATCACTACAAAAAGATGCGGACGGATAACACCAGAAAATACAACGATTTTTTTGTAATTCCTCTTTGTCTTTTACTATTTGACAATAGTTATTTTGAAAACATTGTCTATTAACGGTTTTGAGCTCATAGACAATGACAATTACAATGGTTTGTTGAATCTTTGTATATTCTAGGAAAAAAAAGTTATTAACGGACAATAATTTTTAAATAGTTTATACAATATACAAAATGAATCAAAATAAAAAGAATGCACATGTTTACTGCCTTCAAAAAGAAAAAAAAGATAGGTTGCCTCTTTCTCTCGAACCGTCGACTCTCTCTCTTGTTTGTTGTTCTGTTCGATCGCCGTTGTCCACCGAAGTCGCGGACCAACGGTTTTACGCGAAGAGGATTGCAGGGGTGGACCACATAGATGGCGGGAGCAAAGAACATCGTTGGTATTAATTTCACTTCTTTCGCTCTATCGCTCTTGGTGAGTATTCAATTGAGAATTTAATCTCGTTTTTTCTAATTTGTAACGGGTTGCTCATTATGGGGACAAAGCTATTTGTTTTTAGAGATTGAGTTAAGTTCTTTTCAAGAAGAATTATTTTTTCCATTATATTATGAGTTTATATGATTAAAAGTGGGATCCAGGATTCTTAGTTAATTGAGGGCAATTTGTTGGGTCCAACACATCAGAGTCCTTCATTATATATCTCGTGAAGTTGTATAATCACGATTGCTTCGATATAGGGTTTTAGGGCTTGATGTTTAGCCTCATTTCCGCTAAACTTCTTTGTTCTTCCACCTCATAAAGGTAATTTAAATCTTGAACTTACGTATAGATACAAAAGAATGTTTTGACCTTAATAGTTGTTACAATTGTGATCGTTTTGCTTCTTGTTACAATTGTGATCGTTTTTCTTATTCATGTACTTTTTCCTTTGCCTGTGTTTACGGCTTACTTAGCTATCCTAATGAATGCTAACTAACTAATTTGATTGCGATCAAGGATTTCAATGACTAAAGGATTTTCTCCAACCATTTTGTTGGGAAATTAATTTTTAGATTTTGATGAATGTCATGTAAAACTTAGAATAGAAAGTTCTCACCCCATTTTTGTTGTAAATTGCATTGTAATAGATAGGGTTGGTCGAGTGAGTTAAGTCGGCTATGCCCGAACATGCAAGAAGACAACTGGAGACTAAAGGAAGACTCATTGTGAGGCGGTGAGTGTGGCAAAAGGAGAGAAGACAGAACTCGATGAAGGTGCGGTGAGATGCGGTGAGTGAAGTGTCATCAAGTCAACTCAAGATAGCCAAGTCTCAAGTTGAAGTGACGGATGAGTCATCCAATGATTGGAGGTGACTCGAAGTCACCTAGGAAGTCAAGTAAATGCGATCAAGTCGAGACAATTGAAAGAAATCATTTGTACGTAAGTCAAGAGAATTACTTAAACAAGTAATACTTCCATCTTGCTTTTACGAAAGTGCTCGGTCCCGAAGCGTGCAAAAGGAATAAACAATGGGAAGCATCGCACTGTGTCGAACTCGAAAAGTGAAGAATCATTCATACGAGGAAATGTCAATTCCAAGGATCGCAACAAGACAAGCCAACGACCACAATTGTCTTTTGAAAATTAGCCTATCTCTTCAACGGGCAAATTTTCAAGAGAACACTATAAAAGGCTGAGGAATCTATTTGAGAATGATGGTTACCTTGACACTCAAAAATTACGAGCAAGAAAAGCAATATCGTAACTTTGAAATATTCTGAAATCATTCAAGTTCAATCCTCAAGCCTACATTACGAAGGAAATCAACCCAACACTTACCCGTGAAGGAAAGACGACTTCAATCGGTTGAAGAGGAGACATTTGAAGAATCAAGGGGTCTACATTCCACGGAGGATTGTAGGAAGGTTCAAGGTCGAACCAGTCTCAAGTTTTTGGAGGGCTTCGTGATCAAATCCAAGAAGCTTGAGCAAGTGGGTTGTAGTAGCAAGACAGCTGCCCTGTGAAGAAGCTGAGTCGTACGAGAAGCCAGCTGTGTGACCAAGGCATCTCGGACCGAGTCCCAAAGGATCAAGTCATTTGTGTGATCAAGACTTGCATCTGGATCTGTTAACCACTTTGTATATTGATCAATACTAGTGGATTCTGCGGGAGTTGGAGAAGAGAGGATTAGCGAGAATTACCCCATCTTCGAACCTCTATAAAAATTTATTGTGTCATTTACATTTCAGCAATTTAATTCCTGCACATTACTTTAATATCTGCTGATAAATTTGCTATCCAATTGATAATCAACAAAGTGCTAAAACCAAGTATTAAAACAAACTTAACCAAATTCAAGGGTGTTAAGTCTTCCGATGAAAACATATCACGGTCGAGTTAAGTCTTTAGTCAAAAGCAGTGAGTTATTCTATCAACGGCTCGGTCGAGTCGTTGAGTGAATAACTCTTGATTAACTAACTTAGTCTGTCCATCAAGGACTCAATTTGTGAAGTATTAACTCGAACATTTTAAAAGGGCTAAATCAAAAAGTTGGTAAGGTTTATTCAACCCCCTCTTCTAAACCTTACACTCACACCCCTTGGGACCTACAAGTGGTATCAGAGCGGTTGGTTCATTGAGCCTTCCGCACTGGTTACTGAACTAGATCTCCAAATTTTTCAAAGCTTGCTTTAGCACTTGATCTTTCAAAACTCTTTTATTCAGCAAAGTTATTATCATGGAAGCAAATTTGACACGCATCCCTATGTTCACTATTGAGGAATTTGATGACTGGAAAATTCGTATGCAGGCTCATTTATCAGCATTACACGATGAAATGTGGATAGTGATAGAAGATGGGCCACTCCAAATCTTAAAAGTGAACACAGCTGCAAGGAGAGCTGCAACAGAAGGAGAAGAGGATGCTGCTCCCAGACCAGCTATGGTTGAAAAACCAAGAGCTGAATGGACAAATGATGACAGGAAAAGATATAACCTGGACAACGTGGCCAAGGACATTCTTTACAAAACCTTGGACAAAGCCATGTTCAACAAAGTCAAATCATGCAAAACGGCAAAAGAAATCTGGGACAAGCTAACCTTGATTTGTGAAGGCTCAGAGCAAATAAAGGAAAATAAACTATCTGTTGTTGTTGTACGTAAATTTGAAAATTTCAAGATGCTTGCAGGAGAAACCTTGGATCAACCGGATGCTCGGCTCCACGTAAATTACTAATGAACTATCTCTTGACTTGGAAAAGAATATACACGAGAAGGAAATGTGTATGAAAATTCTAAGAAGTCTCGGTGAGTGGGAAATGAAGGTCATGGCCCGAGATACTCCATGGACCTATCAAAGACATCCAACCATGAATTATTCTCGGATCTCAAAGCCTACGAATTTGAGCTGAGAAGAAAAGACCAAGAGGAGACAATCGTGCCCAAAACAATCGCTCTAATTGTTAAGGATGGCAAGAGAGCCGAGGTCAACGAAGGTTGACCAAGAGGAGATAGCCCCGATGGTTAATAGGTTTAACAAGTTCTTCAACAAGAATTACAAGAGAGGCAAAGGTGAATCCTCCGAGAAGACACTCGGCTCCTCCAAGTCAAGGGAAGATAGGCCAACCAAGAGAGCAGAGCATCAAAAGGCTGAGTATCAAAGAGTCGACAATCCAAGAATGGAAAGAAGCGATCAAAAGGTTGAGAATCTATCTGAACCGAGCAACCAGGTCACTATGCCATTGATTGCCCATATCGTAGTCAACAAATACAGGGGAATGAAGAGGAAAGAAAAGTCTTGAGAAAGAAGACAAGAGAAGAAAAAAGGCAATGTTGGCTGCAGAGAGCAGTGTTGAGGCAGTCAAGTCAAAAGACACAAGCAGACTCGGAGAGTAGTGAAGCGACTACTCAAGTGACTCGAAGAAGAAGCCTTGATTTGTCTAATGGCCAAAGAACAAGACCAACCGACCAAGAAGATGAGGTACACTCTAACTCATCACACACTCATTCTAGTGTGACAGTGATTGTGACACACACACTTCATCACCCACTCGATCTTTATGATTCATTAGGCAAAATGATGAAAGACTTTGAACACATTAAATCCTCACACACACTACTAAATGAGGAGAACAGCCTACTCAAAAAGTCTAAAAAGGTGAAAATGCTAAGTTAATAGCAGATATAGCTACTATAGAAAAGAGGGAGAATGACCTCAAAAATGTGATTGCATTATTCACTAAGGCATCTAAATCCTTGGATGATCTTATTATGAGTCAAAGAGAATGTGGAGATAAGACAGGCTTAGGATTTAATTCCTCTGTGCTATGTCAAGCTCCAAAAGTGATTTTGAAAAAGGATCTTCAAGTAATGAAGCATCTCAAAAATCCAAAACTCCAAATGGTGCACACACATTTATTCCAAAGCACAATCACAAGCAAACTGGTCTTGGTTATAAAGGAAAAGGAAAAAAAGCTATTGATTGAGTGTCTTTGAGAGGACAGCTGAGAAGAAATCCAGCCGAGTTCCTCAGCAAACTCCAAACAGGAAATACTCTGTAAAGAAGAAACAGAGCTACCAAAAGCCCCAGAAGTTCTATAAAAGGAACACATATGATGGGAATGGTAGAAAGTACCCAAGCCAAGCTGATTGGAATAATGTGAACTATCAGCAAAGATCTATGGAATATAAGCCTAAATGGCAAAGGCCTAAGACTCAGCAAAGGCCATTCCAAAGGCAAAAGAGCTATCATCAGCACACATATGCACTCAGGCACTATCCTCAAAGATATCACAACTACCCAAACAAAGCAATTGCTAAAACACATACACAGGCATACAGACAAAAGAGACAGCTGTATGAACCTAAAATCCCCAAGCAATTTGCTAAAATTAATTATGATTATGGCACGCGATAGATGGCAACCTCTTAGAGTCAAATCATTTGGCTATAGGTTGGTTGGATCATCTTACAATACTAACCCTCGGACCCTGCAGGACAAATATGGGTACCTAAAACCTAATTTCCTTGATTGCAGGTTTCGAGCGGTGAGTGCCAAGGAACCTGGTACATGGATAGTGGTTGTTCGGACACATGACAAGAAATAAGAAAAATCTGTCAAAATTCAAGGAGGTTAGAGGTGCAAAAGCCATATTTGGAGGAAATGAAGCTCCATGAGAAATAAAAGGCATTGGATCCATCAAGAAAAATGGATTAGAAATTACGGATGTTGCATATGTTGAAGGCCTCAATTTCAACTTACTAATTGCTTACTCGGACTCGACTATCTTTGGATGTAGAGTTGACGGAAGAGTACCTCGGTACATGTCAAATGCTTGGAAATAGGCTAATTTCCTGGTTTCGCAAGAAGCAAAATTCAATAGCTACCTCCACAATCTGAAGGAGAATACATATTGCGGGCAGCTGTTGTGCCCAAGTCTTATGGATGAGACAAAGAAGTGAGAGACTATGAAGTTGAAGAAAAGAAATTCCAATTATGTGTGATAACACAAGTGCAATTGCAATCACTCAAAATCTGTGTTGCACTCAAGAACAAAGCACATTGATACCAGATATCACTTCATAAGAGATCATGTAGAAAGGAAGGACATCACCTTGGAATATATCTCAACCGATAAGCAAGCAATGATATATTCACAAAGCCATTATGTGAATCAAGATTTGAAGAACTCAAGCACGAGTTAGGGTTAATTGAGCTGAGTTGACACTCGGAAGAGTCAAAGAAAAGAGATGAAACACGAAAAGATGAAAAAAAATTTGAACTCTTGAATAAGCTAAGTGAATCACCAGATCGGAGAATCAATGCGTCAAGTTAACTAACAAATGAGTACCTATATGCAAAGAGAGAAGAGTTAAATCGCCTAAGGAATAAACTGAGTCATTTATGAGCAAGTGACAAAAACGCAATCGTTTTTACTAAGCGGGAATGTTTTTAAGAATGACGTCGACATAATTATGACGTGTATAGTCAAAAGTCGCATACCAAGCTTATGATTGGATATAAATCTTTGCCGCATTAAATGCGAGAAATTAAATGTTAATCGGCGTGCAAAATCTAAGTCGTTGATCTTGATCAAATTTCAAAAACCACCGCACGTCCTTTCATAACCCATACATATACCGTTTCGTCAATTTTCTCTCACTTTACCAAAACTGTTCATCTCTCTCTCGAAGGCAAAGAAATAAATTTTCTCTCAAAACCCTACAAATCCTCAAAGTTCATTTTCAAAGTTTCGTTCGGTAAAACATCGAGACATGGCATCTACTCATGATTTCGTCAAGTTGGAAAGCAAATCCACCTCGGGTCTCTTTGTGGATTTCGACGGCATGATCAAGCAGGTCCGACGACACCCGTGAAGAAGATAACAGAGAAGCTGGAAAAGTCGGATGAAACCATTTTTGACGATGGAGTTTCCGATGACCTACGTTGAAGAGGTCGCACAGTTCACGTGAACGCCGAAGTTCACAATGAGGGCATCAAGTCCTCTGCATTCACGAGAAAAAGAGTTCACCATCACCGCCGAGGATCCGCGGAACATCATTCATTGCCGTGAAGAAAGAGTGCCGGAGATTTATGAAGTCGATGTTAACCTGGTGCCGCTTGGAAGGAAGTAGCCAAACCCGACTATCTTTGCGAAGGTTGTCTACACAAATTGAGAAGAAGCTCTTTGAAGGAACTACCACAACAAGCTGGATATTGTTGCCAAGTGCGTTGATATCAAATTTGGAAGCTTTAATCAGCTGTCCAAAACTAAGCCGATCGTGATGGCTGCGATTATAGAAGAAAAGAAGGTGAACTGGGTTGAGTTTGTATACGCGGACTCGCAAAATGTTGGGAATAAATCCTTCAAGAAGGATGGTTCGTTTGGAGGATCTCGGGTGCGGCCTGGTGATTGGCGGATGATGGAAGTGAAAGGATTCCTCTTGACATGGAAAGGCGTTCCATGTCAACAAGAAAAATGTTCGGTCTAATCTCTCCAGGCAGCGAGAGGAGAGCTTATGCCAAGAGAGCCGACACGAGTGAGGGGGAATCGGTGCCCTGAAGAAACAATGAGTCTCCTCCTCTCCGAGGAAGAAGAATTTGCCCTGCAATGCAAAGAAGATTTCGCCCCCTGCGGCAAAGAAAAAAAAACAAAAGATGCCCCGCCCGCAGCCGAGTCACCTACCCCATGGCCGCATGATGGAGAAGGAACCGTTAATCCCTTCTCCGGTGATTAAAAAGAAGAGGATCAGAACAACAAGGAAGGCAATCGCCTCTAAGACAACGGCGAAGACATTTACCTTGACGAACGAGAGGAAGTGGAACCGGATATTCCTCACGGTGAAAACCAAAAGAAGAAGAAAAAAAAAGAATCTTCAAGCGCTCGAGCTTGAGAAACCAGTGAGTCGGCCACTCAAACCAAACAGACATCGGGAGGCTATTTGGAGAAGTAGAGACAAATTGAAGACACAATGTAGTCGAGCAAGTGAGACACAAGAATAATCGAGAAAGCAAACTCTCCCATTGTGACAGGTTGTATCCCCTCCCGCAAATGACGCTCGAGGGTGTGGAGCACCAAAGTTTGCTACCTTCAATCCCCCGAGAACGAGGGACAACGGGGAGAAGATGATAAAGATGATGATGATGTAATGATCATATCCCCACCATATCCGGACATCCAAAATCGAAATGCTGCGAGAATGGAAAAAGTGGAAGCCGAGTCGATCCAGGGAGCAGATTCCAAAGACGAGTTTATTGAAGAAGAAGACGAAGCTGTTGAACTTTCTCGGATTGACCAATGTGGTCCAAGCACTTTGGATGAAGAAA
The DNA here is from genome assembly GCA_016081115.2 of Rehmannia glutinosa. Taxonomy (NCBI): domain Eukaryota; kingdom Viridiplantae; phylum Streptophyta; class Magnoliopsida; order Lamiales; family Orobanchaceae; genus Rehmannia; species Rehmannia glutinosa. The sequence goes on from JABTTQ020002440.1 coordinate 237,134, forward strand.
GCGCACGAATATCTTGCGGATCTTCAAAGACAAGGAGAAGCGAGAGCGGAGGAAAAGTGAAGCTCGTGAAAAGGCGATGATTTGTCCCTTCACTGGAACCAGCGATCATACACATCCTCATCTTGACATCCTCTCTCGGGAGTGATGAGGATCGGACCTCTTTCTTTCTCTGAAGAATTGGAGATGCGGCAAGCCATGTGGGAATCCGGGGCCCTACATGAGCAACGATTATTGGAAGGACCAGGGAGTCTTCCACATCACAGTGGAGATTGATCCGATGGGAGTGGTGAAAAGATATTGCCACCACGCTTGTTGCTGCCACCACTTCCCCTACTCACTCGAAAGAAAAAGAAGGTGTTAAAGGCTGGCGATGAAACCGGGATTGTGGGGACCCCGGTCGAGCCAACCCCTAATGAAGGTGTCTTACCACCGTCCCAACTAATTTGAATACTCAAAGGGAATAGCGGGAGTCCGGAGACGAGTGACCCCATTCCAAGTCACTCAAGCGGTGTGCTAGCTAAGGGGAAACTCCTCCACTGCGGCAAGGTCGGAGGATCTTGCGGTGACTCCCACAACGAATCTTGGAGGCGAAGTGGAGAAGGAACGACAATCGAATACACATCAAGTTGTCATCGACGAAGGCTCCAGGCGTTAAACATCGTCTCGGTGAAGTGCCAAGCTGCGCAGCCAATGACGCTGGCGATGCGTTGAGGTACGGAAGGAGCGCCCGGGAGTTAACACTGGCAATGAAAGTGCAATCCATGGAGTTGAGACTCGGTGGATGCCACCTCGAAAGACCCCAAGACGGTGACATCGTCGAAGGGATATCCAAGGCCCCGCTAGTTGAGACTACAGGGAGGTAATGAAGGCCGACGGGAGGTTGAGACTTCCGGGGTAACGAGACGGAAGCACTGAGAACATCCTCCTACTATCATTGATCCATCCGAAAAGGAGATAAGTGCTCTTCATGATTCCCAAAAAAATCGATGTAACCTTTCTAGGATCCGAAGGTGAAGACAAAGCCGAGTCATCCCCTATTGCCCATCCAAAAGACTCGGTGAGGATGTTCTCCCAAGCACGAGTAAGTCGACCTTAAGGCTACTCGCCAAACCTTTAATTTTGATGATGAGCCACCCTTGGAAATCTCATTATCGTCTATGACGCTTCGATATGGCGAGGACCCGGTCAAATCATGCGGAAAAACCAGGTGAGACCGACGAAGCCGTTAAGACAATGAGGCTCGGCAAAGTGGGTCAACTTCACACAATGCAGACCCCACGGTGAAAAGAGTCAAGCGCGCAAGCTCCCTAAGCCGCAGCAGGATCGACTCCACCGGGAACTTCACGAGCACAAGTTGTCATTGAGCGATTCCCGTTGCCGTGATGATCCATTTGAAGAATCGTTTCCCTTCTCTCTGGAAGTGCGACCTTCATGAAGAATCACTCGAGATCAAGAACGTTTCCATAAACCCGATCTCGTTATTCCACGAATACCATCGTCCCAACAGACTTTAACTTTGACACGCTTGGCCGCTTGGTGAGATAGAAGTGACATCCGAGGTTCGAGAAGTTTTTAAGGCCATGTTTTGCGAGAGATAGAGAAGATGGAGAGGCACCAGGCCTCACCTTTGGACATGAGATCGGACAACCGTCACGCAAATCTTCTTTGCCGTCTGCGTGGAATAATTGTTAGAATCGGGAATGGTGGCAACAACAACAAACAATGCGCGTAGAACAAGCTTGATACTTTAGAACATTGTTCAATAAATTGCTAGTCTGGCGGCGGGCCGAGAATCGATATGAAGACAAGAATGCAAGAGAACATCGATCGAATGCATGAGTCTCACAACACAGAGATGCATTGCGTGAATTTCATAAGAAAGAGCTTCTGCGGGTAGAGGAGAACATGGATAGGAAGTTCAGCCTCCTCATGGCTGAAATGAAGTAGTGGCGATTGAATCCAATGCCACCCGCTCCGAATTCGTCGGCAAAGATACTCCGCAGCCAGATTCAAGCATAATTGAGCCATCGGCCGATTAGACTTCATACTTGCTAGCTTGTTTCAGGGTTCCTCTCTCCTTTGATGATGCCAAAAAGGGGAAGAGGAATACCTAAAAGCGTTGAAAGGATCGAAGTTTGAAAAGGAGGACCTTGTTTGTGAAGGGAAAGAGCGGTGAGGAACAGAGAAGAGAGAAGAAAGGAAAATCTGTTGAGGGGGAAGGTTCGAAAGATATGACCTTGATGATTGCTAAAACCCCCCAACAAGGTCTTGTCACAGATGATATCATCAAAGAAACTTCCCGTGACTCGCGCTCCAACATCTGCAGTACCCATGGCCGAAAAGAGAAATATAGTTGAAGTAGGGATGAAGGAAGTGGAAGGAAAGATGGATGCCCGAGTTATGGATATTCGAAACAACATGGAGGCATTCCAACAGACGAGAGACACCTATGCCATTTCGGATGTCGGAATCGAGCAAGATCTGTTGATGAATTCAAGACGCTCGCATCCGAGGTTACTTCGCAAACATGTCCATGGCTCAAGCCACGGGATTTGTATTGGGAAAAAGGCCTCAAGCTATGTGAAGAAGGCGTGACTGACGGCAACAGTCGCTCTGCAAATTGGTCACTCTGCTAGTCACTCATTTGGGAAAAAGAAAGCCCCAATACAATACACGCCTGAGACGAGAGGAAGAAGCGGCGGTGGAGGAAGAGGTTTGAGACCTAGACATCCGCCCAAAAACATTGAATATATAGATCCAGGCAAGAAAAGAGGGATCTATTGGGCTGGATTCACGAAGTAGCCAACTGCAAGTGGCTAAGAACAATCCGAGTATGTGAAGAGGATTGAAGAAGAAAATAGAAGACAAAACTTCAATTTGTGGGAAGAAAGGCAAGAGAGAAAAAGAAGAGATGAAGTCAGGAAAAGCATATGAGAAAAAGAAAGCATTTGAAGATGAGAAGAAGAGGAATAGATCAAGAAGAAGAGTCAAGAAGAGGAAAGAAGGAAGGAAACGAAGGAGATGAAGTGTTCTTTGTCCACCCCTTCATGTATTTTACTATGTAAATACATCTTCATGTAAGTCTTACGTACATCAAATAAAATTGTATAATTTCTATACTTACGTAGATATAGAATAGCATGGTTACATTAAGTTATGCTTAAGCTCGATACACTCAGTAAACAAGCGTATACGAACAAGAATGTTATGATCAATAAAATATTGATTCTACGCATACATTATGTGATTCTACATTGTCATGACGTAACTTTCTTTGTTTAATTATTGTATGAATGTTTTAAGTTTTGGCATCATCAAAAAGGGGGAAATTGTTGGGAAATTAATTTTTAGATTTTGATGAATGCCATGTAAAACTTAGAATAGAAAGTTGGCACCCCATTTTTGTTATAAATTGCATTGTAATAGATAGGGTGGTCGAAGTGAGTTAAGTCGGCTATGCCTCGAACATGCAAGAAGACAATGGAGACTAAAAGCAAGACTCATTGTGAGGCATTTGAATGTGGCAAAGGAGAGAAGATAGGAACTTGATCAAGGTGCGGTGAGTGAAGTGTCGGTCAAGTCAACTCAAGATAGCCAAGTCTCAAGTTGAAGTGACGGATGAGTCATCCAATGATTGGAGGTGACTCGAAGTCACCTGGGGAAGTCAAGTAAATGCGTCAAGTCGAGACAATGGAAGAAATCCGTTACGTAAGTCAAGAGAATTACTTAAACAAGTAATACTTCCATCTCGCCTTTCTTAAAGTGCTCGGTCCCCGAAGCGTGCAAAAGGAATAAACCAATGGGAAGCAATGCTGTGTCGAACTCGAGAAGCTAAAGAATCATTCATACGAGGAAATGTCAATTCCAAGGATCGCAACAAGACAAGCCAACGACCACAAGTGTCTTTTGAAAATTAGCCTATCTCTTCAACGGGCAAATTTTCAAAAGAACACTATAAAAGGCCGAGGAATCTATTTGAGAATGATGGTTACCTTGACAATCAAAAATTACGAGGAAGAAAAGCAATATCTCAGAACTTTGAAATATTCTCAAATCATTCAAGTTCAATCCTCAAGCCTACATTACTAAGGAAATCAACCCAACACTTACCCGTGAAGGAAAGACGACTTCAATCGGTTGAAGAGGAAACATTTGAAGAATCAAGGGGTCTACATTCCACGGAGGATTGTAGGAAGGTTCAAGGTCGAACCAGTCTCAAGTTTTTGGAGGGCTTCGTGATCAAATCCAAGAAGCTTGAGCAAGTGGGCTGTAGTAGCAAAGGCAAATTTGCCTGTGAAGAAGCCGAGTCGCACGAGAAGCTTTGGTTTGTGTGACCAAGGCATCTCGGATCGAGTCCCAAAGGATCAAGTCACTGTGTGATCAAGACTTGCATCTGGATGTTAACCACTTTGTATATTGATCAATACTTAGTGGATTCCTCCAAGAGTTGGAGAAGAGAGGATTAGAAGAATTACCCCATCTTGAACCTCTATAAAAATTTATTGTGTCATTTACATTTAAAGCAATTTAATTCTCGCACATTACTTTAATATCATTTGATAAATTTGCTATCCAATTGATAATCAACAAAGTGCTAAAACCAAGTATTAAAACAAACTTATCCAAATTCAAGGGTGTTAAGTCTTCCAATGAAAACATATCACGGTCGAGTTAAGTCTTTAGTCAAAACAGTGAGTTATATCTTATGATAAGCACTCTTCTTCTATTCTCGTGAGGCGGAGACCTATAGCTTAAGAAGCAACAAAAATGCGGATCTTCGTGAAAACCTTGACCGGCAAAACAATCACGCTCGAGGTCGAATCGGCGACACCATCGACAATGTCAAGGCCAAGATTCAAGACAAGGAAGGAATCCCACGGATCGCAGGCGTCGATTTTTTCGAGAAAGAGGCCGAAGTTGGCCGAACTCTTGTCGATTATAACATTGTGAAAGAGTCTACTTTGCATTTGGTTACGAGGCTTAGGGTGGCATCATTGAGCCATCTCTCATGGCATTGGCTAGAAATACAACCAAGACAAGATGATTTGCCGCAAATGTTATGCTAGGCCCACGTCTGCCGTTAATCTGAGGAAAAAGAAGTGTGGACACAAAGAACTTGATTGAGGCCAAAGAAGAAGATCAAGTAGAGTGCTTACTAGTTGGATCGAGTTATATCTTTGCTTGCTTTTATTACATGCATGTGAACTACTTAATGTGGGTTTTGCCGATAGACATTTGAAAATTTTGTCAGTAACTCATTCCCATCGGTGATTTGCGATCGGATGTTTGAAAAAAAACAGTGAGTTATTCTATCAACAAATTTCGGTCGAGTGACTAACTCTGTTAATTAACTAGCTTAGTTGTCCATCAAGGACTCATTTTGTGAAGTATTAACTCGAACGTGTTAAAAAGGACTAAATCGAAAAGTTGGTAAGGTTTATTCAACCCCTTCTAAACCTTACACTCACACCCCTTGGGACCTACACATTTAGAATGGCACTTTTTGTTGAGGGTACTCGCTTCACGCAAGCAAAACGTTTAGTGCTCAAGGATATGCATTCTCAACAGGACTACTGTTCCAAGAAATGTTATGATTCCTCGCACTATGGCTCCAAATGTCCTTCTTCTAAGATGTATTGCTTGCTTCGCTTTGCCAAGTCAAGTCGTATGCTAATTTTTCTTGTTACTACTTCCGGTTTTGAGAACATAGGAAACTTGAACTTTTCTACTTAATCTCTCTGTTAATATTTAGTGATGTCTATGTTGCCTAATTGTGGCTTGGCAAATGTCTTTCTGACAGGTTTTGGTATGAGCATGTCCTGAGATATAGGATTCACATATTTTCCAAGTTTATATGTCTACCTTTGTCAATGAAACAACATTAGTGTAATCGAAGAATAGATAGCTTGGGAAAGTTACTTGTTTATTCTTGTTTCCATTTCCTTGCTAGGATGTTTAATTTTTTTGAAATGAAAGTAGCATTTAGTTAAACATTTGCTATTCTTTGTTACCGCATAGTTTCATAGACGGTCACCCAGAACAAATAATTTTATGTAATTGATGTTTATGTTGCAATGACGCAATATTTTGTTCCTCAAGATTGCAATTTCGCTCATCGGTGTTCACATTTTAATGCCAATTGCAATTTTCGGGGGTTTTGTTTATGCACACGCTCATTTGTTCCCGCCATCTATGATGTAAATTGCTATTCCCAAGACTTCTCCCGCACCAACCATGCTAAGACTCTTTAATGGGCAAATCTTCCGTAGTAAGCCTACAAAATCTTATTAATCGAACTTGGTGTCGATTTGTGAGTTTTGTGGCAATTATATGAAATCGAAGGTAATGGTGACATGCATCTTTGCATGGTCAACAAAATTTTAAACTCCTCCGTGCGGTTTAATAGTTCATCTTTGGTTAGGTGCTAGTATATTACCAAGTAATTACAGGCAATGCACACATGCAAATGGCCTGCAATAAAAGTTATGAAAGACAAGGAAATACAGGGCTAAAAATTTGGAAAATTTTCATTCCGATGAAATTGCAGATGACTATGGTGATATGGATTAATAACAATGAGCATGTAAAACTTGTCATGGAGATGTAGGAATATGAGTTTGTTTTTAAAATTTCATGGAGTAATATTTATCATGAAAAATCATGTTCTTTTGTTAATTTCTAAACTTTTTATTTGTGTTTTACTATTTTTTTGCTTTTGTGGTGTCTTTTGGCCGATTCGGTGGTTTCTAATTTATGTGAAAAGTAATTATCAGTGTCCGAACTTCTCAAATGGCCTAAATCAACTAGATGATTAAGAAATTTGTAACAAATATTTCATCTCAATCGACAAAGACTATAAGATTGAATTGAAGATAAGATTGATATTTAGTTAGTTGTAAATACATTGAAATGCTAAGTGGTAATTACTAAAAAATTATAACTTCAGTGAACTTGGTGATTATTTACTTAGAGACTATTTTTTTTTCTAACTTTGAGTAACATATATCTTTTGTGGCGGCCCATTTGACTTAGCCTCTAGGCCATTTAGGAGCATTTGGAAGGGGGTGCACTTGGACATATCGAGATGTACATATATATTGGCATGAGTCTTGGTCTCGATGCATAAAAAGTATTTTAAAATCTTTCAATAGTGTATTGTTGACTCAAAACAAAAACATTGACTCGAAGTCAATTGTTATAATTTTCTTGCGATCATCTAGCTAATCTGACGCTATTAATTTATCTTTTTCACATACAATCCTTCATTTTCGATGTTGAAGCATATGCAAGTTGGTTATGCCATGACACAATGAAATGTCATATTATCATCCTTTTGGAACTTCAAATGTGATAGGTTAAAACTAAATTTTATGTTTTTACGAATCGCCTAGAACTGGAGATCATGGACTTCTCGGCAGTGTACCAAGAGAGTAAAGGGGCCTTCCAAGTCCGGTACGCTCATTCTAGATGAATTTGTGTAGTCATATAGAGGCGAGGCTTGTGTGAAGTAGAAGGAGTTAAGAATATTTTCAAACATCACATTCCTCTCGTAGTGCTTGCTTCTATAACCTCATCATTCAAGAATCCATTAAGTGTTTGAATTTAGAAACCATCTTATGAATGGGCAATCTTCTAGAGGCATCAATGATATAAGAATTGTTAGATAATAATGTGCACTAATTTTTTTGCTAGAATTAGAGAACCAATGCATGTTTTTTGACTTGTAGTTGTGAGGTCATTAATTTGATTATAATTATTGGTAACAAGTTCGCTTCAAGCACAATCACTTATCCGGTGAAGTGTTATGGTGAAGTGTTATGTCGTTTAATTTTTTCTTACTTTGTCTTGTACTAGTTCATTATAATATGATTTATTTTGTTACAAATATTGTTGAACATATAGACATGACATTGCTCGCTTCATTGTTTATTTGTTGTAATGTGGAAGATGGTTATTATCTCAAAATAACATTATTTTTATTATAGAAATTAGTAGAAAATGTTTATTGTTAATTGTTATAGGTTGGCTATGGTAATGTAAATTAATATTTCAGGAAAGATGGAGATGGTGAAGCAAATCATGATGATGACCTTCAAGGGAAAGAGAGAATTTGGAACAAAGAGCAAAACCATGAAGACTAGTCTGTGTTTATTTCAACACAATATATTTATAGATTTTTAGGTCTTGTATTACTGTTAATTGTGTAGGAGTTTTTAGTCGTCTACTTTGTTGCATTGACACTATTAAATATTTCAAAAATGATACTTTAATATATTTGTTTATTGTGAAACTTAAGTTCATTTTATTCATTGAATATATATACACACATAATATCTGTTTTAAAGCAAATAGTTATATAATTGACAAAAAAAAGTGATACATGACAGAGAAAAGGTAATATTAATGATGGTTTAAAAGTATTAAATAATCATTTAAAAGCGTTACATTAGATGATTTAAAGTGATACAATTGATAGGCAAAATGCTACCATACATTGAAAAATGCTACAAAAAAATGATACATTTTAAAGAAAAAGTGTTACACAAGAGTTATATGTAACATTACAAAAGTGCTACTTGGTAGTGTTACAATTGAGGGTTTTAATGTAACACTTATAAAAAGTGTTACTAAAGGTCATAAAAGTGTTAGCTAAGATTATAGGTAGCACGGGCAACTGCAACGCTCAACAATGTGTTACCTATTGTCTAAAGTAACACTTTTTGGCTATTAAGTAACACTTAATTGGTGTTACATAAAGTTATTTATGTTCTAGTGAATTAAGTGATGGCTTCCATCTTTAGACCGAATCAAAGTTGCACCTTTCCCTTTGACTTGAACTTTTGAAGAATCTCCAAAAGTTATATCACCATCGACTGTTTCATCAAGTTCTACGAACAAATCTTTCTTTCCACAAATGTGACTACTTGCACTGAGTTAAGATACAATTGGTTCCCCTTCTCATCTTGATTATTTTTGCAAGCAAGAAGCAAAGTGGGATCTACATCTTCTTTATCACCGCCTCCACAAAATTACTCGTCTCTTCTACGTTACTTCTACATTCCCAAGCATAATGACCAAAACGATGATAATTATAACACTCAATTTCTGATTTGTCACACTTTAGTTGATTTGGCTTATATCCTCCACCTCTCGGACCTCTACGTCGTCCACAGCCTCTTCCTTGATTGAAGTTTTGGCTTGTATCATTATTGTTTGAGGTGTATTTGTCACCTCGTCCACCTCTTCCATGACCTCGACCTCTACCTTGGCCTTGTCTACGAAATCCTCCATGTCCTCGACCTCTTTCGGTGTGCCTTGGTTTGCCTCTTTCTCTTTCAATGATAGCTTTGGTTTCAAAGCATGTTCCACTGATTCTTGAAACGGTTTCTTCAATCTTCATGAACTTCCAAAGATCCGGCAAGTTCATCAACGGTCATGGTGTCCAAGTCTTTGGACTCTTCAATGGCAACAACATCATAATTAAAAATTGGATCCAAAGATCTCAAAATTTTGCCAATAATTCGATCATCCTTCATATCATCTCCATATCTCTTCATTTGATTGGTAATAGCCAACACTCTTAAAATGTAATCCAAAATAGACTCGGAATCCTTCATACGTAGTAATTCAAACTCACCTCTTAATATTTGAAGACGCACCTTTTTTTACTTTGTCAACTTCATTAAAAGAGGCTTGAAGAATTTCCCATGCTTGCTTGGAGATAGTTGCCGCAACAACTTTCTCAAACATCTTCTCATCCAAATTTTGATGGATGAGAGTGAGCGCCTTTTGGTCTTTTTTCTAGGCGGTTGCATCATCTCCTTCAACACCTTTCTCCACAGGGTCCCATACTTCAGAGGCTCCAAGCAAGGCTTTCATTCTGATACACCAATTATCATAATTTTCTTTCATGAGTGATGGAACTACAAATGGTGTTTTGTTTGACATTTTTCTTCAAGCTTTTGTCTCCAAACACAAGTGGCTCTTGATACCAATTTGTTAGAAAATGGAGAGCATATATTACAAATAACTCACACACACAAGAGAATAGAAGGGAAAACTTATATTACTTTACTATCACTTTCTTCACTTGTTGCAATGACTCCATAACAAGGGTATTTATATGTGATACCCAAGATGAACATACACTTAATTCATGCATCAATATTTAATTTCATACATTCACCTATCCTCATTCATTCACAAAACCAAAAGTCTCATACATGATGAATTTCACTTATTCATGCATAGAATATACTAGAACAATTGAACTTCAATGCATCTAGTTTAATAATTCAACAAATATCCGAAAAAAAAAAAAAACTTTAGGTGATGGGTACACATACTTGACCTTGATAGCATACTAGCATGGTTCCACCTGTGTGATATAGGAATTTTAAAAGTCTTACGACTCGTTTGTTTTCCTGGATTCTTTGAGATTAGATAAGATATCCCACGATATCCGCTATTTTGATATCCAGATTTCGGCCCATGATTATTTTCCAAGCACGTGAGTATATCCCGCATATGGCTGATACATTATCCTACCCCCCAATGATAATTTTATCCTAGTTTTTGGTTGTGTTGGTTTCACTTTTTTGCCCTCAATATTGGCTTGTCAATTACTTATATGCACTCATATTAGCTCCAATTTACAAGACTCTCCCAAATAAATAGGCAGCTCATTCTCTCCCTCAAAAAACCCTAACGCAACCAAAAAAAAATCTCAGGTAATGTTTTCAATCCCTAATTTTGCTCTGCAACATATATTATCAACCATCTTTCATACTTTCCCAATGTTTATGAAGGCCCTCATTGTGTTCTATTATATTATGCGAAGCTTTTAACGAGGACCACCATTATTAACAGTTCGTTTCGTCATTTTTTCCCGAAGGTATTCAAGCGCAGTAGATTGCTTTTTGTTCTATTACCCATCAACCCCAAAGGTATGTCTGGACATAAATTAAGTTATGAGTTTTGGTTAAACTGTATCTTAATTAATTTTTTTATTTTTTTGACGCCATGGCCCCTGCATCTTCTTCTTAATACTAACTGTGGTTGTTTATGTTAAGTTTGTATATGATTGGATTGCATTTTTTAACTGTCGTAGTTAAGGGTATGCAAATAATTATAGGGGCTTTTTTCCCTGCATCTTCAACTGTAATAGGGTTATCCAAAGGAAAAATTCAATAAGTGTTCAACTGCAAACTCAATATTCTTTAAAATTTGCAGAAATGAAAATAAATCGTGTGTAGTTCCTTTTTTATAGCATAATTGTATATTCGGTGATAATCTCAATTATTATATATTTTATATAGTCTGCACAGTTTGGTTAATTTGTTTGGTTATTTTGTGAGGATACTAATAGTCGTCTTGGAGATCTTCCTCAACAAATTGGGTTTGAGCAAGACGACTCCAAAAAATGACAGGCTGCCTTTGGCGCTCTTTCTGAAATGAACTTCTTGGCAGTGGAGGATAAGCTTAAAGTTGCAAAATAACTTTGCAACAACAACAAAGACTTGGATCTTTTTTTTCAGCCTTGGTGATGAGTTCAAACCCGTCATGGTGAAAATAATGATCGAATGAAGGCTTTAATCACTTGTCCGATTTACTTGCAGTTTGTTAAAAGTGATATCTTTTTAGGCTTCATGACCCGAACCAACATCAATCTATATTAATCTGAAACTGTGTACAAATCATGATCGTATTAGTGATTTGTTGAACTAAAATTTTTTTGTAAAATTCCATGAACATTGATCATGTGGAATGATTTTTGGGGTCATGTTTCAGAACTATGGTATGTATATAATGTTATTATCTTTGCCTTACTGGTGACTTGCTAGGAACAAATTGTTTTTTTAATGTTTTAGAATGTTGGCATCTAATCTGACTGTCAATTTAATGTGGTTATATTTTAATGTTAAATATGCGTGCTAAGAATACTCCTCCAAATTAATTGAGCTTATAATGGATAATATATATGCGAACTACGTAAAAGCCAAATTTAATATTGTTCTAAGATTTCGGTCCGATTGGTATTGGAAAAATAAAAAGCGAGTTAATATACATGCCAACTACCACTTTTTAATATTAATTACCACATATCATATCATAAAGGAGATTATTAATTGCCCAAAGCCATCTCTTCACGCCAAGTTAGTCTGTCACTTTCATCATAAATGAGGTAGGTTGTAAGTATATGTCTGTAGGTCCCAAGGGGTGTGAGTAAGGTTTAGAAGGGGGGTTGAATAAACCTTACCAACTTTTCGATTTTAGTCCTTTTAAAATATTACAGAGTTAACACAAACAGCTAAGTCCTTGAGGGACAGCTAAGTTGGTTATTCAGCAGAGTTAGCCACTCAACAGACTCGATAGAGTTGTTGATAGAATAACTCAATGTTTGTTTAAACTGAACCTTAACTTGGCTGTGTTGGTTTTATCAGCGGAAGACTTAACACCCTTTGATTTGTTTTAAACTTGTTTTAACACTTGATTTTAGCTCTTGGTTATTAATCAGTTGGATAGCAAATAAGTTTATCAGCAGATATAAAGTAAATATGCAGAAATGTAAATGTGTTGAAAAATAAATGACACAGCTTAATTTTTATAGAGGTTCAAGATAGGGTAATTCTTCTAATCCTCTCTTCTCCAACTCTGGAGGAATTCACTATGCAAAAGATCTGTTTTACAAAGTGGTCACACCAGAGAACCTTGATCACACACACAGTGGCTTCTCTTTCGACTCGAACCTTCTTCACAGGCAAATTTGCCTTGCTACTTGACTCACTTTCTCAAGCTCTTGGATTCGATCACGAAGCCCTCCAATAACTTGATCTTGGTTTGACCTTGAACCTTCCTACAATCCTCCTTGGAAAGTAGACCCTTTTGATTCTTCAAAAGTTTTCTCTTGAACGGTTTGAAGTTTTTTTTCTTTCATGACTTGTGTTGGATCAATTTCCTTCGAGTTTCTGGCTTGAGGATTTGCTTGAATATTTTTGAGACTATTTGTAGGTTAATAGCTTGAATAATGCTTGCTTGTTCGTGGTTCAGGTAACCTTTTCTCAATGAATTTCCTCAGCCTCTTATAGTGAACTTTAAAAAATCTGCCCGTTGAAGAGATAGGCTGATTTTCAAAGGTCACTTGTGTTCGTTGGCTTCTCTTTTCTTGGTCCTCAATCTTGAGATGTAGACCTTTCCTAGTATTAAATGAATTTGCAGCTTTTCAGGGTCTGACATGAGGTGTAGTGCTACCCATTGGTTTATTCCTTTTGCACGCTTCTGGGATGAGCACTTTAAGACCGGCAAAGCATGGAAGTATTACTTATTTAAGTAATGTTCTTGACTTCGGCAACGGATTCATTTCGCTTAACTCCTCTTGGTCGGGTGCCTTTTCCCCAGGTGACTTGAGTGCGCTTCAATCATTTGAAGACTCATCTGTCACTTTCAACTTGAGACTGGCTTCTTGAGTTGACTTTTAATGACTCTTTACTTTCCTCACCGATACACCTTCAATCGAGTTCTTGTTCTTCTATCTTGGCCATACTCATTTGTTCCACAAGAGTCTTCACTTGATCTTGATTGACTTCTTGTATTTCAGGCATAGTGACTTGACTCGCTTTTCCATCTATCTATTAAAATAAAAATTACAAGGAAAATGGGGTGCCAACTTTCTAGTTTAAGTTTTACATTGCATTCATCAAACTATAAAATAAATTTCCCAACAATTTTCCCCTTTTTGATGATGCCAAAACTTAAAAACATTCAAGAAAATATAAATGAAGAAAGATACATACAGACAGACAATGTAGCAACAAAGAATGTATGCGTAGAATTGATCGTTTTATTGATCATAGCATTCTTGTCCTTTACACAGCTTGTTTACATTTTGTATCGAGCATTCTATATCAAAGCAAAATACAAACATCTATGCTACGATATAAATAAAAAGTGAAAAATTACGAGAATACTTCACTAAGTATACAGATGACTTACAAAAATGTATTTACACAAGTAAAATACATGAAAGGTTCGCAACAACACTTCATCGCCTTCACCATTTTGCCTCCTTCTTTCTCTTCTTCACTGTCGAAACCATCACTCTTTTTTTCTCTTTCTTTCTTCTTCCTCGCCTTTCTTTCTTCTTCTCATAGGCTCTCTTCGCAAAGCATCATCCTTACGCTTCCTCTCGAGCCATAGCCGAGTTTGTCTTTCATTTTCCTCTTCCTGTCTTTTCATGGCCTCAAAGATTCTTCCTAGCCACCTCCAGCATTTTCCACTTCATCATACCCACCCAATAGATAGAGTTTCCTTTTCTTTATGGGATCTACATATTTGATATTCTTGGGTCTTGGACGAGGTCGAGAACCTCTTCTTCCACCACTTCTTCCTCCTCCTCGGGGTGTGTACTTTGCACGGAGTCTTCTCGCTTACCGGTGAATAGCCGCGGTAGTAATCTGTTGCTTATCGCCTTCTTCGCACAATTTAAGACTTCTCCCAAAGAGATCCTAGGCTTGGGCTAGTGACCTCTTTTGGAAATAGCCTTCGGTTTCGAGCGTCTTGAATTCTTCAAATGATCTTGGCTCAGTTCCATTGTTAGGAATAACATCTTGATCCTTCCCGCGAGAATGTCGCCGTATTGTTTCAACACTTCTTCGATCACGGGCATCCGTCTTCTTGTCGAACTCTACCATCCCTACTTCTACGATTTGCCTTTTCTTCGACATTGGCACAAAGAGAGTGTTTGATCGGCAGAGTCACCGGAAGTTTCTTTGATAATTGAGGCCATAACATGACCCTGTTGAGGGGTTTCAAACAATCATTAATGTCAAGTCCTTGAATGTTCCCCTCATTTTGCTTTTCCCTTCTTCTCATTTGTCTTCATCGTAGTCGCAGTGCTCTTTCAACTTTTCTTCTTTTAAACTCCTTAGAGACTCCTCTTCCCTTTTTGGCATCATCAAAGGAAAGAGGGACCCTAGGAAACATGCTTACGAGCATAAAGTCGAGTCGCCGAGGCGGAATTCCGTTTGAGTCCGCTTTGCATAAGTGTGCGAAATTCTGAGCGAGTGGCTTTGGAATCGGCCGCGCCAATTTCATTTCAGCCGTGAGAAGGCTAAATTTTGCATTCATGGTCTCCTCAAGTCGCAAACTTCTTTTCTCCGAAATTCACGTAGTAGCTCCATTTATGTTTTGTGAGAGGCATGCAACCTCTCAATATACACTGTATCCTTTGCTTCAAATCGGCATTGTCACCATCCAGACAAGCATTTACGCCATGCGATGCCTTAAAATAACGAACTTGCTCGATTGTCATGGCGATTCTTTGTTGAGACCATTCTCGATCCGCACCACTATCCCTCTCAAATTTGATGTGAGGGTAGCATCCCTATTGTCCGGTCTTGGGTCCGTAAGTCCAGCGGCTACGATAATCTAGAGGGGGTGAATAGATTATCTCCATCTTTTCGATTTCGCCCTCTTTTTCGAATCAATTACGCCAAGACAATAATAAAGGTGCGGAATGTAAATAACACGAGTCGATTTATAGAGGTTCAACCCACCTAGGGCCTAATCCTCTACCACCCCAAAGATATCCAGGATGGATTTCAAAAAGAAAAAGATTTTATTAATAACCAAAATTAATACAACATCTTACACCATCACCTTGAATAGCACCACACTCTTCTACAACACCACCTTTGAGATTACCACAATCTCTCTTGAAGATTACCACAATCTCCAACGGCACCTTGTGAAGATTACCACAATCTTCAACCTTGAAGAATACCAAATTCTTCAATACCTCAAGAGCACCACACTCTTGAAACACCTATCACTTAGATCACCTAAGTGTATTCTTTCCACAAGAATACTCACAAGGATGTCTTGTGTTGAATGATGACAAAAATCAAGATTACAACTCAATAATGAATATTACAATTTGAGTGCAAGTGTAATCAAGAAATAAAGCCTAGACCTCAAGATGTGAAAGTGAAATACTTAGGCTATAAATACAACAAGAGTGTTGAATATGAAAGCTTGGAAATTTGCAGATTTCTTGTTGTGTATTTGCTTGTGTTGTTGTTATGTCTTGTGTCTTCAATTCATCCTCTATTTATAGGAAGCTTCACCAACATAGGCTCCCAACATAGGCTCCTCTATCTTCACTTTTGTCTACAAAAAGAAGATCACAAGATGTAGAAATATTGTACAAAAATCAAAAGCAAATCTTGTCACATCACAGTTGCAATGGTTGGAATTTTTTTGTCACAAAATAGCATAGGGTGACGGTTGCCTGTTGAAGATTCCGACCGTTTGAAAAAATAGTGCGATCCGGCAGGGGTTGCGGGGGTGCGGCCGGTCGGGCGGGGTCGGCCGTGCCGCCCGGGTGCGACCGGTCGGCCCTCCCCGGACCGGTCCCCCTCCCTCTTTTGCAAGCTTTGCATGTTTCTTTCGAGTTTTCTTTTCTTCGCAATGTGTCGACCATTTGAGCGACATGGTCGACCTTCAATTTGAAATGTTGTCCGATTTTTGTCAAAAATAAACTTCAAGAAATACTCCAAAAAATTAGTAAAAACATTTTAAATCATTTAGGAGTATTTAGACAACATATAAAAACATTGTTTTGGTATAAAAACTCATTTAAACAAAATCATCAAAATCTTGATAAAAACATTTATCTAACAAACTCCCCCTTTTTGATGATTACAAACCAAAACAATTTTAGGAAGTTGATTTTAAAACAAAGCCAATTTTCCGGTCATAAAGCATCAACTATTTCAAGCAAGATTTATCATAAGTACAACACACAAGAGTAGGAGCAAAGATTATTCAAAATCATTTTTGCACAAGCTCCCCTATCAATATGCATATCAAGAACAAGCATTAAAGCAATCAACTAAAAGCTAAAAGCTTGGCTTTTACAACTAAAGCTTGAATTCCATGAGCTTATAAGCTCCCTCGTCACACAAAACATCATTGGTCAAGCATATAATACATCAAATGGACTAAGCAATATTCACGACATATGGCTTTTAAGAGCCCTAGCTTATAGCTTTTCTTGCAAGCTTATTTTCGCTTCTTTGAGCGCATGAGCGTTTTTCCTGTTTCTCCCCTTTGGAATCATCAAAAGAATGTTAGCACGATAAAAACATCATATATTCATATCAAAGTGCGCAAATTTAGCGATTTATCGAGCTTTTTGAAAATTGAAGCTTAAATTCGAATAAAAGGGAAAAGTTGATCAATTGATTTGCAAAAGCTCATTTGATTGATAAAACATGATCTCTATAAACTTATAAGACTTTTCAAATCGAGAGATTCATGTAGGTGATGAATTTTTTATTGAA
Organism: Rehmannia glutinosa; assembly: GCA_016081115.2. Classification (NCBI taxonomy): domain Eukaryota; kingdom Viridiplantae; phylum Streptophyta; class Magnoliopsida; order Lamiales; family Orobanchaceae; genus Rehmannia; species Rehmannia glutinosa. Next base: position 254,476 of record JABTTQ020002440.1, read on the forward strand.
ACATTTTGTCGAACACTTGGCGTGCGTCAAATAAAACTAGAAGTATATAACGCCTTTGAAATTCATTTAAGCCAAAAATTTTCATCACCAATTCAGTTCAAACAACATTCAATACATCATAAATATTAAGCTCATCACATTCACTAGCATCAAGAATTTTGCAAATAAGTCAAAATCTCGAGGTTCAACCCAATTGAGCAAATGGAGTAGAATTCTTACCATTTATTTGGTAAAGATGAGCAATGATGATGATAATCGAGCTTAATGAAGTCCAAAATATAAAACATATGCAAGAAAACAAATTTGAAGTGAAGTTTGTGTGATTTTGACAAAGAGGACGAAAAATGGCCAAAATAAGTTAAAATGAAGAATCTTTGAAGGTAAGCGGTTTTAATCAATTTATGTTAAGGGCGACCGGCCGACCGGTTGCCCTCAACCCTTTCAAATTTCATCGTCTGCCGGGGTTTTTCCAAAATCCGAATTTTCAACCAAAAATCCGATTTTTCGCCCCTAAGTTTTAAAGACGTGCAAAATGCAAACGTAAGCCTCATTAAATATGCATTATGCCTAACCGAGCTCGTGATCGAAGCAAAAAAGTCTTGGAAGATAGCGGTTTTGTAAAAATGTCCGCTAATTGATCTTGAGATGGTACAAAAGATATCTCAATTTTTCGTTTTGAAACACAATCCCTTAGAAAATGATGTCGAATCTTAATATGTTTAGTACGGTTATGATGAACCAGGTTTTGAGCAATGTTTATAGCGGATATGTTATCACAAAAGATAGGAACATTTTCAAAAGAACATTTATAATCCGCTAAGGTTTGTTTCATCCAAAGAAGTTGTGTACAACAAAATGCCGCGGAAATATATTCAAACGACGGCCGTTGAAAGTGAAACACAATTTTGTTTCTTTGAAAACCAAGAAACTAGGCAATCACCTAGAAATTGACATGATCAGGAAGTACTTTTCCGATCATCAATATTTCCCGCATAATCCGAATCACTATAACCTTTAAGAGAAAAATTTTCATTCTTTGGATAGAATAAACCATATTGAATAGTGCCTTTCAAATATCGAAAAATCCTTTTAACGGCACTCATATGAGATTCTTTGGGATTGCTTTGAAAACGAGCACATAGGCATACGGCATGAAGAATGTCCGGTCGACTTGTGGTTAAATAAAGTAAACTACCAATCATACCTCTATATTTGGATTCATCAACCGACTTGCCTTTTTCATCTTTGTCAATCTTGACATTTGTTGCCATGGGGTAGAGCGGTTCTTCCTTCTTCAATGTCAAATTTCTTCAAAAGCTCCTTTGTATATTTTGATTGAGAAATATAAATTCCTTCTTGGCATTGCTTAATTTGAAGTCCAAGAAAGAAGTTGAGCTCCCCATCATGCTCATTTCAAATTCACCTTGCATTAAGTTAGAAAATTTCTTGCACAAGGATTCATTAGTAGCGCCAAAAATAATATCATCAACATAAATTTGCACTAATAAGCAATCTTGCCCTTTTTCAAAAACAAAGAGAGTAGTATCAACTTTACCTCTTGTAAAACCATTTTGCAAATGAAAAGAGCTAAGTCTATCATACCATACACGGGGTGCTTGTTTCAAACCATATAAGGCCTTTTTAAGTCTATAAACATCATTAGGCCTAGAAAAATTTTCAAACCCGGAGGTTGTTTTACATAGACTTCTTCTTGAATAATACCATTTAAAAATGCGGATTTTACATCCATTTGGTAAAGCTTGAAATTTTTAAAACAAGAATAGGCAAGTAAAATACGAATAGCTTCTAAACGTGCTACGGGTGCAAATGTTTCATCATAATCAATACCTTCTTCTTGACAATAACCTTGATCTACTAACCTTGCCTCAAGCTTGACCGAAATACCAAAAATAATTTCGCAAAATCTTAACAAGATATCTTGCACAAGAGCATAGTAATATCGAATAATAGAGACACAATAATAAGTAACACATACTATACTTTAGGAAAAATCATCAAGAGTTCAATAAAAACATGCAAGTTCAAATATGCTTATATAAAGCTATATAAGGCCTCTTTTGAAATTTGAAAATCCGAGAGCATATAGTTGAGACCTCATTTATAAGAAGCATATGATCAAGAGCTTTGACAAAGCAACCAAGAATAATGACATTTATATGAGCAATAAAATGCATAACTAAGAGAGGGATAAAAATCAAATGTCTTATCAAAATAAAGTATAATCCCTTACTAATCTCGGATAAAATAAGCTAAGTCAAATAATGCCTTTAAAAATCAAAACATCCTCTTAATGGCACTTATGTGAAATACTATGAAATATCTTGAAACTCAAGCACATAGGCATATGGCAAACATAATATCGAGTCTATAAGATGAATACGGATGAGAAGCGTACCTCGATAGTTTATGGTCCTCTTAACACATTATGACATAAATAGTCAGTGGTGAGGATACATGAATCCTACACAATTCTTAAAACAAGACTAGCAGCACAAAACATAGTAATGGAGGTGTAGGCTAAAGCAATAAGGTATATCACAATTATGCTTATGCTATATAAATCCATAAGAGATAATAAATCAAATTTTTAGTCATAGTAAATGCACAAGAGTTTATATAAGCATCATACAAGGTCTCCTTTTCAAAATATTTTAAAAACACAAATATATATTGAAGACCTTCATTTAAAAAATATTTGAAAACTCATTTGCAATTAGGACACAAATAAAAACATGCATAATTAACAAAATAAAATGCATATTTAAATGGAGAGATACGGTTTACCAATTTCGCCATTTCCATGGGTTATGTCTCTCCCTTTGTTGGTAGTATCTTCCTCTTGAGAAATCATCTTGTTGATGATGCCTTTGCCATTTCAAGTGTTGTATTCTTCCCATTTTTGATTATATCCTCTTCTTGGAAATTTATCGTGGTGAAGTCTTCTCCTTTGATCAAATGAAATAGTCATTTGATGTCTTCTTAGCGGTATGAATTTTCTTCGATTATTATTTTGCGGATACCTAATATGATATTATTTTGTGGTACCCTCAAGTGTTTGGGTCCTTTGGGATTATCTTTGAGACTTTTAGGTCTCCAACAATAATTAGAGCTATTTCTAGCCCGACAAGTATTTACCGTATGACCCTTTTTACCGCAATAAAAGCAAGTAATAATTTTTGGAGCATAATGACCAACATACATAGGAACTTGATTTCTTTTCACATAATTAACAACACTATGCTTATGATCAAGTCCTTGTTTCAATTTTTCACAACTATGAACATCAACAAAGTATTGGTCATTTTATCGGTACTCAATTTGGATTTTGATAAATCCTTTTTCATGCAATTAATATCCTCAATAAGAGTACTATTTTCTTTTTCAAGGATTCTAACCTTATCAAGTGTGGTGGTGTGATCACATGAAAGTGATTCATAAGAGGAAAATAAATTATCCTTATCAATTTTCAAAATATTAAATTCCTTTTTCAAATTTTTGTATTTAACAAGTAAGCTTTGGAATTCATTTTGAAGCTCATCAAAATCATTTTGCAAATCACTATAATCATCTTGTAATACATTATCATAAGAAGTGGAGGGTTTTGAACTTACCTCGTTTTCTTCTTGAAGCCCATAACACATCGCTCGTTTTCATCGACGTCGGAAGTTGTAGGAAGCTCATCCCATGTTGGGTTTGTATCCATTTGAGAAGTAGATGCTTTTGAGTGGCTCATTTCATTTGCATATACTTCTTCTAATTTTCTCCATACTTCATGTGCCGATTTAATTCCTACAATATGATTATAATCCAAAATGGTAAGTGACCAATACAAAATATTAAGAGCTTTACCATTTAAAGAGATGATTTTCTTTTCTTCATCATTGAGCTTTTTGAGGCCTTTGTGTGGTGTGTTCATCATTGGAATGGATTCTTCATTTACGACCGTGTTCCAAATATCGAACCCGCAACCTTGTAGATAGCATTCCATTCTTTCTTTCCAAAATGTAAAATTTTTGGAATCGAATAGTGGTGGCTTGGTGGTGGAGGCGCCGCAGTAAGGTAGACTTCGTTCGTAGCCGATGATCGTTCCTCTTTACTCGCGATGTGGAACGAGCTTGCCAAAAGTTTGGCTCGATACCACTTGTAAGTCCAAGCGGCTACGATAATCTAGAGGGGGTGAATAGATTATCTCCATCTTTTCGATTTCACCCTCTTTTTCGAATCAATTACGCCAAGACAATAATAAAGGTGCAGAATGTAAACAACACGCGTCGATTTATAGAGGTTCAACCCACCTAGGGCCTAATCCTCTACCACCCCAAAGATCTCGGTATGGATTTCAAAAAGATAAAAGATTTTATTAATAACCAAAATTAATACAACATCTTACACCATCACCTTGGAAGAGCACCACACTCTTCTACAACACCACCTTTGAGATTACCACAATCTCTCTTGAAGATTACCACAATCTCCAACGGCACCTTGTGAAGATTACCACAATCTTCAACCTTGAAGAATACCAAATTCTTCAATACCTCAAGAGCACCACACTCTTGAAACACCTATCACTTAGATCACCCAAGTGTATTCTTTCCACAAGAATACTCACAAGGATGTCTTGTGTTGAATGATGACAAAAATCAAGATTACAACTCAATAATGAATATTACAATTTGAGTGCAAGTGTAATCAAGAAATAAAGCCTAGACCTCAAGATGTGAAAGTGAAATACTTAGGCTATAAATACAACAAGAGTGTTGAATATGAAAGCTTGAAATTTGCAGATTTCTTGTTGTGTATTTGCTTGTATTGTTGTTATGTCTTGTGTCTTCAATTCATCCTCTATTTATAGGGAAGCTTCACCAACATAGGCTCCCAACATAGGCTCCTCTATCTTCACTTTTGTCTACAAAAAGAAGATCACAAGATGTAGAAATATTGTACAAAAATCAAAAGCAAATCTTGTCATCACAGATTACACGGTTGGAATTTTCTTTGTCACAAAATAGCATAGGCGACCGGTTGCCCTGTTGAAGATTTCGACCATTTGAAAAAAATAGTGCGATCCAGGTAGGGGTTGCAAGGGGTGCGGCCGGTCGGAGGAGGGGTCGGCCGGTGCTTCCCAGTGCGGCCAAGTCGGCCCTACCTCGGACCTGGTCCCCCCCCTCTTTTTCAAGCCTGCATGTTCTATTTTGAGTTTTCTTTTCTTGGTCTGGTCGACCATTTGAGCGACGGTCGACCTTCAATTTGAAATGTTGTCCGATTTTTGTCAAAAATAAACTTCAAGAAATACTCCAAAAAATTAGTAAAAACATTTTAAATCATTTAGGAGTATTTAGACAACATATAAAAACATTGTTTTGGTATAAAAACTCATTTAAACAAAATCATCAAAATCTTGATAAAAACATTTATCTAACGAGGATCGAGTGAGACTCGATGTCTTTCGATCTTCTCAATCTCTTCATAGATCTTCTTGAAGATTTCACGAAATTCATTTTGTCTCACTTGATTGTTGCAGGCCACTTATCGGCAATGTTGAACTCGGTGGAACAATTGTGTCGAGTATGGATGATTGGATCTTCTCTTACGATGAATCTTCGTTGTTCAGCGATGTCTGTTCTTCCAAGTCCGGTAGGATCGACATGAAAGGGAATATCTTTGGAAATGAATTATCACTCACATAAGGGATTTGTGAGGGTTATACCTTTGTTGATTCAGCTCGATGTACCTCAACTGCGATAGCTTTGTCGGTAGTGGTCACAATTGTGGGAGCCTGTGATGGAGTTGGGTTTAGTCGTAAATTCTTTTTTGCATTTTGTGGAAGCTGCCACGTGGGACGATATCTCGGGGCGGTTGAGAAATTTTGCTTGGTGACCGAGCCTTTGTCTTAACAGCGTCTTTGGTCTTAGTGTATTTTTCTAAGTGAATTACCGGTTCCTCAGCTGCATCAGCAGCGTCCTCGGGTGATGATGAGACCTGGGGGCTTGGCTCATCATCGAAATTGAATTTTTGACGAGCGGCTCGTGGTTTTGAGAACATCCTGGTGGGTCCTTTAATCCGCAACGGGGTGGACTCGGCTTCATCTTGGACCAGAAATGATATGTCGGGATTCTCCTGGGAGTCATGAAGTGCGCTTATCTCCTTCTTAGATTCAAGATTTGTGAACAAGAGGAATGTTCGAATCTTTTCGACTTTACCAGGGAAGTCTCAACCTCCCTTCGGCCTTCACTACCTCCGGCAGTTTCAACTACAGCGAGGCCTTCAATATTCCCTTCGACGATCGCGATTTGTCTTAAGGTCTTGGACCACGGCATCCACAGGAGTCTCAACCCCTAGGATTGCACTTTCACCGCCCGCAGTGTTAACTCCCGGGCATCTCCATCATGTACCTGTTTAAGAAACAGTGTCGGTGGCCTTCATAGCGGTGACATTTCGGTCAGGACAGACTCAACTGTCAGAGCTTCGTCAATGTCGCTCTGTTGTGGTTGTTTCTCAGTTTCCACTTCGCCTCCTAGCTTCAAGGTTGAGTCATCTACAGCATCCTCCGACCCTGCTGCAGTGGAGAGAGTTTTCCTCTCAGCTGGCACACCAGCTGAGTGACTGATGATGGGGTAACTCTGCTCCTGACTCACGACTTTTGTTTTTGAATGCTCAGCCGCTGGGCAGGTGGTAAGACACCTTCTTCAGGGGTTGGCTCAACTTGGGTGCCCAAAGTCCCAGTCTCATTGCCAGTTCCCTTGGACCCATCCTCCGAAAGTACCAAGGACGTAGCTGCAGCGATGTCTGTGGCAATCTGCTGCAATACTCCCAAAGGGTCGATTTGCAGGAGAGATTGAGATGACTCTCCTGGTCCTTCAAATAATTGTTGCTCATGTAATCGCTGCTGGATTCCCTTAAAGCTCTTTGCATATCGACTTTTCTGCTGCAGCGTGATGGGATCCTCATCACTCTCACATAACACATCGAGAAGTGTGTGATCATGATCACCGAAGCACACATCTTGGCCTTTTTCCAATGCACGGGCTTGCTCTTGACTTTATCATTCTCATCCGCCTTCATGATGCGGAGGAGATCCAAACAATTGTCTTCGTCGAGGGCCTGTTGGACAATATTAATGCCCAGAAGATGGAGCAATTCTTCCTCTTCTTCAATATACTCAGGGTGAGTGAACTGCACCCTTGAGTGATCAAGCTTCCAGGCTCTCCATTCTCCGAGACGTCGTTGAATATCGGGTACAATGGAGAGTACATGATCACATCATCGTCATCATCTTCTTCTTGTCCTTCCTTTTCTCGGGATTGAAGGCGGGATACTGCCGCTCTTCTCCTTCAAGACATCGATGGCAAGTGGAGAGTCAACTTTTTCAATAGGATGTTCAATTGTCTCAGCTGCTTCACTATCCTCAAATGTCTTCTCCACAGCTGAGTCTTCAGTAGACCTCTGCTGATCACCCTCAATGAGACTTGGCTTGATCATCAATCACTTCAGGAGCGCACGTCCGAGTTTGTGATCTCGGATGCTTTCTCCGGTGAGTGGGGACTCGGTTGTCTTCTCTAATTGAGTTCCTTACCAATCTCCTTTTTCTCTTGGGTAGCGAGAGGCACCTCTTCTTCTGTGTTTGCTGGTTCTGGAAGGAGAATGCTTGTGCGGACCTTCCTGGGCTTGGCAGTGCGCTTTTTTTTTTTGATGGCAGGAGAAGGAGTATGATGTTCCTCCTCTCCCTCGGCTGCAGGGGCAGGCGACTCGGGCCGCACGGACGGGCGACTCGGTGCGAGGGCGGGTGCATCCTTTTTCTTAGGCTGCGGGGGCAACTTTCTTCTTCGCAGTGCGCAGGGGCAGCCTTTCTTCTTTGGAGGAGGGGTAGCGGTGAGTTCTCGGGTTGGTGATTCCCCCTCACTTGTGTCCGCTTTCTTCGTGTGGGCTCTCTTCTGGGCTCCAGAGATGTTAGCCCTGAACATTTTCTTGTTGACATGGAAGGGTTTTCCATGTCGGAAGGGAATGCCCTTCACTTCCATCAAATGGCCAATCACCAGGCCATAACCAAGAGATCCTCCAAAGGATTCGTCATCCTTGAACGTCTTATTCAACACATTCAGGAGAGTCTGGCAGTATACCAACTCGGCCAGGATGGCTTTTTCTAGCCTGCATTATCGTAGCCATGATGATCAACTTTGTCTTGGGATGACTTATTAAAGCCTCCAAACTTCATGTTTACACACTTTGAGACGATATCCATCAACTTATGGTAGTCGCCCTTTGACTTCTTGTCACCATTTGTGTAGACCACCTTAGCGTACAGACTGGTTTGGCTATCTCTTTCCATGCAAGTAGCCAAATTAACATCAACTTCATTTATCTTCTTCATGCCTTGAGAAGGCAATAAACGATGCTCGCAAGGTCCTTAGAATTTATCAAAATATCCTTGCGATGGACGGAAGACTTGATTCCTTCGTCCGCACTTACTGCGTTAACATAGAACTGCGCTACCTACCTCCTCGAGATAGGTATGCAAGTATTCCAAACTTAGAAAATCCTTGAGACTCGACTTTTCTAGCATTTGGCGATTTTCTTAACAAGGGTTTCATCGTAACCCCGCTTCACCATGCCTTGAAGAACTTGCTTGAGGACACTTAGGGTTTTCGAGAGAGAAAGAAAAACTTGCTTTCTTTTTGCTTGAAGATGAACAGTTTCCGAATGAGAGAGAGAAAGCTGGAAAAATGAATATATAAGGGTTATGAAAGGACATGCCTTTGGTTTTTGAATTTTTGATCAAGATCAACGGTTGAGATTTAGCACGTCAAACCGCATTTAATTTCTCGCATTTAATGCGGCAACATTTATATCCAATCATATGCTTATTGTCTTTGCTTTTCTTTGTACCCGTTATTATTATCGACGCGTCATCCTCGAAAAACATTCCCGCTCATTAAAAACGACTGCATTTTTGTCACTTAGCTCATAAATGACTCAGCTCATATAAAAAATGACTTAACTCTGCTTCTCTCCTTTAATTTAGCGACTCAGCTGTTAGCTAACTCGATACAATTGACCTTCTGACATAGTTGTTTCACATGGTTGATTCGTGAAACTTGTTCAATTTTCATTTTCTCATTTTCCATCTCTTCTGGTTGAGTCTTCTGAGTGTCAACTCACCTCAATTAACCCTAGCTCATTCTTAAGCTCTTCAAATCTTGACTCACATAGGGGTTTAGTGAATATGTCAGCTAACTGCTTATCAGTTGAGATATATTCCAAAGTGATGTCTTTCTTTTCAACATGTTCTCTTATGAAATGATATCTGACATCAATATGCTTTGTTCTTGAATGCAACATAGGATTCTGAGTGATTGCAATAGCACTTGTGTTATCACACATAATCGAATCTCTTTTTCTTCAATCTCATAATCTCTCGGCTCATGTCTCATCCATAAGACTTGGGCTGCTTGCTGCCTGACTATGTACTCTCTTGGTGTGGATGTGGCTATTGAGTTTTGCTTCTTGCTAAACCAAGAAACCAGTCTGTTTCCAAGCATTTGACATGTAACTGAGGTACTTTTCCTGTCAACTCTACATCCAACATAGTCAGAGTCTGAATAACCAATAAGTTTGAATCCTCCTTCCTTTGGATACCATAGGCTAACTTCCTGGCATCCCTTCAAATATCTTAGAATTCTCTTAGCTGCAGCCATGTGGCTCTCTTTTGGTGCATATTGAAATCTTGCACATACACCTACTGCAAAGGTGATGTCTGGTCTGCTGGCTGTTAAGTAGAGCAATGATCCAATAAATGCTCTATATCTGGTTTGATCTATAGCCTTGCCATCTGCATCCATGTCCATCTTGACTGATGTGTTCATTGGTATTTTCACAGAAGACTTCTCTTCCATACCAAATTTCTTCATTAAATCTCTGGTGTACTTTGTTTGACTTATGAAAGTTCCATCATTCAGTTGCTTTACTTGAAGTCCTAGGAAGAAAGTCAGCTCACCTGTCATGCTCATTTCAAATTTGGCTTGCATGATGTTTGAGAATTTATCACACAACTCTTTATTTGTGGATCCAAAAATGATGTCATCCACATATATTTGAACAAGCAGTATACTCTCTCCATCTTGAATTCTGAAGAGTGTTCTGTCCACTTTGCCTTTGGTGAATCCATTGTCAGTTAGAAATAGAGACAATGTATCATACCATGCTCTTTGTGCTTGTTTCAATCCATATAGTGCTTTCTTGAGCTTGTACACCTTATCTCAAATAGTCTTCTGCTCAAAACCTGGAGGTTGTTCAACATAGACTTCTTCCTCTAACAGTCCATTTAGAAATGCACTTTTCACATCCATTTGATATACAGTGAAGTTCTTGTGTGCAGCATAGGCAAGAAACATCCTTATTGCTTCCAATCTTGCAACTGGAGCAAATGTTTCATCAAAATATATTCCCTCTTCTTGGCAATACCCTTTGGCTACCAATCTTGCTTTGTTTCTTACCACAGATCCTTCCTCATTCATCTTGTTTCTGAAAACCCATTTTGTGCCAATAACATTTTGATGGGTTGGTCTCTGCACCAATTCACATACTTTGTTCCTTTCAAACTGATTCAGCTCTTCTTGCATGGCTTGAATCCAATGTGTGTCATCCAATGCTTGAAACACATCTTTTGGCTCTATTTGGGAAATAAAACAAGTGAACATTGCTTCTTGCTGAGCTCTGGATCTGGTTCTAACACCATCTCTAACATCTCCAATGACTAACTCGGTGGATGGTCCTCGGCCATCTTACATCGGTTGGAGCAAGTTATTGGATTCGTGCCGTCTCGCTGCTAAGTTGTCTTGCCTTCTTCATCATCATTCAATTTGTAGACTTTCCAGTTGTCTTTGAGATTCAGCTATCTCATCTTTATCCGGGTTGATTGCTCTTACTTGACTTCAACATAAGGACTCTTCTGCATAGTTGGTTGATTCGACTTTATCGGCTAACTCATCAATGTCTTCTCCACTCACATTAGGTTCATCAAAAACCACATGGATACACTCTTATGTGACCATAGTCCTCTTGTTCAGACTCTATAGGCTTTGCTCTCAATCGAGTATCCCAAAAAGATACCTTCATCACTTTATCATCGAAAGCCTTCAAATTATCTTTGCCATTGTTGTGGATGAAACATTTACATCCAAATATCTGAAGTACCCAACATTTGGCTTTCTCCATATCCGATTTCATAGGAGTCTTGGTTAGTTGCTGTTAATAATGCATCTATTTTGAGTATAGCATGCCGTGTCAATGGCTTCACCAAAATCTCTTAGGCAATCCGACTTTAGCCAACATGGTTCTTGACTTCCTTGAGAGTTTTGTTCCTTCTTTCAGCTACTCCATTTTCTTGTGGAGTTCTTGCTGTGATAACTCATGAGCAATGCCATTTTCAATACAATCTTGAGTTATTATTCCATTGACAAACTCGGTTCCTCTATTAGATCTTATCTTTATAATGGTTTAGCGCTTTTCATTTTGAACTCTTTTCATCATCTCGAGGTAATTTTTGCAAAGTTTCCTTCTTTTTGCACATGAAGATTGTCCATGTATATCTTGAATAATCATCTACCACCACTACGATTGTATTTCTTTCCACTTATCTTTTGGTGGTTCAATGGACCAAATAGATCCATATGCAACAGATGCAATATCCTTGTTGAAGAAGGACTAGGATTATCCTTGAATGAAGATTTTATTTGCTTTCCCATCCGGCATGCATCACATACATTTTCCTTCTTGTACATCGAAGTCCGCAATCCTTCCACAAGATGACTCCTTGCAAGCTTGTTGGTTGTCTTGAAATTCAGATAACTCAACTTCTTGTGCCATGACCCAACTTGATTCGGTTTGTACTCTTTTTTAGCTTGAGACAAGTGCTTGGTGTAGTGATGAGACCAATCTACCACATACATATTCTTTGTCTTGATCCTTACAAAGACTATTTCATTTGATTCAACATCTTTGATCCGGCACACTCCCATATTGAATCCAACATTGTAGCCTTTTGTCACGAGTTGGTCGATGCTTAACAAAGTTGAAGTTGAGGCCTTCAACATAAGCAACATATGTGATTTCCAATCCATTTTTCTTGATAGATCCTATGCCTTTGATTTCCCTGGAACTTCATTTCCTCCAAATATGACTTTTGCACCTCTAATCTCCTTGAATCTTGGCGATTTTTCTTGTTCCCTGTCATGTGTATGGAATGCCCACTATCCATGTACTAGGTTCCTTGGCTTTCGATTGTTCCTTGAACCCGCAATCAAGGAAATTAGTTTTTAGGTACCTATACTTATACGGGTCTTGAGGGGTTAGTGATGTAAGATGATCCAACCAACCTATAGCCAAATGACTTGACTCTAAGAGATTGCCATCTATCGTGCCATAATAATAGTGCACATTAGCAAATTGATTTGGTGTTTTAGGTTCATACGGTATCTCTTTTGTCTGTATGTGTGTTTTAGCAATTGCCTTCTTTGGGTAGTTGTGATATTTCGAGTGTAGTGCTTGGGTGCATATGTGTCTTTGATAATAGCTCTTTTGCCTTTGGAATGACCCTTGCCGAGATTTAGGTCTTTGCCATCTAGGCTTGTATTCCATTGGTCTTTTGATATTTCACAATTTTCCAATCGCTTGGCTTGGGTAGTTTCTACCATTCCCATCATATGTATTTCTCGATGAAACTTACGGGGTTTTTGGTAGCTGTTTATTCTTCACAGAGACGTTCTATTTGGAGTTTCTTTGAGGAACTTTGTTGGATTTCTTCTCATTGTCCTCTCAAAGATACTCAATTGGTTGTTTCCCTTTCCCTTTATATCCAAGGTCAGTTTGTTTGTGATTGTGCTCGGGATGAATGTGGGTGCAACATTTGGTGTTTTGGATTTCTGAGATGCTTCATTGCTTGAAGATCCTTTTTCTAAAATCACTCTAGGAGTTTGATTTGTGTACAAAGGAGTTGAATCATATACTGTCTTATCTCCACATTCTTTTTGACTCATGATTAGATCATCCAATGATTTGGATGCCTTTGTAAATGAGGCAATCACATTTTTAAGATTATTTTCTATATTTTCTCAAAAGACTATCTCTGCTAATAGTTTAGCATTCTCGGCCTTGACTCGGTGTTCTCATCACTATGTGACTTAGAGTACTCGGCTCCTTAGTCATTTGTGAGTTTTGGCTTTTAAGTGGTTGTTTTCCTCATTTAGAAGTGTATGTGAGGATTTAATGTGCTCAAATTCTTTCATCATTTTGCCTAATGAATCATAAAGATCAGTGGGTGATGGTGTGTGTGTCACGATCACTATCACTTGAATCGAATGAGATGAGTTAGAGTGTACCTCATCTTCTGGTCCGGTTGATCTTGTTCTTTAGCCATAAGACAAATCAAGGCTTCTTCTTGAGAATCACTTGAGTAGTCGGTTTCACTACTCTCTCGAGTCCCGCTTCTTTAGACTTGATTGTCTCGGCCCAGTCTCCACGCCTAACATAGCCTTTTTCTTTTCATGTCTTCTTTCTCTAAAGACCTTTCTTTTTCTTCATTCTGTATTTATTGGTGGTGGATAGGAGCAGTCAATTGCAAAATGTCTGGTTATGCAATTCCAACATAGTTTCTCGGCCCTTTGATCGACTCTTTTTGTCATTGGGTTATCGACTCTCTCGATATTCAACCCTTTCATGCTTAGCTCTCTTGGATGACACATCTTCCCTTTACTTAGAGGGAGAGTGAATGTCTCTGGAGGTTTCACCCTTATTTCTCTTATAGTTCTTGTTGAAGAACTTGTTGAATCTTTTAACCATTAGGGCTATTTCCTCCTGGTCTATGGCTTCCTTGGGTTCAGCTCTCTTTCCATCCTTGACTATCAATGCAGCTGTCTTGGGTACAGCTGTCTCCTCTTGATCTTTTCTTCTCAGTTCAAACTCATAAGCTTTGAGGTCTGAGAATAACTCATGATTTGAAGTTTTTGATAGGTCCATTGAATGTCTTAGAGCCATAGTCTTCATTTCCCATTCAGTGGGAGGCTTCTCAAGATCTTCATACACATCTCTTTTTGTGTGTATTCCTTCCCAAGAGCTGAAAGCTCATTTGTGATCTCAGTGAATCTTGCATCCAGCTGATCCATAGATTCTCCTGCAAACATTTTAAAATTTTCAAGTTTTTGAACATCAAAGATAATTTAGTTTCTTTAATTTTTCACGATCCTTCACAAATTAAAGTTAGTTAATCCCTGATTTCTTTTGTTGTTTTGCGGGATTTGACTTTATTGAACATTGCTTTGTCCAAAGTCTTGTAGAGTTTGTCCTTGGCCACATTGTCCAAGTTGTATCTCTTTCTATCATCGTTTGTCCATGATAAGGGTCTTTTTATACATGTTTTATGTGTATATTTGAGTAGAATTTGAGTTATTTTGTTGTTACTTTCATTAGTTTTTATTGTATATTATTTATACTCTTTTGTGAGGTGCTTTTATTAGTGTAGATTGGCCATTCGGGGCTAATTTTGGTGAATTTCGGACCATGGATTCATGTCAAAACATACCGGGAGTTTAAGGATGCAAAACGCTCGAAATCCCAAGCCAAACGTTTGGTTTGGAGACTTTTTGGTCCAACACGGCCGGGGGTGTCGGGCAACACGGCCATGTTCAACAGGCGAAAAATCACAATTTTTAGGCTTGACAGATTTCGAACACGGCCTGGCCGTGTCGACAACACGGCCATGTCGCACAACATGGCCTGGCCGTGTCGTCATTTGCGACATGACCATGTCGACCAATTTTCAGCAAAATTCAAGCAAAGACGGCCGGGCGTGTCGGGCGACATGGCCGTGTTCGGGGACTTTTTGCAACTTTTCCATGCGAAAATTATGGAAAACTCACCAACCAAGCTTTTGACCACTTTTGTACACCTTTAACACCCTATTTTGCTATAACATGTCCTCATATTCCCTCAATTATCATTTAATATAAGAATTCACCAACCCAACAATGAATTGGAGCATTTGTTTAACAAAGGATGGCATTATTAATGTGTTCTTGCACAAAAATAATGTCTATAAAAGCCAAGAGTGTGAGTTGGGGGAATCATTCCATTCATTGTATATTCATTGATTCATTCTCTCTAAGTTAAAAAGCAAAATACATTGAGAGAGAAGAAAAGAGAGGTAGAGTTGAAAGTTGAAGAGCATTAAAGGAGAAGGCTTGGAGCTCAACATCATCAACCAAGGAGGAAGTCTTGTATTGGTCTTGAATAAGAGCTAAGTACACCATGTTCATTTTATTCAAATCATCTTGTGTAGTATACTCTTTTATCAAAGCCATGCGTAGCTAAACTCCTAGTGTTTGAATGTAATGAACTCTAGAATGGATTTGTGATTAAAGTGTGTATGTTTTTAATAAAATCTTCATATTTTGTGTGATTCACTTATATTATGCTTCGTTCATTCGAATTGATATATGCGCAATATTGATTTGAAGTTTATTTTTCATCCAGGAAATCGAGAGATTCAATGGTGAAATAAAACCTATATAAGTGAAAAGAGTTGCATGAAATCCTAGATATGGGACGACATAAATCTTCCGGATTAGGGTCAAACCTAATATGGGAATTCACAAATCGTTATAATGTTGTCTTGGGGGTTTTAACTAGAAAGAGATTTCAGTTAATCAACTTGAGATTAGAAGTTTTTCGCCTTGAGAAAGGGTTTAACTTAAATTGGGAATTTCTACGGTCCACAAGACATGAGATTTTATTAAAAGAGGTTGGTTTTTACTTAAGGGCTTACGGTTGTATTTTTAACTTGTCAAATCACAAAAAGATTCTAGAGGGATTTACATTCAAACACATTTCTATCTCTTGATTTCTTATTTTACAAATCTTTCTTCATTTTTACAATTTATAATTTGTTTTCCTTTTTCATCAAACAGAAACTCTGAAAATTGTTAGATTAGATAACAAAAAGCGGTAATTATTAGTACTTACAATCCTCGTGGGAATTCCACTCGTGACTCAATAATCTATACTACAAAACGATAGGTGCACTTGCCTACGGTTTTCTAGAGTAGCTTTTGAGCCATCAAGTTTTTGGCGCCGTTGGGATTGTAATATTAAGAACACCTTATTTTTGTTAATTTAATCATTTTTTTATTTTATTTCATCATTTGTCTTTCTTTTTATCTATCTTTGTAAGTCTTGGATTACACTTATCCTCTTTATTTACCGCAGTGCATGCCTACTCGTCGCCGAATTTGGAAGCGACACCGCGTAGCAACACAGAGGAAAGTATTATCTGAGACCACGAGGAGGATATTAACGAAGGCAAGGATCCCGATATGGCGGATGAACAACAAAGAACCATGTACGACTATGCCAAGCCGTCTATGGACGGCACATCGTCTAGTATCATAAGGCCCATTGTTGACCAATAATTTGAAATCAAACCGAATGTCATTCAAATGGTGCAACAATTTGTTCAATTCGACGGCCTACCAGGATTTAAGATCCAAATAATCGTACGCGAATTTTCTCGAAATTTACGATACCTTCAAAATAAATGGAGTCTCCGACGATGCCATCCATTTACGCCTATTCCCATTTACTCTCCAGGGGACGGGCTAAACAATGGCTAAACACTTTACCGAAGGGAACAATCACAACGTGGAGCATTATGGCAGAAAAGTTCCTTCTTAAGTATTTTCCACCCGCCAAAACCGCACGATTGAGGAATGAGATCTCTTCATTCACTCAAGAGGACGATGAGACCTTGTCACGACACTTGGGAGAGATTCAAGGAATTGCGGAAATGCCCACATCATGGCCTTCCCATTTGGATGCAAGTCCAAACATTTTACAATGGACTACTCTCATCGACGAGGCAAATGATTGATGCGGCGGCGGGGGACGTTGAACAATAAAACACCGGCCGCCCAAGATCTCATAGAAGGAATGGCCATGAATGGCTATCAATGGCAATTGCGAGGTAAACCTATGAGAACATTGGGTGTTTATAATGCGATGATGCAGTGGTTACACTACATTAGCGCACAGTCGAAGCTTTGACCCAAAAGATCGACGATCTAGCGGCTCCTAAACCACCACCACCGACGTTTTATCTTGTGAAACTTGGCGGATTGCATAATCATCAAGATCGCCCACACATAATACCTCACGCTGAACATGCTAATTACGTTGGGAATCAAGCGAAGAAATTACCCAAGTAATCCTTACAACAACACATATAATCCTGGGTGGCGACAACATCCTAATTTTGGTTGGGAAATCAAGGCCAACCGCGACCTAATCCCAATCTCGATCTACACACGTCTCCGGATTTCAACCAAATCAAGGTAAGCCTAACTTGGAAGATCTTATAACAAAGTTTGTGCAATCATGAGATACCCGATTCAGCGGTGGAAACATCCTTGAGAAATCAAGAGGCATCTATCCATAACTGGAAAACCAAATAGGCCGATTGCAAAGATGATTTCGAAAGGCCACAAAGCGGTTTGTCGGGTAATCGAGCCAAACCCGAGGAACACGTAAAGGCAATCACCATCGTTTTCCACATGAGCATGATTATGCCAATGCCGCCATGCGAGAAATACGTGGAGGATGACATGCTCAAAGAAAAGCTCATGAAAAGGAGGTTGCGAACACAAGCCCAAGATCCCTTACCAAGTCTAACAGAAGAAGATAGAAGGGAGGACAAATTTGGTAAGTACCTTGATTCTTTCAAACAATTACATGCCAATATTCCATTTGTTGACCCTCTCCTTCAAAGCATGTTAGGGATCTTAATGACATCATTCCTAGTGAAAATAAGCTTAACAAATTATCAAATGTGCAATTGAATGATAAATGTCATTCCAATGAACTACCACAAAAATATAATGATCCAGGAAGCTTTATTATCCCTTGCACAATTGATGGTTTACTGTTGATAGGGCACTAGCCGACTTGGGAGCTAGTATCAATGTGATGTCTTATGAAACATTTAAGCATGCGTGATTAGGTGAACTTAAACCTATTAGGATGGACATTCAATTAGCCGATAAATCGATTAAACATCCTAGAGGTATTATTCATGATGTTTTAGTCAAGATTGATAAATTCGTGTTTCCAGTCGATTTCATTATTCTTGACATGCATGATAATATAGAAGTTCCCTTAATTCTAGGGCGTCCCTTTTTGGCTACTGCAAAATCTCTCATTGATGTGCATGATGGAAAACTTATTTTGAGAGTAGGGAGTGAACAAGTTATCTTTAAAATTCCCTTGAAAAATCATATAGATGATACTTGTTTTCCTATAAACTTGATTGGGAAAAATGATCTTTTGCTTGATACACCATCTAATAAACCCTTGAAAACATGTGATGTTCGATGTCTAGAAGTGCTCACAGAAAAGTTCATATTTAAAGATGTCGTCGTGAAAAAATGGGACCGTCAAGGTAAATTGTTCGAGATTTGACTTAGGTGGCGATGTTAAGGATTTTCATAAGTTCAAGGCTCCGCCCGATTAAATCTTCACATTTAGGTGACATAGTCCGGCTATACGACATTAAGCGCTAACCAGGGAGGCAACCCGATGTTTGTGTGCAATTGTTTCCATTTATTTTTATTTATTTTTATTTATTTTTATTTTATTTTCTTTCAAAATAATCATAAGTCCTTAGAGTCATTTTCAAATCAAAAAAAAACTCTTGAGCTTCTTCTTGGTTGTCCTAATTGGGAATGTTTGAGATTTCACGGTATTCGAGTTGTGTGTTGCTTAACTTTGATTAGGTATGAAGATGCCGTTGAAGGTCCGTGCAAAACAACCCAATGATCGCTCAACACCGATTCCACTATTGTAGTAAGGTCGTATTTTTCTTTTTCCACCTCTTTTATATCATTCTAATTTCTTTGCTTTTTGAGTGTTTGGTGTGTGTTTGTCCATTTCTTTCTTTCACATTGAGGACAATGTGAATCTTAAAAGTTGGAGGTGGGTACAATAATATTTTCGGAATGCTTGTATGCTTGTTTGTGAGAGATGTGATTTTTATTTTTTTAACAAATTGAATGTTTGCTAGTCAATAACTTGGCCTAATTATACCTACATTAACTTGTTAATTTGCGTTTTCAATGTGAAGCAATTGATTGTCTAGGATAGATTGAGCGTGGATGGGCAAAATTTTGATGAGATTTCTAACACCATAAATACTTGATGTGTTAAGGCATATCTGACGATACCTAGCGCTATGAACGCCGAGAACTCGTGATTTAGTAGTGGTTAACTAGTTGTTAAACCAAGCTTGCGAATAAAAAAAAAAAGAGAAAGAGAAAAATGAAAAAAAAAAAGAAAAAGAAGAAAAAATGGACCAATCGAGGTTATACTCCTCTATTTGTTGTTGCTTAGTAACTAGGAGCATTCATGAGCCCCATGTTTGTCTTTTTACGTAAAAACGGCGACACAAATATGAGTATGGGAAACCACCCTAGGAGGGTTTGAACAGACATTCAAAATTTAAACCTAGTGGAAGCATGCTTGAAAGGTCCTAAAAAAAGAAAAAAAAAAAAAAAGGGAATGTATACTCCTTGACTTCTCATCCCAATAAAGTTCACGAAGCTTGGTTATATAACTAGTAGGCTAACTACAAAGATCTATTTAGTTCTTGTATTTTCATAGCATTATTGAATTGAAGTTGTTCATAACTATCAATATTTGTGGAGTGATGATTTCAAGTCTCAATAATGCCTACTGATATTACGGTCTTTCTTGACAGTCGATCGCTTTGCAAAATAATGTTTTTTTTACTTGAATGGTTAATTCGGGTTGAGAAGGCTAAGAACTTTTGTTTGTGTTCAATGTGTTGAAAAAAAAAAAAAAAAAAATTGTGTGTTGTGATTTATTGAATCCCTCTTTTTGATATTATGTTTTGCTTGAGGACAAGCAAAGTTCAAAGTTGGAGGTGGTTTGATAAGGGTCTTTTTATGCATATTTTATGTGTATATTTGAGTAGAATTTGAGTTATTTTGTTGTTACTTTCGTTAGTTTTTGATTGTATATTATTTATACTATTGTGAGGTACTTTTATTGGTGTAGATTGGCCATTCGGGGCTAATTTTGGTGAATTTCGGACCATGGATTCATGTCAAAACATCTTGGGGAGTTTAAGGATGCAAAAACGCTCGAATCCCAAGCCAAACATTTCGATTTTGGAGACTTTTTGGTCCAACACGGCCAGGGGGTGTCGAGGCAACACGGCCATGTTCAAACAGGCGAAAAATCACAATTTTTAGGCTTGGACAGATTTCGAACACGGCCTGGCGGTCGTCGACAACATGGCTTTGGCGTGTCGTCGACATGGCCATGTCGCATCAATTTTCAGCAAAATTCAAGCAAAGACGGCCGGGCGTGTCGGGCGACATGGCGTGTTCGGGGACGTTTTGCAACTTTTCCATGCGAAAATTATGGAAAACTCACCAACCAAGCTTTTGACCACTTTTGTACACCTTTAACACCTATTTTGCTATAACATGTCCTCATATTCCCTCAATTATCATTTGAATACAAGAATTCACCAACCCAACAATGAATTGGAGCATTTGTTTAACAAAGGATGGCATTATTAATGTGTTCTTGCACAAAAATAATGTCTATAAAAGCCAAGAGTGTGAGTTGGGGAATCATTCCATTCATTGTATATTCATTGATTCATTCTCTCTAAGTTAAAAAGCAAAATACATTGAGAGAAGAAAAGAGAGGTAGAGTTGAAAGTTGAAGAGCATTAAAGGAGAAGGCTTGGAGCTCAACATCATCAACCAAGGAGAAAGTCTTGTATTGGTCTTGAATAAGAGCTAAGTACACCATGTTCATTTTATTCAAATCATCTTGTGTAGTATACTCTTTTATCAAAGCCATGTGTAGCTAAACTCTTAGTGTTTGAATGTAATGAACTCTAGAATGGATTTGTGATTAAGGTGTGTATGTTTTTAATAAAATCTTCATATTTTGTGTGATTCACTTATATTATGCTTCGTTCATTCGAATTGATATATGCGAAATATTGATTTGAAGTTTATTTTTCATCCAGGGAAATCGAGAGATTCATGGTGAAATAGAACTTATATAAGTGAAAAGAGTTGCATGAAATCCTAGATATGGGGACGACATAAATCTTCCGGATTAGGTCAAACCTAATATGGGAATTCACAAATCGTTATAATGTTGTCTTGGGGTTTTAACTAGAAAGAGATTTGAGTTAATCAACTTGAGATTAAGTTTTTCGCCTTGAGAAAGGGTTTAACTTAAATTGGTAATTTCTACGGTCCACAAGACATGAGATTTTATTAAAAGAGGTTGGTTTTTGCTTAAGGGCTTACGGTTGTATTTTTAACTTGTCAAATCACAAAAACATTCTAGAGAGGATTTACATTCAAACACATTTCTATCTCTTGATTTCTTATTTTACAAATCTTTCTTCATTTTTACAATTTATAATTTGTTTTCCTTTTTCATCAAACAAAGAAACTCGAAAATTGTTAGATTAGATAACAAAAAGACGGTAATTATTAGTACTTACAATCCTCGTGGGAATGACACTCGGTACTCAATAATCTATACTACAAAACGATAGGTGCACTTGCCTACGGTTTTCTAGAGTAGCTTTTGAGCCATCATCCACTCGTCCTTGGTTTTTCAACCAGGGTGGTCTTTTTCTTCAAAGAAATGACTTCTTCCCCTTCTTTCTCGCTCTCCTTCTGAGATGTGTTTACTTTCAATATTTGCAGTGGCCCATCCTCTATCACAAGCCACATTTCGTGTAGAGCGAGATAGATGAGCTGCATATGAATTTTCAGTCATCAAATTCCTCAACGGTGAACATAGGAATGCGTGTCAAATTTGCTTCCATGATAATAACTTTGCTAAAAATGAAAGATTTTGAAAATACAAGTGTTTGAAACCTTTTTGAAAAGATAGAGATCTAGTTCAGTAACCAGTGCGGAAGGCTCAATGAACCAACCGCTCTGATACCACTTGTAGGTCCCAAGGGGTGTGAGTATGGTTTAGAAGGGAGGGTTGAATAAACTTTACCAACTTTTCGATTTTAGTCATTTTAAAATATTACAGAGTTAACACAAACAACTAAGTCCTTGAGGGACAACTAAGTTGGTTATTCAGCAGAGTTAGCCACTCAACAAACTCGATAGAGCTGTTGATAGAATAACTCAGTTGTTTAACCTGAACCTTAACTTGGATGTGTTGGTTTTATCAGCGGAAGACTTAACACCCTTTGATTTGTTTTAAACTTGTTTTAACACTTGATTTTAGCTCTTGGTTATTAATCAGTTGGATAGCAAATAAATTTATCAGATATAAAGTAAATATCTTTGAAATGTAAATGTCTTTGAAAAATAAATGACAGATTAATTTTTATAGAGGTTCGAAGATGGGGTAATTCTTCTAATCATCTCTTCTCCAACTCCGGAGGAATCCACTATGCAAAAGATTTGTTTACAAAGTGGTCAACAATCTAGTGATGACGCCTTGATCACACGGTTGGCTTCTCATCCGACTCGGCTTCTTCACAGGCGGTTGCTTGCTACTTGACTCACTTTCTCAAGCTCTTGGATTTGATCACGAAGCCCTCCAATAACTTGATCTGGTTCGACCTTGAACCTTCCTATAATCCTCCTTGGAAAGTATACCCCTTTTGATTCTTCAAAAGTTTCCACTTCAACAATTTGAAGTTGTCTTTCCTTCATAGCTTGTGTTGGATCGATTTTCTTGAGTTTCGAGGCTTGAGGATTTACTTAAATATTTTGAGACTATTTGCAGTTAATAGCTTGAATAATGCTTGCTTGTTCGTGGTTGAGTAACCTTTTCTCAATGAATTTCCTCGGCCTTTTATAGTGAACTTTCAAAAATCGCCCGTTGAAGAGATAGCTGATTTTCAAAGGTCACTTGTGTTCGTTGGCTTGTCTTTTCTTGGTCCTCAATCTTGAGATGTAAACCCTTCCTAGTATTAAAT
Source organism: Rehmannia glutinosa (assembly GCA_016081115.2). Classification (NCBI taxonomy): domain Eukaryota; kingdom Viridiplantae; phylum Streptophyta; class Magnoliopsida; order Lamiales; family Orobanchaceae; genus Rehmannia; species Rehmannia glutinosa. The sequence goes on from JABTTQ020002440.1 coordinate 277,541, forward strand.
GAATTTGCAGCTTTTCGTGGTCGACGAGGTGCAATGCTACCCATTAGTTTATTCCTTTTGCACGCTTCGGGATGAGCACTTTAAGACTGGCGGCATGGAAGTATTACTTATTTAAGTAATGTTCTTGACACGGCAACGAATTCAATTTAGTTAACTCCTCTTGGCTGCTGCCTTTTTCCCCAGGTGACTTGAGTCGCTTCAATCATTTGAAGACTCATCCGTCACTTTCAACTTGAGACTTGTCTTCTTGAGTTGACTTGTCCGACTCTTTTTGTTCCTTTTTGATACACCTTGAGACGAGTTCTTGTTCTTCTATCTTGGCCATACTCACTGTTCCCAAGTGGAGTCTTCACTTCGATCTTGATTGACTTCTTGTATTTCTAGCATAGTGACTTGACTTAGCTTTTCCGGCCCCATCTATTACAATGAAAATTACAAGGAAAATTGGGTGCCAACTTTCTAGTTTAAGTTTTACATGGCATTCATCAAAATCTATAAAATAAATTTCCCAACAATGTCTGTCAAGGAATAAATGAACCACGACATCATGTATTTGATAATGATTACCACTGTTTCCCTCTTTAAATAAGTCCAAGGCAAAATGATGCGGCACACCCAAAATGGAACCAAAAATTAAAAAGGGGTTCTACACAAATTGCATTTACCTCTGTTTGTTGCCTTGAGTAAGGTTTTGTATCGCATATCTTCAAATATATTAGAACTTTGTTAGTCCAGTGGCTACGATAATCTAGAGGGGGTGAATAGATTATGCCGATTTTTCGCAAATCGCCCTCTTTTTCGAATGAACAAATAAATGACAAGAATGTAAATGTGGAAATTAAACAACACTCGTTGATTTATAGAGGTTCAACCCACCTAGGGCCTAATCCTCTACCACCCCAGTATCTCCGGGATGGATTTCAAAAAAAAAAAAGATTTTATTAATTTCCAAAATTAATACAACACCTTGAGGATTACCACAATCCTCTTACAACACCTTCAAGAAGATTACCACAATCTTCCTTCACCACCTTTGAAGAGTACCACACTCTCCAAACACCTATCACCTAGATCACCCAAGTGTATTCTTACCACAAGAATACTCACAAGGATGTCTTGTGTTGAATGATGGACAAAATTCAAGATTACAACTCTATAAAACCAATACAAAGATTGAGTGCAAGTGTAATCAAGAATCAAAAGCCTAGACCTCAAAGATGTGCAAGTGAAAGTGCTTAGGCTATTACAACAAGGATGTAAAAATGAAAGCTTGAAGAATTTGCAGATTTCTTGTTGTGTATTTTGCTTGTATGTGTTGTGTCTTGTGTCTTCAATTCATCCTCTATTTATAGGAGAGTCTTCACCAACATAGGCTCCCAACATAGGCTCCTTCTTCTTCACTTTTGTCTACAAAAAGAGGATCACAAGATGTAGAAATATTGTACAAAAATGAAAAGTAAATCTTCGATAAGGATTGCAACGGTTGGAATTTTTTTGTCAAAAATTACATAGAATGACAGGTTGCCTGTAATAAGATTCGAACATTTTGAAAAAATAGTGCGATCCAGTGTGTCGAAGGGAGGGTCGATCGGTCGATAGGGGTACGACCGTGCCGCAAGGGTGCGACCGTCAGTCCCCGCTTGACACCAGGTCCTCCTCTCTATTTTTTGATTGAAGACGTTCTGTTTCAATATTTGAGTTCTTCGTAGTCGGTCGACGTTATGGGCGACGATCGACCTCAATTTTAAATGTTGTCCGATTTTTATCAAAAATAAACTTCAAGAAATACTCCAAAAATTAGTAAAAACATTTTAAATCATTTGGGAGTATTTTGACAACATTTATAAACATTGTTTTGGTGCAAAAACCAATTTAAACAAAACCATCAAAAGTGTTGTCCATTTTTATCGAAAAATAAATTCTAAGAAATACTCCAAAAATTAGCAAAAATATTTTAAATCATTTAGGAGTATTTGGACAACATTTATTAACATTGTTTTGGTATAAAAACTCATTTAAACATAATCATCAAAATCTTGATAAAAAATTTATCTAACAAACTCCCCCTTTTTGATGATTACAAACCAAAACAATTTTAGGAAGTTGATTTTAAAACGAAATAAATTTTTCGGTCTAAAACATCAATCCATTTTAAGCAAGATTCATAATAAGTACAAACTCATAAGGATAGGAGCAAAGATTTTTAAAATCATTTTTGCACAAGCTCCCCTATCAACAAGCATAACAAGAGTAAGTGTAGAAGCAACAACTAAAAGCTTAAAGCTTAGCTTTTACAACTTGAGCTTGAATATCATGAGCTTATAAGCTCCCCCCTGTCACAAAAGCATCATTAGTCAAGTATAAAAGTCCATAATACATCACATGAACTAAGTATTATCCATAGCTTTTTGGCTTTTAAGAGCTTTAGCTTATAGCTTTTCTTGCGCGCTTCTTTGAGCTTATCGTTTTTCTTATTTCTCCCCTTTGGAATCATCAAAAATAATGTTAACACGATAAAAACATCATACAATTAAATCAAAGTGCGCAATTTTATAGATTTATCGAGCATATTGAACATATAAGCTTAAATTCCAAATAAAAGGGAAAAAAATTGCTCATTTGATTTGTAAAAGCTCATTTGATTGATAAAACATGATCTCTATAAACTTATAAGACTTTTCAATTCAAGAGAATTATGTAGATGATGAATTTTTCATTGAAACATTTTGTCGAACACTTGGTGTGCGTCGAATAAAACAAGAGAAATATAACGCCTTTGTGATTCGTTTAAGCCAAAAATTTCATCACCAATTTCAATACAACAATATTCATTCATCATCAATCATCATAAACAACATATTAATACAAGAATTTCAACAAGATATCAAGATACAAGCACATTCTCAAGGGTTCAACCCAATTGAGATTAAAAGGAGAAATTCTTACCATTTAATCGGTAAAGATGAACAATGATGATGATAATCGAGCTTCATGAAGTCCAAAATATAACATGTATGTAATAAAACAAATTTGAAGTGAAATTTGTGTGAAATGTGCGTAGGGACGAAAAATGAACACAAAAGACCAAAAATGATGAAACCGAGAACGAAACGTTTTTATCCAAAATTTTGCTGTGGTCGACCGGTTCGGGGGGTGGGCGACAGTCGACATCATGGGCGCCGGTCGGCCTTTCCCCAAACAGCCGAGTGGTTCTTTTCTGTTTTCCAAAATCCAAATTTTCAACCACAAATCCGATTTTTCGCCCTAAGTTTTAAAAACGTGCAAAATGCAAACGTAAACTTCATTCAATATGCATTATGCCTAACCGAGCTCATATCGATGCAAAAGTCTCGGAAGATAGCGGTTTTGTAAAAATATCTGCTAATTGATCTTGAGATGGTACAAAAGATATCTCAATTTTTCGTTTTGAAACACAATCCCTTAGAAAATGATGTCGAATCTCAATATGTTTAGTACGGTTATGATGAACCGAGTTTTGAGCAATATTTATAGTGGATATATTATCACAAAAGATAGGAACACTTTCAAAAGAACATTTATAATCCGCTAAAGTTTGTTTCATCCAAAGAAGTAGAGTACAACAAAATGCCGCTGAAATATATTCGGCTTCGGCCGTTGAAAGTGAAACACAATTTTGTTTCTTTGAAAACCAAGAAACTAGGCAATCACCTAGAAATTGACATGATCCGGAAGTACTTTTCCGATCATCAATATTTCCTGCATAATCCGAATCACTATAACCTTTAAGAGAAAAATTTTCATTCTTTGGATAGAATAAACCATATTGAATAGTGCCTTTCAAATATCGAAAAATCCTTTTAACGACACTCATATGAGATTCTTTGGGATTGCTTTGAAAACGAGCACATAGGCATACGGCATGAAGAATATCCGGTCTACTTGCGGTTAAATAAAGTAAACTACCAATCATACCTCGATATTTGGATTCATCAACCGGCTTGCCTTTTTCATCTTTGTCAATCTTGACGTTTGTTGCCATTGGGGTAGAAACGGTTCTTCCTTCTTCAATTCCGAACTTCTTCAAAAGTTCTTTTGTATACTTGGATTGTGAAATGTATATTCCTTCTTGGCATTGCTTAATTTGAAGTCAAGGAAGAAGTTGAGCTCCCCATCATGCTCATTTCAAATTCACCTTGCATTAACTTAGAAAATTTCTTGCACAAGGATTCATTAGTAGCACCAAAAATAATATCATCAACATAAATTTGCACTAATAAGCAATCTTGCCTTTTTCAAAAACAAAGAGAGTAGTATCAACTTTACCTCTTGTAAAACCATTTTGCAAAAGAAAAGAACTAAGTCTATCATACCATGCACGGGGTGCTTGTTTTAAACCATATAAGGTTTTTTAAGTTTATAAACATCATTAGGCCTAGAAAAATTTTCAAACCCGGAGGTTGTTTTACATAGGCTTCTTCTTGAATAATACCATTTAAAAATGCGGATTTTACATCTATTTGGTAAAGCTTGAAATTTTTAAACAAGAATAGGCAAGTAAAATACGAATAGCTTCTAAACGTACTACAGTGCAAATGTTTCATCATAATCAATACCTTCTTCTTGACAATAATCTTGAGCTACTAATCTTGCTTTGTTTCGAACAATATTGCCTTGGTCATCGAGCTTGTTCGAAATACCCATTTTGTACCAATAATGGTTTGAGATGGAGGACAAGGTATTAATTCCCATACATCATTCCTTTCAAATTGATTCAACTCCTCTTGCATTTCTAAAAACCAATCATCATCTTCAATGGCTTCCTTAGCATTTTTAGGCTCTTTTTGAGATATAAGAGCTTTCTCGGCAAATTTTCCTTGAGTCATTACTTTATCAAGGGGATCACCAATAATAAGATCTTTTGGGTGATCTCCCTTAAATTTCAATGCTACGGGAAGATTTGAAGTATCACCTTTATCTTCTTGAGGAACATTTGAGCTTGAAGGTTGATCATTTTGAGTATCATCTTGAACAATGGGTTCAACAATATCCTCTTCATCACTTTCATCATTGGGTATCCTTTCAACACCGAAGCTTCATTGAATTTGATATGGATGGATTCTTCAACAACCCCACTAGTCTTATTGTAAACCCGATATGCTTTGCTCTTGGTTGAATACCCCATAAATATTCCTTCATCGGCCTTAGGATCAAGTTTGTCTAATTGATCCTTAGTATTCAAAATAAAACATTTACATCCAAATATTTTGAAATAACTAATATTTGGAGTTCTTCCTTTCCAAAGCTCATATGGAGTTTTATTCATTTTAGACGAATATAAACTCGATTAATGACATAGCAAGCGGTACTTACGGCGGCCCAAAAATATTTTGGAAGTGAAAATTCATTTAGCATGGACTGACTCATTTCTTGAAGTGTCTGATTCTTCCTTTCGGCTACTCCATTTTGTTGAGGTGTTCTTGGAGCCGAAAAATTATGACTATATCCCTTGGTTTCACAAAAGACTCTAAATTCGCCGTCAAATTCTCCACCTCGATCACTTGAATAGACTTAATAGTATCTTCCTTTTCATTTTCAATAAGTCTCGCACAACTTAACAAACTCATTAACGGCATCGCTTTTATTTGTAAGAAATAAAGCCCAAGTATATCTAGAAAAATCATCAACTATAACAAAAGTGTAATGTTTTCCACTTAGACTTGTCGTACCAATATCCCCATACAAATCAAGATAAAGCATTTGTAGGGGTTTGGTAGTGGAAATTTCATTTTGGGCTTAAAACTACTCTTAACTAATTTGTTCTTTTGACAAGTGTCACATAAGCCAAGATTTTTAAAATTCAATTTGCGTAGTCCTTTTACATGTTGGTTTTTGTAAATAGTTTGCAAATTTTTGTATCCAACATGTCCAAGTCGCCTATGCCATAAACTAGTTAAATCATTATTGGCGACAAGACAAGAAACATTTTGACTAACCAAATCACTTGTACAAATTTTGTAAAGATTGCCTTTTCTAATTGCTTCACATATAATTTTATCATTTTTGGAAATAAGGCATTTTTCTTTATTAAAAACAACATTATAATTTGAATCACAAAGTTGGCTAACACTTATCAAATTGAACTTAAGCCCTTCTACTAAAAGAATATTACTAAGAGAGAAATAAGAGTTACCAATTTCTCCATTTCCAAGAATTCTTCCTTTGCCATTGCGAACATGACCATACCCTCTTCTTGGAGTTTGATGTTGGTAAAAAGTTCTATCTTTCGGTCATATGGCGTGAACATCCACTGTCCACGAGCTATTTTGAATCTTCCATTGTTGTTATAGCCCTATAACCTACAAAGGAATTATTTTTAGGTACCCTATAATTTTGGGGTCCATGGGGGTTAGCCTTGAGACCTTTAGGTCTCCAATAAAGCTAAAATTATTCTTCAATTTACAATTGCTAGCATAGTGTCCATTCTTACCACAATAAAAACAAGTAATAATACGAGGACTACTAGCACGTACAAAGGTTGGACCTTGGTCTTTTTCTTAAAAGCATTTTGAAAAGGTTTGTAACTAAGTCCTAATTTAGAATGCTCACCTCTTTGTGCATCTAAAATTTTTGTGACTTTATCCGTACTTAAATTGAATCGATACACATTCTTTTTCAAATTTTCAATATCATTTGTGAGCGTTTGTTTTTTGGTTTCAAGAGTAGTACGGACCATAGTAAGAGTAATAGCATGAGCCTTATCAAGAGAATCATAGGAAGTAAATAATTTATCCTTTTTCTAGTTTAAGCTCTTTATGCTCCTTTTTCAAATTCTTGTATTTAGCAATCAAATTTTGAAACTCATTTTGCAATTCATCAAAATCACATTGTAATTCATCAACTAGGGAAGAAGATGAAGCATTAGAGCGTACCTCGATATTTTCATCATCTATGGCCATAAGACCATGTTCGGATTCTTCTTCCTCGTCGGTTGTTTCAAGTAATTCATCCCAAGTTTTGACGTCCGCATTTAACGCCTTCTTTTTCGGAAAAGGCTTTTCTTCTTTTTTCCTCTTCCGCTAATTTCGGACAATCGGCTATGTAGTGCCCGGATTTTCCGCATTTGAAACAAGAATTGTCTCTAGGCTTTCTTGCTTTATTTTTGTTTACAAATTTTGCAAATTTTCTAACAAGAGCCGCCGTTTCTTCATCATCCTCATCACTAGCATAATAAACATTATTAGAAGAAGATGCTAAGCCTTTAATAATATTTTGCGTACCCGGTTTAGAGGTGGATGGTTGAGAATTTTTCTCTCCTTGAGATATACTTCATAAATGAGGAGGTTCCCAATGAGCTCATCAAACTTGAGTGTCTCAAGATTTTGAGCTTCCGTGATTGCCGTCACCTTTTCGGACCATGAGCCGGGAAGGGCGTTCAATACCTTGGTCACCTTGTCTTCTTCGGAGATGACCTTTCCAAGAGCCACAAGAGTATTGACAATGTTGTCAAGCCTTTCCACCATTTTTGATATGCTTTCACCATCATGCATATTGAAATTTTCAAAGTCTTTCACAAGCATTGTTTTTCTTGCTTGCTTCACTTTATTTGTGCCCTCATAGATGGTTTCTAATTTTTCCCAAACTTCATGTGCCGACCGTGTGCCTCTTATGCGATTATATTCGGTGGCGAGTAAAGAGAGCAATGTAAAATGTTTAAGGCCTTACCGTTTAGAGAGAAAGCCTTCTTGTCATTTTCATCGTACTCCTTGAACGGCTTGGGAGTCGTGGTACCATCCTCCAATTTTGTTGTTGGTTGAGCAACTCCTTCAATGACCACATTCCAAATATCAAATTCGCACCCTTGTAGAAAGCACTCCATGCGGTCTTTCCAAAATGCGTAGTTGTTGGCGTCGAATAGTGGTGGCTTGTTGGAGGAGGAGCCGGTGGTGAGATAAGCTTCATTCGTAGCCATGGATCTTTCCTCTTTACTCGGAACAAGCTAGCCAAAGAGTTTGGCTTTGATACCACTTGTTAGTCCAAGTGGCTACGATAATCTAGAGGGGGGTGAATAGATTATGCCGATTTTTCAAATCGCCCTCTTTTTAGAATGAACAAATAAATGACAAGAATGTAAATGCGTAAATTAAACAACACTCATTGATTTATATAGGTTCAACCCACCTAGGGCCTAATCCTCTACCACCCCAAAGAGTATCTTGGGATGGATTTCAAAAAAAAAAGATTTTATTAATTTCTAAAATTAATACAACACCTTAAGGATTACCACAATCCTCTTACAACACCTTCAAGAAGATTACCACAATCTTCCTTCACCACCTTTGAAGAGTACCACACTCTCCAAACACCTATCACCTAGATCACCCAAGTGTATTCTTACCACAAGAATACTCACAAGGATGTCTTGTGTTAAATGATGGACAAAATTCAAGATTACAACTCTATAAAACCAATACAAAGATTGAGTGCAAGTGTAATCAAGAATCAATAGCCTAGACCTCAAAGATGTGCAAGTGAAAGTGCTTAGGCTATTACAACAAGGATGTAAAAATGAAAGCTTGAAGAATTTGCAGATTTCTTGTTGTGTATTTTGCTTGTATGTGTTGTGTCTTGTGTCTTCAATTCATCCTCTATTTATAGGAGAGTCTTCATGTTAGGTATTTTTCTAACCGCAAGTCTACGGTGTCAAGTTTTAATATAGAGAAGTAAGGTTGTCGAATCCACAGGGGAATAATTATCATATTATTGCTAAGCACTATAATATAGTAGTCTAACTTTATTTAGAAATTCAATATTTGATGGAGTTGATTATACTAAAAATACCAAAAATAAATCAAGAATATAAAAAATATAAATGAGTTTATCCAAATGATTAAATGAATTCTAGAGGTGTGATGAATCTAGTTATTCCTTATGTTATCAATATGGTTTATCAATCATCAATTATCAATTTATAAGTCAAGATTTCTACAATAATCATTTCCTCTCTCGAGTGCCAAATGATTTTAGATCTAATTGGGAAATCAATATCTCTATAAAAATCACCAATTGAAATCTCAATAAAAGCTATGAATCTTGATAAATGACTTCAAAGGATTCACAAATCTCTCAATTCTATGAAATCCTAGGTTATGCTATTCCAAGGTCATGTATTCAATTACCTCTCTCAAGTGTCAAATCAAATACACCAACACTCTAAATTATTGATCAAGTAATTTAGAAGCAATAGATCCAAATAGCACAAATAAATTGATAGATCTAGATTGACAAACCACAATTTCAAAACATAAGTTCAAACATAGATTACATCATCCCTCTAGAATTATAGAGTTTAGCTCATGATTGAAGAAAATGAATCCATAAGAACATAACAATACATCTTACAAGATAGGGAGAAAGTAACAAAATAAGAACAAGAGTTGAGGGATCTTCTCTATTTCTAGATGATAAAAGCCTTCAATCTTCTTCTCCAAGCTTGTCCCAAGATGTTTCTATTCTTCTCCCTTGTCTTCTTGTTGTTTTGTTGTCTTCCAAAATGGTCCAAGATGCCTGAAATCACGCCCAAGTGTCTCTATTTATAACCCCACCAAGATCCAAGAAAAAGGTAGGCAAACATAGGAGAATCCGCCCCGGGCGCTAGCAGCGCCAGAAATTAAGTGCAACATAGTCGCCCGGGGCACTGCAGCGCCGGGCGTTGGGCGTATAGCGCGCCCATCCATCCATCGCAATTAAATGCCTTACTGTTTTGGGCGCTGCGCAAAGACTACCTGATCTTTTTGCCCACCAAATGTCCGAATTTGGTTTTCCATCCTTCATCAAAGTTGTAGCCGTATCTCTTTGCTTTCTATAGCCACTTGAATCAGCTCAATATCAATTTTGTAGAGAGTTATGACCAAAATACGAAAGCCTGCCAGTGATGGAAATTTCAGACGCATTTGGACGTTTCTTCAAATCAATCTCTCGTTGTTTGATCGTTCATACTTCTTTTGATACATGATTCATTAATATGACTAAAAACTCAATATAATTGGACCTCAACATGGATTGACCACTCAAATGACTCGAAACAATGGGAATTATTGCCTAACCTATGAGATATAACAAAAATGACTCAAAATACTCAAAAACAACACAAAACTCAAGTCTAGGAAGCCCAAATCAATGGTATAAAACCAAATGAACACTTCACCAACATAGGCTTCCAACATAGGCTCCTTCTTCTTCACTTTTGTCTACAAAAAGAGGATCACAAGATGTAGAAATATTGTACAAAAATGAAAAGTAAATCTTGCTGATAAGGATTGCAACGGTTGGAATTTTTGCTGTCAAAAATTACATAGGGCGACCGATTTGCCTGTAATAAGATTTCGAACGTTTTGAAAAAATAGTGCAATCCGGTACATGTCGAATGGGGGTCGGCCAGGTCGATAGGGGGTGCGGCCGGCCGCCTAGGGTGCGGCCCCTGCTTGATCGGTTCCCCTCTATTTTTTTGATTGAGACGTTCTGTTTCAATATTTGAGTTCTTTAGGTACCGGTCGACGCGTTATGGGCGACGGCCGACTTCCAATTTTAAATGTTGTCCGATTTTTATCAAAAATAAACTTCAAGAAATACTCCAAAAAATTAGTAAAAACATTTTAAATCATTTGGGAGTATTTTGACAACATTTATAAACATTGTTTTGGTGCAAAAACCAATTTAAACAAAACCATCAAAAGTGTTGTCCATTTTTATCGAAAAATAAATTCTAAGAAATACTCCAAAAATTAGCAAAAATATTTTAAATCATTTAGGAGTATTTGGACAACATTTATTAACATTGTTTTGGTATAAAAACTCATTTAAACATAATCATCAAAATCTTGATAAAAACATTTATCTAACACTTTCATTATTGGCCTACTAAGATTTCCTACCCGATACATTGCTCCATATACAAATAATACATTGATGTAGTATATACCACTGCACTTATCTTTTATTACGATTAAATACATTTAAGTTCAACTTAAACTCATTGCTATGAAGTTTTTACGATAATAATATCAATGTTGAATAGAAAATTGGTGAGGACTAGAAACCAAATTGCAATGAGGCATTGGCGCGAGGTGTCGAGTGGATGAATTCGAGGAAGAGCATTGCTCTGAAATCTTCAAGAATCTTTGTCGTGCTAGGAACAATATAGACAATTTCCATGTTTTTAATGACATCTTCCCATTTAGCTTACGAATGTTGATCGAGAGGTTACGTAAAGAGTTCTCCGTTGATAAGGTTAAGGCCAAAATACATAGGCTTCGCACACATTACCAGACATTTGTCGAGTACACTGAAATTGCAGGAATCGAGCTGAATGAAGATGACAGGACTGTAAACATTGCACCACTGTACTGGGAGGTCGTTGGATAGGTAATGTTGTCAAATTCAAATATTTAAAAATATATTTTCCAGCAAGACTAAATTCGCTTTTAAATGGTATATTAAATAGGAGAGCAACATGCAACGATTCTTCCGGACTAATGGGTCCCCTTCGTTCCAAGAATTCAAAGAAATTTTTGAGATTAAATCTGTAGCCAAAATTGACTTTGGTGAGGCTCATGGTTATTACCCGGATGATCCACTTGTAATGAAAGACTTGTTTTCAGATGACTCCGACTCTGATGGAATTTAGTGGAGTGATGATGATGGAATAATTGAGAGGATCCCCGAATGGGAGTTTCATCGTTTGCATGGACCACCGGCAAATGAAGATGAACCAAAATTTGATGTTGTGATAAGTAAGATAACATGGTACCAGATGGAAATGTTTTGGCAATAGTTTTAAGTTTAACTATTTTGCATGTAGGTGGATGTACGTTTGTTGTCTTTGATATATTTTAACTTTCTTCTAATTTCCCTACGTTTATATGTATATTTCTGTAACTTTGTCAAATTTTCAGGTAATGATATATAAATATATGGGCAGTTGCGTACGTTTGTTGTTATTTTTCAAACAAATTTTATTAAAAGCCAATTTTATTCTCTCATTTGCTGCAATAATCAACAAAAGCCATTTCAAGAGAAGATTTAAGGGTTTCTGTTAGATACACAATAAAATAAATCTTTTTGCAATTCATTGATGAACATGTGGATGTCTTGCATGTATTGTATGGATGTATTAAATATTTCGTAAACTTGCTTTAGATTTGAATGGTATATTAAATACGAGAAAATAAGAGTTGCTCCATAATTTTTAATATAACTTAAACTTTGACAAATTAAACTATTCATGGAAAGCATATAACAACATCGCATGGCAAAATGTTACATGGACCCAAAAAGACACTATGCCATTTAATTCAATCTACAAATATATTTGCACTAAAACATTGACAAAATAAAAACACCACATCTAAATGAGATACAAATAAAGATCAAACGCCTTCCGTCACAAGGTATACGAATTGGAAAATAGGCACACTATAAGGATAACGACAACCCTTCACACATGATACACCCAAGCACTTCCCATCACGGGGAGCACAACTACCGCTTGTGTTTGAACTCCTAATACTCTTACAAGGCGACGGAAAATAAGGTCGTCGAGGAGGCCGTGGTAAAAAAATTGGTATTTTCACATCATCGGACGTGGCCCAAAAGTTGATGGCATAGATGGAGGGGCCGATTAACGTATGGTCCGAATGAGATTCATAATTTTCATTGTCGATTTGTTCCAAGTACTTCCGAACTAACATGCAATGCTTGATTGGGAAGAAGAAATGTTTATGATATTTCTTTTGCTTGGGAGTTTTGGCAAACCATCGAGTTTGCCGATATCATCGTCTCTTTGTCGAAGAGATGTCAATTACTTACAATTTGAACATTGGTGTTGTTATAAAGCGATCCATCAAAAGCACTTTCAAATCATTCCATCTTGGTTCATGAATTCTTGATAAGCAATACTAAATTCGTTCCTTCGACAAACCATTGAATAAATTGGTCAAGTTTTGATTGGGAATTGTATTGAATACATGTAAAACTTAAAAATTTTGCGAGACCCAAATTTTTAATGAAAGGAAAAAAATAAAATAAAATAACTGGAAAATATCATCCCACACATTTTCGGGAGATGTGATAGTGTTTGTTTCCTCATTGTACGTCACACCATGCTTTTGTTTAAGCCAAGAAAATACACTATAGCGCTTCTCAAAGCATCGCAAGCCTACCAATGCAATACCAGAATCGAAAGTCTTGTTAAATATCTTGTTAATCGCATGCATACAAATATGTATTATCTTGTCATTAACTTTAGGAATGAAATTGCTTACTGACTTGTTGGTCGAGTAAAACTTCAATGAATAACTTATCCATAGCTTGATCCAATACAAATCATATAAAAATCCTCTTGCCTCACAGGATACCTTGGCGGCATGTTTCAAATGTTTCAATGAAGTGTTGCTTATGGATGTATTTGTGTTTAGTATTTTGTAAGCGATTTTTATTCACAATTAATAGAGCAAAGATGGGGTCGGAACCCAATTTCCGTTCTCAGCAGTGTATGAATTTCCCCTCATGAATGATTGAAGTGGTAGAATAAGGTGATGTTTTGGAATCTTTTTGAGTCGGAAAAATAGCATATATCAATCGGGTCTTCAATTAAGTTGGTTTGTCAAGATTCCATTCATGGTTAATTTGAAATTGTATGATATGACAAATCAATATAAAGATAAAAATTCTATTTGCAAGATTGACTCTACGAGAAGATGTGGTGAGCTTGTTAAGAAAAGCGGCGACTTTAAGCATAAAGCTACCAATACGCATATGTGGCCATATCCCGCAGATTAACCAAGATTGTGTTTTTTATGCACATCAGTCAAAAAATTTAATTATATGTTTTGCATAGCAAAAGTGAAAAAATTGATTATTTAACTGGGTATGATTAAATGCTTCAACTTGAAATTTTATTACTTTTAACATGTTCAAATGTATAAATTGAAGTGGCAACACCCACAATCTGTATGGATTTAGTGCTATATAATTTTATTTAGGAACAACGGTCATTTACTTTTTTTAATTTGTGGTAATTATATAATGATAACCACTAGTTATTTAATAGCGACTTGTATAATTCATAAATACAATACAAAATGTGGGAATAACTTTAAACACCTATAAATTATGTGCCATTCTTTACTTGTGTGAAAGAACAACTGGTATCCATGACAACAATTTGTGACATACATCATTTTTATTATGTACAAGACATACAATTACATGTAGATTAGACATACAATTACATGTAAATTAGAAGCCAGGAAAACTCTTTTACAAGTTCAAACACTGCTAAATTGGTTGGAAACTATTACACCCAAATGAGTAGGAGTTCAAAACATGCATATTTTCCATAACAAAGATAACTATTACATATGGTATATCCTTAATTACACATTTAAAAACACTATTTAATGCTACAAATCCATAGATTATACTACTACACAACAGTTGGAAGGCTACACACACATGAATTTGTGATGCACATATGTGGTAAAAATAATTACAAGTAGGAATATCCACGACAATGAACAAGCATAACCGCAACAAACGCTTCTCACGTGCTTTGGTTGTTGCCAATGCAACTTTATATGTTTTTAGGCTATCGTAAAATTTAGCCACGATGACTTTGGAATAATCGCATATTGGTGGAGAGCACAATTTAAGAAGCCACACCTGTTAGTTGCAATTTAATTGATTAGTAGCAATCTACCAATTTTAAAAGATGAAACACACACATGGATTTAGAACAATTGCAAATATATGACACATTTCTTACCCCTCTTTCAGGATATGACATAAACAATCTACTAGGATTGGACTTAGTTTTGGAGGTCCGAACCTTTAACACAAATCCACAATGGCAGCAAGACAGGGACCATCACAAGAACATGTTTTATAATTCGATGTGTCGTTGCTTCCCATCGAGAATGGAGAGGTATTGGTATTGCTCATTTATTAAAACTGAATTGATATTTCCTTAGCAATAAAGAGCATAATAATATAGACACATCTATAAAACTCATAGATTAAAGAGGTATTTTTATGCAATTCACGGAATTTTCAAAAGCTCATTGTTACCATTTCTATCGTAAGCCAATACAATTAGTCCTAGGAGTTCAATACAAGTCATCAACTCTGTTCAACATAACCAATTTTATTTGAGAAAAGTGAGTGAATTTCTTGATCACGATTAACAACAACTAAAAGAGTCCATTGTCCGCAACATTCCTAGAAGACATTACCAGTTGTAAAGTCAACTTGTTGTTACGTAAAAAACTACATTATAGTCATTCCATAAGACAAGCTCTAGAAAAACAAAAATTCATGTTCATCATTAACTCAAATGATAGAAATAAGACCAGCCACTGAATAATGTTTTCAATAATGTCAAAATTAATCAATATTATTCTACGAACTTTCACGAGCACATCACATTGTTTCACTTATGAAATTTTGAATGAAATGATTAAAAGTTCAGACAAAAATATTACGAACGAAAGTGATAACCTAGATTGATCTCAGGTAATCTCCAAAATCGGTTCTCCCAAATCCCTAAACTTTAATCCATACCTCCTTTCAAACAAATCTACAAACTCAAATTTCCAAAATCAGATATATTTAATCCATACCTTATTTCGGGAAAAAGCTACAAAATCGAATTTACTAAATCCCTAACGATTAATCAATACGTCTTTAATGAAGCTTAGGGCATAACTTACTCGATAGAAGTGATAGACAACAACTGGGTCTTTCAATCGCCGGTACGTTCGTTATTCCACACTGATGGAAACCCTAAACCACCTTCAGTATTTGAGATATATGCTTCAGGAGACGAGTACAATTCTCTAAAACATGTGTGAAATCTAAAAATACACGGGGGTGGTTTTTTTGGTCATTTTACAAATTTATCCTCCCTTCCTCCCTAGTCCTGCATAGCAAACAATGGATTAAGAATTAGTCCTAAAGATCCAAAAAATGTATTCATAAATAACAAACACAAAATAAACTATCCATGTACAGTACAATCCAATCCTATCACATATGCTTATCCAATCCCAACCAAAAAAACAAACGACTTAGGAAATTTCAGGAGGATATCAGGCTTCAACCTTAAATCATCAACTGTCGTCCTTAATAATTGTGGAGTTAAAAGCTATATTTGTATAATTGTATGAACATTGGTTCAAAAAAATGTATGACCATTTTATGGTTTATCTCTAAATGGGCTTGTAAAAGGAAAAGCTCTAAAATGGGATTTCTCGGGTTTCTTTAATTTATAGCCCAGAATGAAGCCCATTTTAAAAAAAAATCCTCGTTTGAGATTATCTCAGAATCCATTTATCTGTATGAGTTTGAAGTATGAACTACCACAGCTAGACATATATAGGATAGCCAAATCATATTTGAGTTGTCAATGATGTTTTTCATTCAAATAGTAAAGTTGAGAGAAGATTTGAGATCTAATCTTATTAAACGTGTGGGTAACTAATTAGCATATTACTGTAATAATTTATGCATTTTTAATCTCGATATAATGACAAAGACTAATATAGGACCGTCCTACGCATCCTTTCATGTCAGACAGGCCGCGCCCAACCCTATCTATCCAACCCGACCCCTTCGAGCCATTTTTTTAATTTTTCTGGTTCCTATTTCTTTTCCAGTTTTTCTCCTGTTCCTTTTTTGCTTTCTTCTCTCTTTTTAGCTTCTCTCTCTCACACACAGTTTCAACATCTTTGTTCTTTAATTCTTGAGTTTTCTACTGATAGTGTGTTGGCTTCTCAAACTAAATAAATAAATAATAAATGAAACTTCCTATTTTGTATCTAAGAGATTCTGTCATTAATGACCTGAAAAAGCTTCATATATTCCACTTATTTCACCAGGAAAAATAAGATTTTTAGTCTGTAAGTTGGAACTTTTTGAGAATTAGTCCTCTAAATTGTCACATTCATGTTTTAGTCCTTTAACTTTCAAATTTCTAGATATTCGGTCCTTTAACTTTCAAACTTTCTAGATATTCGGTCATTTAACTTAACAATTTTACTTTTGGTCCTATAACTTAATGATTTTAGAAATTTAGTCCTATAACTTAGCAATAGTCAAATTTAACTAATTTATTAAAATGATAGTACCCACACTTCACATATTTAATAGGACCAAAAGTAAAATAATTAAATTTTATTTTTGAAAACTAGTTAAATTATAAATGCAATTAAAAATTAAATTAATTTGTGATGAAAAATTTAAATAAATAGAAATTTCTAAAGGATTTCTTAGAGCTTAATTGCACTATCGATCTCTCGAAGCGTGAATCCGACAATTAACGAATTTTAGAAAAATTAAAATAATTACATCAAATTAGTAAATTAAGAATAATTTATCATCTTTATGTAATTAACCTTCGTGAGGAGAATTATCTCCAAGAAATGGATATGGACTAGTGTACAAGATGCATTTATTTTAGAAGGTTTAAAACATTAATGCTTGAAATATTTTTAAAAAATTAATTAAATTAAAAATGATTAATTATTTTTTAAAAAATGTTAATCATTAATTAAAATTATTCAATTTTAAAAATAAAATTTAATTAAGAAATAACCTTTTAATAAATTAATTAAATTTAATTGAAAAGTATTACATTAAGTAAAAGGTATTGCATGTTGAATTGAAAAGTATTATAGTTTTGAATGAAAAGTATTACACAAATAAGTGAAAAGTATTACGTGTATTACACGTTTAAGTGAAAAAAGCATTAAACGTTAAATGAAAAGTATTACACCTTGATAAAAAGTATCACTTATTTCTTAAGTAAAAGCATAAAATATTAAAATAATAATTAGGAAAAGTCAAATTTGTCCTAACAATGACATTAACTTATTTTATCATAGCGTGACCTTAACTCATAATGTGGCATTAACTTAGTTTGTCATAACGTGATATTAACTTATAACATGATAGTAGCTTATAACGTGATATCAACTTATAACTTCTATATCATGGAGTAGCTTCATAACGTGACATTAACTTATATACGTGTCATTAACTTATAAATTTTATATTGTGATATTAACTTATAATGTGATATTAATTCATAATGTGATATTAACTTATAATGTGGCATTGTGTAACTATACAACGTGGCATTGTATGCTATACAAGATGGCATACAATGCCACGTTACATATTTTTATAACGTGACATATTTATGGTGACATACAACGCTACGTTATACAATCATATCGTGGTTCACTAACTCATAACATGGCAACATAAAAAATTGCACAGTTTCTCACTATATATCGTGACATACAATTACACTTAAAAAATTCCGGTTTGTTTACAAATTAGAACTTCTCCGTGACATATAAAACTATATCTCGCCATGCACAAAATAATTTAAACAAGCTACATGAAATTAAAATCAGATACATTAGCTTCTTTTGTTCTTTAATCTGTTGTCGGAGAAGAGAGAACAAAGAGAGACACTACAATATAAATGACATTAGGTAACACAAATTTTGTAGCACTTTTTACATAAGGTACATATGTAACACATGTTTGTAACACTTTTTACATTATAATATTTATGTAACACTTTTGTAGCACTTTATCAATATGTAACACTTATATGTAACACTTTTATATAAGTAACACTTTTTAAGTATCACTTTTTTTTTTGTTATTTCTTTTGTAATGTAAATAGGTAACACTTTTATCAATATGTAACGCTTATATGTAAAACTTTTATATAAGTAACACATTTTAAGTATCACTTTGTTTTTGTTATTTCTTTTGTAACGCAAATAAGTATCACTTTATTTAAGAAACACTCATGACAACAATATATTTTATTGATTGTAACACTTTTAAGCTATATTCTAGTAACTCAAAAATTATATAACTATCATTAAATCATGTCAAAGATTTATTTAATTAATTGATGTCACCAAACCTAAAAATTGTAGACATCATGTACTGCTTTTTTAACTGAATTTTTGTTTACTTTTTACAAAGTATTTTAGTTTTGCTTTTATTTTTTTATTTTTTACGAAGGCAATTAATTTCGTCTTAATACCGACGGAAAATGCGCATGTATATATTTTATTATTATTATTTATTTTTTAATTTTTACTAACGGAGACCAATTTCATCGTTAACCTTTTTTTTTTTTTATTTTTTTACCTTTTTAAAACAAATTACCAATGAAAATTGATGTTGTCAGGAATTAATTCGGAATTTTTTTCGTCGGTAAATTATTTTTCGTTATTTTCTTATTATTTAATTTTTTTCTTGTTAGAACTTTTTTATCTGTCGGTAAATTAATTTTATATTTTTATATATTTTTATTTTTACCGATTGAATATTTATTAGTCGATAAATTTATTTTATATATTTTTGATATTATTAATTTATTGTGTCCTTTAATATATAATATAATATGATTTTCAAACTATATACTATACAATATAAAACTTGATATATACGTGTATAATATAATTTAATACATATATTATAAAATATAATCTTTATTATATAAAATATATTATATATACATATATATGTGTGTGTGTTTGTGTGTATGTGTATATATATAAAACAAAAAGCAAAAGTTGTAATAAGAATCAACTTAGCTTAGTGGCAAATTGCCACTTCCATACATAACAGGTCGTGGGTTCAAATCTACTTGGTGGCAAAAAATAGTATTTCTACGAAGTGCTACAAAAAAAGTGTTACATAAGATTCATATGTAACACTTTAGAAGTATTTTTTAAAGTGTTACAAAAAAGTGATACATATTATTCATATATAACACTTTAGAAATATTCTTCAAAGTGTTACCAACAAAACTTAATGTAACACTTAGAAAAAAGTGTTACTAAAAGCTAATAAAAATGATACCTTTGACTATAGGTAGCAAGACAATCCAGCGCCATAAAAGTGCTACCTATTGTATCTATAGTAACATTTATGGCCATTAGGTAACATTTTTGAGTGTTACCTAATGTCATTTATGGTGTAGTGAGAAAAAAATAGATCTCGTTGGTAACAAAATGGAGAAGAGAGACAAAAAATAAAGAGACGTTGGAACTTTTCATGGGAAGATAAATAAAAGTATTTCGACTTTACGCTACAAGGGTACTTAGGTAAAATAACAACAAAAATAGATAGAAAAGATGATTTTAATCTCATATGTCAGAAACATTTTTGTCCTATTTATATTAGTTACTTTCCACAATTTCCTCTATTATCTTTCTACATGGGGAAACTTCTCTAACTCAATGAATAATATATAACCTAGGATCGCGAAAAATGTCAATAATTGGGCTAAGGACACATTTGCCCAATATCCAAAAAAAAAAAATACATTTTAGGCTCCGGGCATTTTCCAGCTTTTTACGCTCTGCGTTGTGCACGGACATTTTTACGCTCCAACAGCTTTTTCGAATTTTTTGACATTATTGTTTTAATGTTGTTTCAAACATGTTCCATCTAATAAAATTTCGGTGGAAAAATAATTTATGCTCCCATTAAATAATTAATTTTGTACTCGAAATCTTATAAAAAATCATGATATATACTCATAAAACAACACATTAAAACAAAACACATTGAAAATAACGTAAAAACAACACATGAATAGAAAAACACAATTCAATTTATGATTCAACGTATTTAAAACATCGAAAACAACTAAAAAATAACATAACAACATTGAAAACTATATAGAAAAAAATCCAAAAACAACAGAAACAATATAGAAAACACACATATTCATTAAATGAGGTTAAAAGTGGGTAAAAGCTACATTAAACATAAAAAACTACATTGGAAACTACAAAAAAAATATTATAACAACATTAAAATAGATAGAAACAACACAACCAATACAGAAAACACCACATGAACAAAAAGGAGCTTTAAAATAGGTAAAAATTGTATTAAAAGATCGAAAACTACATGGAAACAATAAAAAACATCGAACAACATTAAAAATAATATAGAAATAAGAAAAATAACATAAACAATATATAAAACAACACATGAATATAAACGAGCGTAAAAATTAGGTAAAAGCTTCATTGAAACATCGAAACAACGTAGAAACAACCAAAAACAATATATACTGATATCGAAACAACTACAAAACAACGAAATAATATATAAAGTAATAATCGCAACCAAAAAAGGAAAAAAATGTAAAACTATCTAACAATATGCAAGAACGTAAAAAAATAAAAAACGAACATAGAGCTTAATCTTTTTTTTCTCCGAAAAGTAGGGTAAGTCTGTAAATTACTCGTATATATTGGACAATAAAGCGCCCATTAACCAAGGCTGATTAAATAGGCAGCAGGCCTAAGCCCATTGGGAAACTAGCGGTGCCCAACTCTTCACCGACTCAAAGCCAGTAACATAGAATGGGTTTTGTCTGTTACCATCACCGAGCGAAAGAACAAAAGTCTAAAAATGTTTCTCGTAGAAATATGCCAGCTCTGAATTGAAGATTCTTGTCTTGTCAAAAAAAGGAAAAAAAAAAAAATTAAGAATCTTTCGTTTTATTTAACTACAGCTTGTTCTCGTGGTCTAATACATTTCATCATCAAACTTTTTAATTCCTACAGCTTGTTCTCGTGGTCTAATACTTTTCGTCTTCAAATTTTCTTCTGTCTTACTGAAATTTCTGAGATTTTTTTTTTTAACTGTTGGAGTTGCAAGATGGCCGCCGACCCTGAGAAGGAACTATTTTTGAAGGAGTTCGGTCAAGGTTATGGGTATCCAAATGCACCCAAGAATATTGATGAGATCAGAGCAACTGAATTTAAACGACTGAATGGTTTGGATTTTTCTTTGCTTTCTTTGCGATTTTAATATGCAAAAGTAATATTGAAATTTGATCAAGAAAAATCGACTCCTTGTGTGCATAAGAAGTTGTAAGGAATACTGAATATAAACGACTGAATGGATTGTAATTTTCGTGTCTCTCTCAAGTTATCAACTATTTAAGAAACATAAAGGATTTTTATTTTGAACAAGAACAATTCTCGAAGAACTGAAAAGGATATTGATATTATCAAGATAATACAGTTCTTGTGTAAGTAGTCTTTGGTAATTGTTTTTAAGTTCTTGATTGGGATATTGCAATGTTGGGCTGCGTAGATGTGGTGTACTTGGACCATGGTGGAGCAACTTTGTATTCTGAGTTGCAAATGGAAGATATATTCAAGGACTTGAATTCTACTCTATATGGAAATCCCCGTATCCTAACTACATTTTCTTTTCCTTTTTCAGGAATGTATTTACTAGTTTTCTTTTGAAATGTGAAATTCTTGATACATAAATGGACTTCTTAATTTGAAAATTATATAGATAGCCAAAGCAGCTGCAGCTTGATGACCAATGACATTGTGGGCGAGGCTCGCCGACAGGCAAGGCGTTATCTTCAGCTCTCCCTTTTTGCATTACTATACCGTACTGTATCAATAGCTAACCCTGTTTTTTGGGATACACGGTTGATATGAGTGTATTTACATGTCAATTAATATTTTCGATCGAATAAAAAATTGCATAGTTTCTCCCATAAATATTATTAAAAGTTTTTGTATATATTTAAAGGGTGGTTTGTGATGTTTTTTTCAGGTCCTTAGTTTCTTTAATGCGTCTCCTGGAGAGTATAAATGTATATTTACATCCGGGGCAACAGCTGCATTGAAACTTGTTGGGAAACATTTCCATGGAGCAGCCAGAGTACTTATATGTACACAATGGAGAATCACAACAGCGTTCTTGGGATCAGAGAGTATCCTTCTAATTGAGTGATTCAAATAATGATTTAGACAAAGAAAGATGGGCGTGCGTGCTGCATTTTTAGTTTTTCAGTATCATTGTTCTCGGTGAAGTCTGAATATCTATGTTGCAGATATTTTCTTCCTTAATGTGTTTTCTCAGATATGCCCTCAGTAAAGGAGCTGCAGCAGTTGCTGTAGACATTGAAGATGCTGCTGATCTTGATCGAAGGCACGGTGGGAAATCTGACGTTAAGATTATACCACATACTGTGCAGAGAAGGGGTGAAGATGGATGCAGGACAAAGGAGCAAACAAGTTTAGTAATCTGCCACATTTTCCCTGCAAACCTGGAAGGATTAGTTTGCGCCAAATTTATTTTTCCGCATCTTTTCTCGATTTTCCTTTTTTCCCCACATATAGTCTTTTCTGCCGTAGAGGGAAGTAACCATGCACATTGATTCTTAATTTTTTGAAGCAAAAAACATACGTACTGCATTTTGGCCAAATTGTACTAATATCAAGATGACATTTTATGTATCAACTATAGTTTTCTGGAACAGATATTCATCTTTGTGAAGCATTACAAGTTATGTGCTCATTCTCTAAATGGAGTGCAGAGGGTGGTGGTGGAAGGAGAGATTGGAAATAAGAGTTATCTTAGCTCTCAGTATACCATCTTATGTGCATAAATGCATTTTGCAGGTGATACATACAATTTATTTGCATTTCCGTCAGAATGCAACTTTTCGGGTCGGAGATTCAACCTCGACCTGGTAAATGTAATAAAGGAAGATTCATATGAAATGCCAGGAACTTCTCCACGTCACAGGTATAAACATGTTATGACTAAACTACATGTAAATTGCAACCATTTAACTTCCAAAGGCCTATCTTATCTTGATATTCAAATTGAGCAAGGATATAGTGTAGGCCTCCCACTCGCTATTCTACAAATCATTGTATTCCAATCTTAATATCCTTGCTGACTTGTCAGTGTGATTTGTTTTTATGAAATGGATAAAACAAGTCAGCAGTTGTATTTGATTTACAAATGTTTTATCTATTCTTACCTTGTATGATTTTAATGTATTATTTCCATCTGTGCTGTTCGCAATGAAAAAGTTATCGCTAGAATTAGATAGCTTGAATGTTTTCTGGATGTATATCTTTGAACAGTGGTCACTGGGTGGTTCTGATTGATGCTGCAAAAGGAAGTGCAACATCACCACCTGATTTATCAAAATACAAGGCGGACTTTGTTGTTGTCTCGTTCTATAAGGTATAAATACAAGATATATGTATCTAATCATAAGGGACTGCTGCTTATCCCATTATATCTGTGTTCCCTCCAGATATTTGGCTACCCCACTGGAATTGGAGCTCTTATTGCCGAAATGGTAAATATCTGACAAATTGTTTTTCCCCTAATACTATTGTTTGGAATTTTTAAAGAAAATTCACCGATCTTTGGCAGCTGAAATTTGGCCTTTTTTGTTATGAACAGAGTCTGCTAAGTTACTGAAGAAGACCTATTTCAGCGGGAGGTATATATGTGGACCTTCTTCTCAGATTTATTAACATATCTGATTGTGACTGCTTCTTTAACTTTTGGATTGTTTCAGGCACAGTGGCTGCATCAATTGCAGATGTTGACTTTTACAAAAGAAGAGATGGCATCGAGGAACATTTTGAGGATGGCACCTTATCTTTTATGAGCATTGCATCCCTTCACCATGGATTCAGAATCCTCAATGCTTTAACCATGTCTGCTATTTCCAGGTTTGACAGAACTTCCCCTTATAACCAACACTGGTACACATGCATCAGAGACATTGCTTTAAATGTAGATCCTGGTTATGTATTAGATGAGATTGTGACAGTAGCTAACAAATAAAGAAGTGTGGCGAAGACTCTTTGATCATCTTTTATTTGATTTCTGTCTTGGTTATCAAATAACAGCAATATCCTGCATATATGTGCATTAGGGGTGCACATTCGGTCGAAACCGAACCGAACCGACCGAACTTTCGGTTAACCGAAAACCGAAATTGGCCAAAATGTCAAACCGAAAACCGAACCGAAATGCTCGGTTCGGTTCGATTCGACGAGTTTGTTCGGTCGGTTGGTTCGATTTCAACATGACCGAAATTTAATGAAATTAAAAAAAAAAAAAAAACTTATCCCTCTATGTTGTTTATATAAAGGTCCCTGTAATCAATGTATCCCTTTTGTCATCGAGAAAATATCAAAGCACAATTGACAAATGGATAAACTTTTGAGTTTTTGACTCATTCTCGCTTGAAACTGGGATTTTGGGATTCTCACATTTACGTAGTAACAAGCCCATTAGCCCAAACTCTCATCTAATTGTACTTTATTTTCATGGAAAATCTTGGAAAATTAATTGGGTTACTAATGAAAAAGAAAGAGACTACAACTAGAAAGGAAAGGAAATAACTTAGAAAAATTTCAACCCTTTTCAATCTTTGAGTCTGTTTTGTATTTGTTACTTAAAAAAGCACTTTTGTAAAAGAAATAAAATCACTTTTTTAGGATTTGAGAAAAGCACTTTTGGGGAAAGGGAAAAAGAGCACTTTTTTAAACATAAAAAGCCAAGCCCATGCTTGCCAGCGCCCCCCCTAATTGTCAGTTTATTTATTTTTAAATAAATAAATAAATATATATATATATATATATAAAGTTCGGTTTTTCGGTCGGTTCGGTTAACTCGGCCCTCCTCATCAAACCGAAACCGAAAACCGAACTTGACCAAACTTAAAACCGAACACCGAACCGAAATTTTCGGTTCGGTTTGATCAAACCGAACAGTCGGTTTCGGTTGGTCGCGGTCGGTTAACGGTGTGTGCACCCCTAATGTGCATCTAATTTTCCCTTTTTCTTTTTCTTTTTAAAAAGTTCCATTGTTATCATCTTGGTTGATCTATTACTTTTGGATATCGTTGATGTTAGAATTTCGGGCTTGATGGTCCACATACTTTGAGCTTGCGGCATTTTCTTTACTTTTGAATACGCTCAAATCATTATTTCATCATGAGCATGTATAACAAAGGAAGAGTCCCTTCAAATTCCCCTCCCCCAACCCAGTTCAAATTATAGCATATAGATCATTTATTATGTTTTGGGATAATCAATTTCACCTTTAAATATGTCTTCTTTTGGTTTGATTGACTTTTAACCTTAGTGGCGGACTGTATTCTAAATTGAGCTTTTTTATTTTTGAAGGCACGAAATGTCACTTGCTTCGTATGTCGGGAATGCACTCTTGAATCGGCGCATGTAAATGGAAATCGTGTTTGCACACTTTATATGGCCTAAATGATCCGAGGTTAGTCTTGCATTCTTGTATAGAGGACATCTCTCCGCAATCCCATTTTCTTTTCTTCTTCCTTTTTTTCGATTAGTTTAAGGAAGTTGATAAATGTTGTCGACAACAAGACTTTATAGTAAATGATAAAAGTAGGTTGTAGTTATATGATGGCGTTGATATCATGCCCATGGATATCGATCGACATCACTTTGATGCAACTACTAGAA
This sequence comes from Rehmannia glutinosa, assembly GCA_016081115.2. Taxonomy (NCBI): domain Eukaryota; kingdom Viridiplantae; phylum Streptophyta; class Magnoliopsida; order Lamiales; family Orobanchaceae; genus Rehmannia; species Rehmannia glutinosa. The sequence continues at coordinate 303,913 of JABTTQ020002440.1, forward strand.
AAAAACTCTCCCATGAACTTTTTGAACGTTGCTACAGTCACTTTCGACCAAATCGGTGCGATATCTTGAAATTCGAAATCTAGATATTTTCGATATATTCTCATCTTGCATGTCTCTGTCACTTTTACTTTTTGAGTATATAAATATTTTTCCCACGAGTTATCTAGCAATGAGATGGGTCCTCTGATGTCATTCAACTTGAAAAGGCCCGATGGATCTTGGTTTGGCCATCGGGAGGTGGAAAAAATTGGCATCCTTGTCCAATATTGATTACGGGTAAAGTTACGACCTCGATATCAGGAAATACATATCTTTTGTCTCTTCATTTTTGCAGTTTTTAAATTGTCCTATTTACTTTTGATGGACTAAACATGCTTAGACTCATTCGAGGTTTCATGAATGTCACAACATTTGAGGACCAGTTCCTCTCTCTCTCTCTCTCTCTCTCTCTCACACACACACACACACACACACACAGAGACACACACACACGCATATTTCAATGCTTGTCCTTACACCTGCAAGTTTTTATTGTACAATGAAGTATGTCTCTTAGTTATTTCATTATTGTCAACAAGAAAGATATGCTCGCGTAGTCAACTTTTCTAGTATCTTTTAGGAGATTTCTGTTGCTTTTTATCCACCCCTCTCTTCTAGTTCTTAGACAAGATGTCCTATTTGTTTAGATCAATTAAAGTTGAAGTTTAGCGGATTATGGAGGAGCTTCTACAAAAATCACCATGTTTGCTGAATAGTTTCTTTGTTCTTCTCTTTTTAAATCTGTCAATTGCTCATTATGTGATTAGCATGTCAAAAGTGATTGGATGACCTTTTATTCCGTCCATTTTCATTTTTAAGTGGATAGTGGTGAAAAGTTGTTTTTGAGAAGTTGTGTAATCTTTTGGGAGTGTAATTGGATGTAGGATAAAAATGTGATGATGATAATTGATGTGATGATTTTTTTAGTAAAATAGTGATTGCATGTGATTGATGATTTGAAAAATAAGAGATAGTGAATAATGAATTTGTGATATGATTGTGTAATGATGATAGTTGATAGTGATGTTTTTTATTAAATGGTAGTTTGATATGATTGATGATTGGAAAAATGAGAATGAGTGAATAGTATATATTTTGAGAATTTTCACAAGCAATCGCATGTTGGGTCAAAAAGATGTTGAGGAAAAAAATTGCAAGTTTTTTAACAACCAATCGTAGCCGTAACCTTGCATTTCCTGTCTTCTACAAGGTCTAAAGCTTATGCACTTTATTTGAGTTCTATTTTCTTATTTTATTTTTCTTTCTGGTAGTGAAGATCTAAACCAGAAAGATTGTATTTTGTTTCCAATACCAACTATGCGCAAAGCACATGGAAATTTTACTATACCTGAAGTTTCTTATTGGTTATTTCATTACTGTTATCAATAAATATATGTTGCTTAGAATCCGAGCTTATTTGGAGATCTCTAATATGGTTTCTTCCCTTTCCCCCCTGTGCTCATGCTTAGACAGGGTGCTTTTGCAATCCTGGTGCCTGTGCAAAACATCTTGGTTTGTCTCATTCAGATCTTCTTTCCAACATTGAGGTAAATCTGGTCGCTTAACCAACAGTTGTAACAGTTGGAATATCAGCTACAGTCTAATTGGAGTTTCTGTAAATTTTCTAATGTAGGCAGGACATGTTTGCTGGGATGACCGTGATATATTGCATGGAAAACCAACTGGAGCAGTTAGGGTGTCATTTGGCTACATGTCAACATTTGAAGATGCCAGGGTATTATTTTATGGTTCTGAGGAATTCAATTGTTTACATGATGCCAGATGCAAATTCTTTAACCTTCTTTCTTTTCTTATGTTAATAATATTCACATGGTTCACAATTGGTTTATTTGTAGTATTTGCTTTAACTGAAGCAATTACAAAAGTGATTCCTTTTCATTGGAACTTTATCCTTCTGTCATTTTGATTCATTGGTATTTGGCGACTAAGTATAGATTATGACCTTCTTTATGGTTTTATGATAAGTATTACTAAGTTTTCCTTTTGAAATGATAATCGGGTACTCTTGCTCTACTTATTAGTTATTGTAGTTAATAAGATCAGGTACCACCACTGAAGCATCGGGTACTCTTGCTCTACTTATTAGTTATTGTAGTTAATAAGATCAGGTACCACCACTGAAGCATCCTATAGACTAATTTGCTAATGATTATGCCTATCACCATTCAATGGTTCTTAGTTAAGTATGAAATTGTGGTAATCTTCATAATAGATTTATGAATGTGGATCCAATTCTGTCATTTCTATATCCCCTTATGCTTTTCCTCTGTTATTTTTTTGGTGCAGAAGTTTTTGAAGTTCATCGAAAGTTCATTTGTATCGTTACCTGCTCAAGCTACACATCTTGATTTATTGAGAGCAACACCATTTCATCCTGTAGCTGAAGGTTATGTATTGGGGTTTAATTCGATGCAATTGAGTATTCTGACTATTTCTTCTTGTGACTTTTATTATTTCCTTAGTTTGGAATGCATGTCAACTTGTGAACAATCGACTATCTTTAGGTGGCACATATCGCTTGAAGCTTTATTACTAATTTTCTGCATCTGTTTCTTTTTGTTATTACAGGAGTTGGAGTCAATACAAGATACTTTCTCAAATCAATTCTGTTTATCCAATAAAATCATGTGCAGGCTTGGTGTGGAGAGCTGGCCTTTAAGTAGCACTGGTATTATATGTAAACCGCTTATAGTTTAAAGCAATTCTATTTCTATCTCGACTATTGTCACGGACTTGCTCCTCAACAACGACCGTGCGGCCTTAGCTCCTTCAATCGCCCCCTTGCGATTAGCTAAGTCGACCTCTCTCGAAGTGTTTATGTGTGAAGAGGTGTAAAAGATGGCTAAGTTAAAGAGCACACAAGAAAGCTTGGAAAGGAACACTTATATTACTCACTTGCTTACAAGATGCTTGGTTGATTACAAATGAGGTCCTACTCCTATTTATACTACTCCACCTCCTTAATGGACGGTGGTGATTGATTGATCAACGGTTAGGATATGTTCTCTAGAACTCTCCGGATAATTCCTACATATTCTACAATTATTCTATAATCCACTAGTCTCTTCTACAACCTTCTACATAGTTACATACTACTCATAACATTACAGACTATTCTAGAATGTTCTACATTATTTTACCATATTCTGCAGACTATTCTAGAATATTCCGGTTTCTTCTATAATGTTCTAGACTCTTCTAGAACATTACAGATTCTTCTGACTTCTTCTACAACATTCAGGTTCTTCAGACCATTACAGAATTATCTTTAGGTGATTAGATGATGGACTACGTATGGTGGTGAGCCTCTTTGTTTCGGCATATGGCAAAAAATCGGTCGTAAAGGCCAAGCTGCGTGACATTCTCCCCACCCAATCTGGCGCGACTCGTCGCCGTACTCATATCACGTGTTGACTTCTTTCTCTTCCGACGATGAACCTTTTTCATGTTGACTTCAATCAACCTCATGGTTGAGAAATAATTTGGTTTCTTTGTATCTTGATATTCACGGTGGTAGCGGTATTATCAAGGTGAATGCTTGTCAAGAATCCACACTTTATTGAGGAAAGGTATTGGAATAGCACACACTTGCGCCAAAAGTCCATCCCGAGCACCACCTTGTAGTCCATCCATGGCTTTATTGAAAAGTTTGTTTGGCTTCCAAGCACGAGGCGAGATCAACACCTTGAGCGTACCTTTAATGGGTATGGGTTTCGTGTTGGCGGCCTTCATCCATCTGTCCCATTTTTCCCAATGTAGGCTAGTCTCTAAATTTCATTAACATCCGTAAAGTTGTTTGAAACTCCGGTGTCTACCATCACTTTGGTAGGTTTCCCATTGATATGCGCCTCCACGTACATTAGCTCCTTGCTTGATGTAGTAGACACATCTTTGGTCTTAAGAGCATTAAGTTGTAATGCTCAATTCTACTTGGTTCTTGGTGTTATTTCCTCGGCACCATGTTCTCCACCATGGCATGCAAAGTTCTAACTTAGGACGATCGCGTATGGGATGTGGTCCTTTGCACATGTAGCGTCCTCCTTTAGGCGTAAAAGTGGTCTTCTTGGCCTCATACTCTTTCCGGAAGCATCTTTATCTGTCATGGGAGGAGAAATCTTATAACGCCCGTGTCTCTCTTCTTTCTTCATCCGAAGAGTCCTCTTTTTCTCCTCTCTCATAGAAGCTCAAGCTTTTGATAATCGATGAGAGACTCGGCAACCGCGATAGCTTCATCCACTGTACTAACATTTCGACGTTGTCTTCTGCCTGGCCCAGTGTTGAAGTCCATCGACAAAGTAGAAAAGAAGGTCCTCATCCGACATGTTTGGGATTTGAAGCATAAGGGTTGTGAACTCTTTCACGTAATCTTGAATATCTCCCTATGTTTCAACTCTCGCATTTTCTTTCGAGCAACATAAACGACATTTTACGGGTAGAAGTGTCGTTTAAGCTCTCTCTTAAATTCTTCCCAAGTATCGATTCGACAAGCACCTCGTTTATGTCGGCATGTTTTCTACGCCACCACAAAGTAGCGAGATATACGTAAGATAAGAGTAGCGAGTTCTTACCTTTGATGCTTCATCGGAAGGTCGAGCCCCCGAAGTATCGCTCCGTTTGCCAAAGAAGTTTTCCACAACTTTAGCGTCCCTTACGCCATTAAACCCGTCGGCAGGGTAGTCCACCGCTTGGACTAGGCGTGGTGATCTTAGCTCCCCGCTAGCAACGACCTTTTGACAAGGCAAGATCTTCTCGCATCCCCTCGATCTTGCTTGTAAGGCACGAATAGCATCCATCATCCTTGCCTCCAACTTGGCAAGGCGTTCCTCATGTGTGGTGTTGACATCAAGACAAGTTTGGATATTTTCCTTGAGGGAATCTATCTGCTCGAGAACATGGCCCTCCAATGTCTCGACAGTATGTTCGACCCGCTCAAGTCGTTCCCCCATCTCTACTACAACGTGTTCCAAAGACGTCCCCTCTCGTACTTTGCTTTGGTCACGTTTCTTTCTATCTCAGTGCCTTTGGTTCCCTCCGCGGTTCTCGTCACACGACGACACAATGTCTTCACCGCCATCGCGTACTACTTCACAACACTTCGCCCAAACCTGGCTTTGATACCACTTGTCACGGACTTGCTCCTCAACAACGACCGTGCGGCCTTAGCTCCTTCAATCGCCCAAACCTGGCTTTCATATGTTTACTGATACCTTCTTACTTTCTGTCATTTCTTGGTTAGGATGCTATATATAGATTTTAACATATTTATTTCAAATGGCCCATTTTCCTCTATCTTCTTCATTAAGTAGTTACTGGGATTAGAGGTTTTACCCTACAGGAGGAGATCAAACAAACAAAAGGGCATTTTGGGGTTGGTGAGCATTTTATTCTACAAGAAACAACGTCGAAGAAAAACCTTGACTTTGATTTTTAAATGGATACTAACTTATGTTGGTGAATGAATACTTTACCTGTTGGTTCTCCTAATATGTTGTAGTTTGCAGTCTGTAGCATGGTATGTTTTACTATGTTTTACTTGTTCTGATTCTCTGATTGTACTAAAATATATTACCACCTTGCATTTGTTATGTTTATATTTATTCCACGAAATTGTAATTGTTGCATTTCTACAAATTTCAGGATTGTTACATGATAGAGAATGGCTTCTCAAGAGCTTGAGTGGGGAAATTTTGACCCAGAAGAAGGTGAATATAATCCATAGGAGATGGTGCATTTTAATGTGGATTCCTTGGTCATATCTGTTGTTAATTTAGCTGTTATCGTAGCATCTTTTAAGCTTTATCTAGGAACAAAAGCTAATTTGACTTGAGGAGATGCAAGACCATATGAATGGACCATGCAGTAAACAATTTATGTTGGCTGTTCAGTTGCATAAAATTTGGTGTCCAGCCCCCATAACTCATATTCATCAAAACTAAGTGCTTCATAACAATTCTCTTACAACATAAGCTCATCTTTGCCTTGGGTTCGGAAAGGAAATATTTCATAACCTCTATGAGAATAAAACCCGCGGAAGGATGTTATAATGAGTTGTGAAGCTATTTCTACCTGTTTCAGATTTTCAAGTGACTGATTTGTTGGTTGACTTTTAGATGTTCTTTTAGTGGGGTCTAATATCAATAATGGACGAGTTGCAAAGTCTCATGCTGAGGATTGAGGGAAAAAGGAGTGTGTTGTAAACTTTTTGGAGTGTTGAGTAAACAAAGGAGTGTGTTGTAAACTTTTTGGAGTGTTGAGTAAACAATTGAAAGTTTTGGTCATGTGAAGTTATTGCTTTGTTTACACTTGAGCGTGTGTCTTAAGGGCTCAAATTTCAAATGATGGCATTTGATCCTTTTATGTGGTTTTGTTTGGGCAGTAATTCAAATGGCCTTGAACTGCTTTTGTTTTGAGGGTTCGAGGGATGAGATCAAATTTCCTACTTGTCTATATTCTTAATCTGTCCATTGATCTATCCACCATAAAGTTCTAGACAATGTAGGTGATTTGGTATTGTAAATCTTTGGTGCTGATTTGGAGATAACCATAGTTGGTCTGTGAGCATGAGTTTTTTTACTGCTGCTTATTGCCCACGACATATTAAGTTTTTCTTGAACTTTCCAAATTTTAGGTTCCAGAAATGGGTTTTATTACTACACTGGTCGATCTCAAATTGGGTCTACTTATTGTTGAGTCACCACGTTGCAAAGAGAAGCTGCAGATTGAACTTAAATCAGGTCAATCTATTGCTGGAAGAAAGTGATGGAAATATATTCTCAAAGGTATGATTTTTTTTTTTTTTCTTTTTTTTTTTCCGGTTTCGGGTGATATGTTTTGCATACAATCAGATATCAGTTCTTTGAAGAATCTTTTACCCAAAAACTTCTTCTGTAGGCATCACATGTATGGTCCGCACTGTGGCCTTACTCAGTTTGTTGAATGATTAGAGACGTCATTTGAATGACAAGATTTTGCATAGGGATAAATATTTTTAAGCTAATCTGATCCTTGTTTGGTGTCTAATTGCTCCTATCTGAAGAAATTGTGTCGAATCAATGTATGTGTTTGAGGTACTGCATTCGTATTGGTGTGTGCTGTCTACTCTGCTTGCACCAATGAAGATACTTGCATTTCAGACTGAATGCACATAATTCAACTTAGCCCCTCAGCAGAAGAAAAATCTACAGTGAATATAATAAAATAATATTTACTTGGTTATATTTACTTTAAGTTATCATCATACTATTTCTCTTCGTAAAGCAGTATTGCTTAAGCCCATAAGAAAAACTTGAAATGAAGTGGACATGGAGAAGCTTGATGTTACGTGGACCTTTCTAAGTCGATTTCTTTACTCTTATTGATTTTTAGAATTCTCTTAATTTTAAACAGAAGCATGCTGGGAAGATTTACTTTATTTCAATTTTTGTATTCTCTTCATTGTTGCATTCAACTACTACATCTGTCCTGTTAGCATAGGGGCTCAAACAGGGAATTGAGAAAATCAGAAAAATGCAAAAAAATAATAAAATGAAAAAGAAAAAGAAAAAAAGGAAAAGAAAGAAAGAAGACAATAATAAATTTAATGCGGATGAATATATGTGTTCTTGATTAGATATGAAGTCCAAGGCTACTGCAATGAAGTCGATATATGGTTTAGCAATGCTGTTGGTCGGTCTTGCACCCTTGTTAGGAGTTATGCTTCCCAAAATCACATGTGCGCCCAAAGTCGGAGTATAAGGATGTGCAGAGATGTGGATACGAGATTGAATTTTGTCAATGAAGCTCAGTTTTTGCTAATTTCTGAAGAAAGTATTGCAGACCTGAACAACAGATTAAGATCAAGTACGTTATTTCTTCTTTTCCTATGGTACAATGTTTTTTGTGTATGCACAATCATTTGTTAGTTATGGTTGTTAGTTTACTGGAAAAGGGGAAATACTTTAAAGTAATAATACTCATATTATCACTATGCATTTGTATGGTGATTACTTTCCCAGAAGAAATGTCTGACAAAATACTAAATTTTGTATTCAAATATGCTTTTTTTTTTTTAACCAGAGAAGCATAATGGCCCTAATAACCGGCCTCCTGAAGTCAATCCAGTTAGATTCCGTCCAAATTTGGTTGTCTCGGGTGGTAAACCCTATGCAGAAGATGGATGGAGAAGTGTGAGGATTGGAGAGAGAAATTTTACGGTTAGTTTCTGTCATATTTTGAAATTCAATTGCACAGTACATTTGTTTATCTTATATGGCTGATGGTTCTTGCCTCCCCCCAAAGAAAATTAAATAGGATAAATCTGAATGCTCCTTTGTAAGGATTTTAGTGCTCATATTCAGGATATTTGCTTGTGCAGTCAATGGCGGTTGCAATCGTTGCCAGATGATCAATACGGCGTTCACAGCTGGAACAGTGCAGAGATCAACGAACCATTAGCTACTTTAGCATCTTACAGGAGATTAAAGGTCAGCAGAAGTAATTTTACATGGCAATATTTGTGCCTCTCATTATAAATAATATATGATTACCACCTGGTTTGCAATTTGAATGAAACAGGGAAGATATTCTTCGAATATTGTTAAAATTGTGCGATAGTATCGAACAAGATGCATGGCTTCGTGTGGGACAAGAAGTAGTTGCAAACACAGATTGAAAATTAGAAAGAGTTGGAAATATTTGCCGATTTCAACAAGATGGCATCAAATCTGTTTTTAGATTAGGTATAGATTGTAAGAAATCTTGAAAGAACTTCTTGGATTCTACTGTTCTGATTCACCATTTTAAAAGAATCTTTTAAGAAATGTAATATTTACATCATTGAAGAGATTATTGATAACTGGTTATAACTTGTGCCCTTGATTTCTGACATGAGTGTCGAAGGGCAACAATATCGAGGAAATCCAGGTGAAATATGAATCACTATTGCATCACATAATATAAGATGAGACGCAAATTAAAAATATAAAAGATTCAAACTGCCTTAAACCATCAAATTTGATGATTAATAATAGTTTATAAAAAAAATGAATATTGCACAATTCAGATGCATTAGGTTAGGGTTTGGTGTGAGATTATATTGTCCTGATTATCGCCTTCTAATGTAGGTATTGTCTTTGGTAATGTAGATTATATGGACGTCTTCTATTTCATACATGTTATTGTATGTACATGCCGCATTCACTTAGTATATTAATATAATATCGAAGGAGACATCATATGAAATGGAACATGCATCAATTTGCACCAAGGATTTTCCGGACTTTGCTTAAATTGGTTGAAGTTGCAGTTATTAGTTATTATCTCCTGATACATTTTTATTGCAAATTTTATTACATTTTCTCTATTATTGTGTATTAATAAGATTTAATTAGTTCAAAGTAATAAAAAATGGATTGCGATGACAAATTCTGACAGCTTTGGGGTTTTGAGCCCAATTATATTCTAGCCCTTTTTTGTTGGAGAAAGCTAGTATTTGAATGTAATAAGATTTAATTTACACAAGATATTATTGGCAAATAGGTATTATAAATATGTTTTTTTTTAATATGGTATCTTCATTTTGTAGCCCATTTACAAATTAGAAACATAAAGAAAAAAATGTCCATGCAAAAGGAATTTTGCGTACCATGAGTTATATTTATGGGTTAATTTTAAAAACTACTCATGATATTCGGCTTATCTATAAAACAATCCATTTCTTTCAAAATTACAAATATCGGGGCGAGTGTTACAAACACCATTGATGTTTGTATTTACTTAACAAATACCACTCGTGAGGGTGTGGTTTAATTTGTAAAATTATAAAGAAATATCAAAAGGTTGTATGTGTTTTGAAAGAGAGATTATTATTATTTTTTTCATTAGACTTAATATTTTGTAATTAATCCTTTATTTATGCATATGAGCTTGTGTAGAATGTAAGTGGAAAAATAAGAGTAGATAATATTTGAATCGGAAATCGCTCTAACCAGTTCATACTCGACTTTATTACTTTGAGACTGCATTTACTTGGTAGTACTAGTATGTGTGTGCGTGTGTGAGATAGATAAATGTTAGAAATGCAATCAAATCAGAATTGTAGGATATTGATGACGATGCATTACAAGTAATTAGAGAACGAACACATGTAATGTGGTTGTCGTGCATGAGTTGCACACTATAAAGACATTTCACACGGCCAAAGCCAAACTCATTTCATTTCATCATGTTTTTCTTCTTTTATTTTGAGGGAAAGAAAATGCCATTTTCCATGTCTCAAATTTATTACTCGTATTTCTCTTTGGTGGCATTACAAAAATAATTGAACTTAATTTCTTAAAATTAATTTTTTTGTTTTCTCTAAAATTCACCTCGTTCTTTTAAACTACACTAATTTAGGCCTGTAACAACATAAGATTAGAGATATATATTTACATATTAATTGTTATCTAAAGGTTTACTTTGATTTTAGTGGTAGGCACAATATGAAGGCGAAAGGAGCATAAATAATAAAAACAAAAAGTACATAGAATCTTGAGCCAATGAGCCCTTGCCTAGTGGTAGGAGGGCCGCGTGATTTTTATAGTTACGGGTTCAAGTCATCGAGGGCATATCTTGGTGGTTGTGCGATCAACAATGTTGGTTATTTGGGATTTACATTCAGGATTCTAGGAACAAGGTTAAGAGGTTAGCCCGACGAAATTAGGAGCATCAGACAAAAAAAAAAAAAAAAAAAAAGAAATAGAATGTTGAAGAGTTTTTATGTTTGACGTACCAAAGGAAGCAGGTGTATTGTAGAATTTGGAGGCATCCTATTAATTTATGCGCAGAAAATTGAGACCATGTCATAAATCACATTGAAAATGCGTACTTGCTTGTCAGTTAATGAGATTCAATTCACGTATCTTTTGCATTGACACGGACTTTGACCTTCTCATTAATTTTTTCTTCCCTCAATTCTGTTTTTTTAATAATTATTTTAGAGGTCTGTTTCAAAAAGAAATGATAATGATAATTATTTGTAGAGGTCAGTGGATTCTTAGACTTTGAAGCAGGTATAAACTAAAAAGTCTCGAGTCTTGACACGAGTTCTTCGTTTTCCTCTAATTGCGTCTCTTACTTTCTTTGAAAGAGAAATCCTTTTGCATGTACGCAACTTTCATTTTAGTTTGAAACTGTATATACCTTAGTTTATATTTTGTATTTGTACCTTGGTTTGTATTTTATATTTTGTGTTATAACCTAACCCGTCTCGGATCCGGTTATGACCCTCGAAAGTGTACCTTGGTTTTTATTTCAAAATTGTTAGTTTGAATGCAAATTAAATTTCTCCAAATATATAGGATTCGACCTACAATACAAACAAATGTTATATAGATGAGCCCTAAGTTGTCCACGGAAGTCTTTCACATGCTTAAAGTCAACAAGGAATTAGAAAGTAAATCCCAATAATTAGAGCTAGAGTCTTGAATTGGGTACATTACAAATGAGATGAAATTTACTATTTATACTCGGGCATCATGATGGACCTTGTATAAAGTTTTGGACTTCGTGGGCAAATAATTTAAAAATAATTATGTGCTATTATTCCATATGTTTTGTATTTATGGGCGAAAAATAATAATTGGCTAAAATTGACTAATTAAGGAAAATTAATAGTAAATAATTTGAAATTACACACATGCTTTAAACTGCCAATAATAGTGCAGAATCTTCTACATTCTTCAAGTAGTTATGCCTCTAAGTTTCCATTATATGTATATATTGTTATTATTAGGATTAATTAAAAATATAAACATGTACAAAAAAAAAAAAAATCTATCTATCTTTGAAAATTGCAAAAAAACCCTTGAGATTTGTTCTTGTATTTACAAATTGTAATGAAAAATATAAACTTGAACGGGGTATTTAAAACACCTTAAGGCCATGTTTATTTGTGATTTTTAAAGATAACTGGATTGTTTTTGTAATTAGGCTAACCTCAAGTATAGTTTTATAATTTAACTTTTTTATTATTCTAGAAGCATTAATCATGAATCTACATTCTTCCTTCTCCGTTCTATTACTTGTATATAGGATTATACTGTTTGTTAACCAAGTCCTTCCAGGCTGCTCTTTTTTTTTTTTTTCCTACCAATTATTGTCCTTTTCAAAGAAGTTTTGATATATGTTAGAACCAAGTCAAACATGGTTGAACTAAAGACCGCAAAATATAATGTAAAGGAGAGAGAATGTTTCAACATGACTTCCAGAATAGATTGTTAATGTCAGTATTACTTTTCCTTAGTCCTTAATGTTGTATATTGTTAGTGATTTTTTACACAAGTCTACGGTGTCAAGTTTTAATATAGAGAAGTAAGATTATCGAATCACATGGAATAATTATCGAATTATCGCTAAGTACTATAATATAGTAGTCTAAGCTGTATTTAGAAATTCAATATTTGATGGAGTTGATTATACTAAAAATACCAAAAATAAATCAAGAATATGAAAATATCAATGAGTTTATCCAAATAATTAAATGGATTCTAGAGTGTGATGAATCTAGTTATCCCTTATGTTATCAATATAGTTTATCAATCACCAATTACCAATTTATAAGTCAAGATTTCTACAATAATCATTTCCTCTCTAAGTGCCAAATGATTTTAGATCACAATTGGGAAATCAATATCTCTATAAAAATCACCAATTGAAATCTCAATAAAACCTATGAATCTTAATAATTGACTCCAAAAGATTCACAAATCTCTCAATTCTATGAAATCCTAGGTTATCTTTATTTCAAGATCATGTATTCAATTACCTCTCTCAAGTGTCAAATCAAATACACCAAACACTCTAAATTATTGATCAAGTAATTTAGAAGTAATAGATCCAAATAGCACAAATAAATTGGGAAATCTAGATTGACAAACCACAATATCAAAGCGTAAGTTCAAACATGGATTACATCATCATACAGAATTATAGAGTTTAGCTCATGATAGATGAAAATGAATCCATAGGAATACAACAATACATCTTACAAGATATGAAGAAAGCAACAAAATAAGAACAAAAGTTGAGGGATCTTCTCTATTTCTAGATGTAGAAGACTTCAATCTTGTTCTCCAAGCCTTTCTCAAGATATTCCAAGCCTTCTCTTATGTCTTTTAGTTGTTTTGTTGCATTTGCCGAGGTCAGATCCCTAATTTCACGCCCTAAGACTTGTATTTATACCCCACAAAAGTCGAAAAAGGAATAAGTTGCCTTGTAATTTCGCCCAGGAGCTGCGGCTAGCACGGTGTAGCGCCGGTCCTTATTACTTCGCCTGCTAGCTGAAAAATGGAAGTGCGCAGCGCCACGCTTGATACATCTTGCTGCGGTGCAAGGGAGTGAAGCGGGCGCGCCACTTCAACTTGTTGCCTTTGCCCGGTTTTTCACCCGCGCGGCAGCGCGGGTGCTAGCTAACTGGCGCCACGCCAATTCAAGGCCAAAATTGCGATTTTCCTCTTTTCCTTCTTCTTCAAATGCGATTTCTTCCTTCCAAACACGTTTTTATTTTGTTTTCATCATTTTGGCTACCAAAATCTGTATTAACTCTTCAACGACACTTAATGAAATAAAATGGACTCTAAGCGACTCTAAAACATCCAAAATTAATATAAAATCTAGTCTAAATTACATTATTAATTGGTAAAACACCAACTTAACAAATACCCCCAAACTTAGACTATTGTTTGTCCTCAAACATTTACAACTCTAAAATGAAAATACAAGACAACAATGACACAAACAAGCGCAAAACTTCACGACCAATAACATTTGTCTCAATACTCATTTCACTATCAATCAAGCATGCGTTTTAACATTGTGATCAAAAGTGTGGAATGTTCATGCCAACTCCATTTACTTTATTCAAATAAATTCACGCAATCAAGTGTTGTCAAAATGATCCACTTTCTAAATATCAAGATGAGATGTTTACCGGATTTCATAAGCTTGTCTTTCACACTAATCTCCACTAATGTAGGCTAATGTAACATAAGGATCAATAGGAGTTTTAAAGCTTGTAATGTGGGCTTAGGGTAAGGTAGGAAAATATGAGATTAAGTGGCTTAAATCACCCAAACACACAATTAACACTTGAATTATCAATAAGCAACTACCCTTCACTTTTTGACATCCCCAATGTTTATGAACCTTCAATCCCGCCTGATTTTTCTCAATTTTGTTTTTGGAACCCCCAAACTTATTCTTTTGCGTACATGGGATTCCATATTTTCTTTTCTCGGGCAACTTCTTTCGATTAAATATACACCCTTCTCATCATACCCTCTCGACTTCTATTTTTCTATACTTTGTGTGTATGAGTGATGGGTAATTCGGATATTCATATTTGAACTGCGGGTATAAAATCGGTTGCCAAAGAGACGAGTTTATAAGGCTCAAAAGGGGACACTAGGGAAAATATAATGCAAAGGTAGGCATTCTAGGCTATGGCTTGTTCAAAGATGGCCTAAATCACTTCCTTAATGTTACTTCACCTAAGATTTCGCCTCGATTAGTGATCAAACAAGTTCTAGAATCCGGTAGGATCATACAAGCAACACTCAACTTCATTAATCATTTTCGAATAAGTTAACGAGAATTATACATGAACATGAATTCAATGAAGCAATATATAGATCACCGAGTTAAAAGCATGCTCTTGTGTGATTCAACTCATAATCAACAAATAAACTTAGTCATGCGAGTTCTACAGTTCAACATAATACTAGACTCGATTTTTTTTAGACTCGATTTTCCCCCTTTTTTACTCAAAAGACACAAAATGAAGCACAAAAATAGATTACACTCCCCCAAACTTAAAATGAACATTGTCCCCCCAATGGAGAGTGAGAAAACTTTCTGGTAGCCGGGAGTGATTAGGACTCGCATCGGAATCCCTATCGATATCGTGCGGTGAAAGATGAGCAATAGGACCGGTGGTGGTGGTGTCGGAAAGTGGAATTGTGGGTGCGTCGACCATAAATTTGGCAAGAATCTGTTGTGCTCATTAATATACTCTTCCTTCGCGGCTCGATGGCGTTGCTCGGCCTACAAAAGCTACTGGCTAGCGGCGATGAGCCCCGCGACTCTTGTACCTCACGCACTAATACGCCGGGCGGTCGTCATCGTGATGAGCTCGTGGGCGAGAATGACCCTCCACTGAACCGGATGTAGCACCAACATCGTGTGGATCGGGCATGAACCTCGGCTCAACGGGTGGAAGGTCAAAGTCGGGATCAGGATATATCCCTCCCCGCCGGGTTAGGTACACCGCATGCCCATTCGTCATAGGAAGCAATAACGGCAGAATCAATAGGCCCTTTAGGCCGCTCAAATGGTTCGTTCTTGTCCCACGTAATTTTCTCCTTTTACACAAACCACAAATCAAAGCCGCATAATCAATCCCCACGATTTACAATGTCGGATGGTGTAGCGGATGGATTGTGCGATAATTCTTGTTGGATCGAATCGGATGTCGGTGAATAATCGTGATATATGAGATAAGCTCGATGCTTCATGACATCGATATGCTTGGTCGACATTAAATTGTGACATATGAAATGAAACCAAGCACGTCCGTACCCGACTCAGCGTAGTGTGAGAGAAAGCGAGGATCCGCCAAGAGACCTTTGTTGGGCATAAATTCGTACCGGCGACAAGAGCGCGACAAATCATCTCTAAATCCGGTGGTGAAAATGAACTCGGTATAAGGTGAGTGATCCATCTCGGGTAATCCATAATCTTGTCGTATTTACGATGGATCAAGAAACACGTAGTCACCACATACATAAATATCTTGGGGTTATCGAGTGTGACATTCGCATTTGCAAAGAATTCTCGAACCACATTTGGTGCATACGATGCAGGTTGAGCACATAATTATTTCCATCGCCTTTGGTGAATCATTAGTGCAAGATCACCATCACGCGAACTTCGGTTGCAACCCCGCTCTGCGGTTATGCTCTTGTGCTCAATTTATCATAAAAAGATTTTGTGCCTCTAAGCTTTTGAAGCGGCTAGTATCATATTCCTCGGAGGTACTCGCTTTGCTTTTGCCTTTGCTTGTTTTATTTGGCTTCCCATTTAATTGATCGTCACAATATCCTGGAAGAGTAAATAAACAAGACAACACGTAGAAACAAGCAATACGGATTAGAGGTTAGAAATTCTCGCAATATCCCATAAATATGCATCCGTGTCATCAATTCATGATCAAATTATACTTGATAAACAATGAGGACAAGAATGGAGTGCATAGGTGTGAATTTTTTTATTGAAGCATTTTGACAAACACCTTGTGAGCATAGTGATGACAAGAGATGAACGCCAAATTCAAAGAATAATTCATGCCCAATAATCAATACCAACCTAATTCTAGCATACATCAATCATATATCCCAACAATTTATCCAACAATTAAACATGAATTTGAAATTGAAAGGAATATTGACATGTTCTTCATATTAGGTTAATAATTGGGGAAAGGGATGTACAAATTAAACCACCTTACCAGATGATAGAGAGAATGAAGATGAGGATTAAGATGCTTAAGTGTTCACTTGAGTGATGTAAGATTGAGGGCTTGTGTGTGCTTATGTATAGAGAAGATGGAAGAGGGTGAAGGAGAGAAGTGTTTTGTTGAGAAAGAAAAGAATAGAAACAGTTCAAAACTTAAAAAAACCCTGGCGGTATGGCGGCTGCGGCTAATATCCTGCTAGCGCCACACAACAATTGCGTACTTGCCACATTTTTTTACCGTGACTGTCAGTGACTCATATGTTTACCAACGCCAACCCTTTCAAAGCCCCTTTATATATATATATATATATATATATATAAATGTTAATAAAAACAAATTAAAACCACAAAATTTAATTTACACAATAAAAAAATCACACCAAATTTCAAAAAAAAAAACCAAAATTAAAGAAAATAAAATCAAAATAAAATGCAATCACACAAAAATCACTTGGGTTGCCTCCCAAGAAGCGCTAAATTTATAGTCGTTAGCCGGACTTAACTACTCGGGCTCAAGAAACTTCATCACCAAGTGGAAGATTTAAAATCTTTCTTGCTTCATTTCCAAAATAATGTTTCAATCATTGTCCGTTCACTTGGAATGAATTCCCATCGTTTCCTCTCAACTCGACGGCACCATAGGAAAACACACGTTCAACCACAAATGGCCCAGGACCATCGTGATTTGGTTTTCCTGGAAATAGTTTCAATCTCGGTGAACAATAACACTTGTTGGCGGGTAAGAATTCGCGTCGCAAAATCATTTGATCATGCCATTTTTTTGTTTTTTCTTTATACATTTTGGTATTTTCATATGATTAAGTGACGAAATTCTTCCATTTCGTTTAATTGATGTGTCGGTTTTCACTGGCCTCTTTCAAGTTAAAATTCAACTTCTTAATTGCCCAATAAGCTCGATGCTCAAGCTCAACCGGTAAATGGCACGCTTTACAAACACCAATCGATATGGTGACATACCAATGGGTGTTTTATAAGTCGTCGCGATAAGCCCACAAAGCATCATTGAGATTTTGTGCCCAATCCTTTCGATTAAAACTCACTAGTTTTTTTCAAGAATTTGTTTCACTTCACGATTGGAGATCTCGGCTTGACCATTGGATTGAGGATGGTAACCAGAGAAATCTTATGACACACACCAAATTTAGCAAGAAGAAATTTATTACAAAAATCGTACCTTCATCACTTACAATAGCTCGAGAGTACCAAACCGGGTAAAAATATGCTTGTGCAAGAACTTGAGTACTACCAAAGCATCATTCGTTGGTGTAGCAATCGCCTTAACCCACTTGGAGACGTAATCAACCGCAAGAAAAATGTACAAATTTCCTGGGGACGCGGAAATGGCGCCATAAAGTCAATACCCCATACATCAAACAACTCCACCTCCATTATATTTGTCAAAGGAAGCTCATGACGCCGTGAAATATTACCAACCCTTTGGCATCGATCACAAGTCTTTACAAAAGCGTAACAATCTTTGAATAATGTTGGCCAATAAAAACCAGTTATGTACCTTTGCAATTTTGTTCGGGTTGGCCCAAAATGTCCCCGTAAGATGAGGAATGACAATGTTGAAGAATCTCTCCAATTTCTTTCTTAGGAACACAACGACGAATGATAGAATCCGCATTTTTTGAAAGGCGGATCATCCCACAAATAAGACTTAACATCATGTAGGAATTTTTTCTTTTGGTGTGAAGTCGTCCGCCGCAAAACTCCTCCCGCAAGGTAATTAACAAAATTTGGGTACCAAGGTAATGATGTCTCGGCACGCATGATTTGTTCATCTGGAAATGATTCTTTATTGGGCTTTCAATCACCTCGTGAGGTTGCTCAAGGCGCGGGATAGATGGTCGGCAACCACATTTTCGCTTCCTTTTTTATCCCGAATCTCAATATCAAATTCTTGCAAGAGCAAAATCCATCGAATTAACCGAGGTTTTTTGCATCCTTTTTTGGAGAAAAAGATATCGGATTGCCGCATGATCCGTATAAACAATCACTTTTGTACCCTATCAAGTATGCGTTTCGGAAATTATCAAATGCAAAAACTACCGCCAACATCTCTTTTTTTTTGTGGTGGTGTAGTTTTGTTGGGCATTGTCCATGGTCCTGCTTTCGCATAGTAAATTGCTTTAAAGATTTTGTCTCGCCTCGACCAAGAATGGCACCACCTGCATATTCACTTGCACGCATAAGCTCAAATGGTTGGGTCCAATCCGGCACTATCATGATAGGCCAAACAAGTGCCTTTTTATCCTGTTCAAATGCCTCGCAAACCAAAGCACCTAAATCACAAAGAGCACTTATTAAAATAAGAATCACCAATAGTGCAAGGATAGTGAAACTCCCCGGATCTCTTAATTTTTTGGTAGCTTTCTTTGGAAAATGGCGCTACACTCTTCCGTGAGGTTGACCGTCTCGTATACCTCCAACCTTCTCTTTCTCGACATCACATCCTTCATGAATTTTGCATAATTTGGCATTTGCTCAAGTGCATCGGCAAAAGGAATGTTGATGTGAATTATTTTGAATATTTCTAGAACTTGGAAAATTGAGCGTCCAACTTTTTCTTCTGAAACCTCTGTAGAAAAGGAAGAGAATTTGGTAGTACATTATCGAGAATTGAAATTGGTTTTACCTCATTTTTCGCACTTCCGATTGCTTATCAATGCCTCTTCATTGTGGAGTGTTTGAGCTTGCCAGTTCATTGGTGGCATGAGTAGGCATCTTTGGTTCATCATATTCCGTTCACTTCTCAACTTAATGGCCTTGCAATGCTCACGTGGGTTCACCCGGTGTTACTTGGAAACGTATCAACTTTCATTTGTGAATTAATAGCTATGGCCAATTGCCACATGTGTCCCCAAAGATTTGAGATGACTTTCAATTGTTGTAACCCTTGAACCCAAATTTTCTATGTTAGAATCAGCTTTGTTCATCCTTGCTCTTGTTTCTACAAGGAATGAACTAAGTAATTCTTCCAAAGACGGCTTTTGTTCTCCCACATGTGTACTCGTACTTGCTTGATTCGAAATCCGGGAGGTGGTTGCAACACATTTCTCGTATTGCTATACGGGAAATTTTCATGATTGCGAAGTCCCGGATGATAATGCGTCGGCAATTGATCCCCTCTATTGTTGAAACCCCGATTATTCACATAATTCGCTTGTTCCGTATCGGGATTCACCATTTCTTGAATGATCTCCATGAGCGCCTACGGTTGTTGTTTTCCACCCAATTTAGAGTAGCAATTTGCTTTGACAAGGCGGAAATTTGAGAAAATGCGGACATAGTATCAAGTTCAAGAACACGCGACTTTCTGGCGTAGATCTCTCGGAGCCATTGATAAATAGCCATTTCTTTTAGTAAAAGCATGGCTTCACTTAGGTCTTTAGCCATCAATGTACCTCCATTTGCGGCATCTATAATAGTTCTCGAATGCCCATTCATACCATTGTAAAATCTTGAACTTTTTGCCAATCTGCATACCCGTGTTGTGGACACCTCCTCAATAATTCTTTGAATCGCTCCCAAGCTTCGTAGAGTGGCTCAAAGTCGATTGATGGAATTGAGCAATCTCACTTTTCGAGTTGAAGTGTCTTGCTAGGTGGAAAGAATTTGCCATGAATTTTTAGTGAGATCATCCCAACTAGTGATACTTCCGGGTGTGAAAGTTTGAAGCCATTGTACAGCTTTATCACGAAGTGAAAAGCGGAAGTAACCTCAACCGAATAGCTTCATCGAGAACCCCATTCATTTTGATAGTGTCATATATCTCGAGAAAAATAGCCGGATGAGCATTTGGGTCAGCCCACAACACTACCCCCAAACCGATTACCATTTTGCACCATGTTTATTAGGGCGCAGGTTCAAAATTATTCGCATTGATAGGTTGGCCGAACAATGCCGAATAGTTTTGATTCGCGGTTGGTCGAAAATAGTCCCCCGATGGCCCTTTACGGTGGTGCAATAATAGGTATGCGTTCTTCATCATCACCGTTTCCCGCCATTTTTGCAAATTCGATTCTTATGCGGACTCTAATCTTTCGAAGTGTTCTTTCAATTTACGGATCAAATAAGATTAAATTAGCACTTTTATTTTTCGCATCAACAAGAGAATGCAAAAATGACAATAATCCTATTGTAACAAAAACCAATCTAAATTAAAGTAAAACTACTAAGTAATAATATTAGCGCAAATAAGATGAATTATTCCGAAGAACGGCGCAAAAACTTGTTAGTGATTTTTCTAACCGCAAGTCTACGGTGTCAAGGTTTAATATAGAGAAGTAAGGTTGTTTAATCCACAGGGAATAATTATCGAATTATTCGCTAAGTACTATAATATAGTAGTCTAACTTTATTTAGAAATTCAATATTTGAAGGAGTTGATTATACTAAAAATACCAAAAATAAATCAAGAATATGAAAATATCAATGAGTTTATCCAAATGATTAAATGGATTCTAGAGGTGTGATGAATCTAGTTATCCTTATGTTATCAATATAGTTTATCAAATCATCAATTACCAATTTATAAGTCAAGATTTCTACAATAATCATTTCTCTCGAGTGCTTAAATGATTTTTAGATCACAATTGGGAAATTAATATCTCTATAAAAATCACCAATTGAAATCTCAATAAAAACTATGAATCTTAATAATTGACTTCAAAAGATTCACAAATCTCTCAATTCTATGAAATCCTAGGTTATCTTTATTTCAATGTCATGTATTCAATTACCTCTCTCAAGTGTCAAATCAAATACACCAAACACTCTAAATTATTGATCAAGTAATTTTGAAAGCGATAGATCCAAATAGCACAAATAAATTGGGAAATCTAGATTGACAAACCACAATATCAAAGCATAAGTTCAAACATAGATTACATCATCATCCTCAGAATTATAGAGTTTAGCTCATGATAGATGAAAATGAATCCCGTAGAATACAACAATACATCTTACAAGATATGAAGAAAGCAAACAAAATAAGAAAAGTTAGGGATCTTCTATTTCTAGATGTAAAAGCCTTCAATCTTCTTCTCCGAAGCCTTTCCCAAGATATTCCAAGTTCTCTTATGTCTTTTAGTTGTTTTGTTGGGTCGCCTGCGGTCCAAGATCCCTAATTTCACGCCCCAAGACTTGTATTTATACCCCACAAAAGTCCAAGAAAAAGGAATAAGTTGCCTTGTAATTTCGCCAGTGTAGCGCCGGCCAAGCTGCACTGGCTACCAGCCAGTCGCCCGCCCTTATTATCCGCACGCGGCTGCGTCGCCTGAAAAGTGGTATTGCGGCTACCTTCATACATCTGCGATGTGGCAAGGGGTGGGCGCGCGCCACTTCAACTTTTCACCCCTTTGTTTCACACAATGCCGCAGCGGCGCCGTAGCGCCACGCTAATTCAAGGCCAAAATTAAGTATTTTCCTTTTCCTTCTTTTTCTTCAAATGTGATTTCTTCCTCCCAAACACGTTTTTATTTGTTTTCATCATTTTCGGCTACCAAAATCAGTATTAACTCTTCAACGACAATTTAATGAAATAAAATGGACTTAAGCGTCTCTAAAACATCCAAAATTAATATAAAATCTGAGTCTAAAATACATTATTAATGGTAAAACACCAACTTAACATATATATAGATCATTACCAATATAATTCTCTAATTATGGATACATAGAGGTAGTTAGAGTCGAAGTTTGAATTTTGGAGCGTGAAATTGAATTCATTTATTGAGAGGATCATGAAATAATTTAATATTTTAATGGACTAAATTTTAAAGATAGTTCAATTTATATATTGAAACTTTATATTTTATCTAGTATTGAAAGATTAGTTGTCCCCGCCACCACGTGCAGCACCCGCCCCAATCATGGTGTTTTTTATAACTTAGCCTTCCAGCTTACGCCCGACTATGCCGAGGACCGCGGCTCATTGCCGCCATGTGAAATTCGGGATATGCACGCAGCCGATCGTTGTTCGGGATGGGGCTTCGATAGGGTCTCTGACGACAAACTGCATCCTCCTGCAAAGAGAACAATTATGTCCGACTCCCCAATCTACTAATAACGATCTTCTCCCCGAATCGAACCTTACACTTGATGTTATTCAAGATGAAGTTCCCGCAAATCTTCACCACCACATATGTCATGGAGCAATTTGATGGAGGTGGATTTCAACCCTAACCTCCACTCCACAATTGTTGGTGGCCAAGCAAGCCCACCTGGTTTAATCATGGTGTTGTTAAATTATAATTTAGAATGTTTAATTACTTTTTAAAACGGATTTTTGCACTTGAAAGACCATTTAATTTTTTTTTGAGGTGTTTGTCGAAATATATAAGACGGGATTTTTAAATTAGTCAAATTCCGTAAAGACTATTTAGAAGTGAGAAAAGTGGCTTTTCATTTGTCATAATCCACCCGCACTTTTATTCGGGAAGTATACGAAAAAGTTGATATTTTCTATTTAATCCCCTCTATATATATTTTAATTCTAAAGCCCTTTTTAAATGAATTTCACCCAACTTGTATTAATAGTGTAAAAACTTTTGAAAATGTACTTACTAAATGTATATTTTTTAAACGAGTACTTTTATGGGAAATGCTTCAAAAATGCACTAAATGTTTAATAGCATTACCTATCAACGTCACTATCCATACTACACTGATGGATGGATGAATGACATGTGCTACATTATTTATATATAGATAAATAACAAAGTGTTTAATCTTATAAATAATTTTTAGGGACACTTTGTTATCCATTCACCACCAAGCGTATGTACACAGCGTAGCATATACAAGACTTATCAACTTATTCGATTCTTCCTCACATGGCTTGTTATACCTGGCCGTGCTATTTTTTTTTTAATGAAATAGAAAATATATAAAAAGAAAAGAAAGAGTTAACCATGATCACCCGATCATGCAAATGAATATTCGTGCTCGTTAAAAACCTACTATAAAACCCACCAAGGAAACCTTCAGTGAAAAAAAGAGTACCAAAAAACTATCATAAACCACATAGATAAGAAGCAAAAAACCAGCGCTTCAATGCCAAATCTAATTGACAAAACAAAATGGGCTTGTCCAACATAATCATCCGTGAGAAAGAGAATGACGCCCTGTAGAGATCCCACCAAGTCGAAGAACTCCCGCATATCACGAGTCGATCACCACCCAATTTCCTTTAAATTGATAAATGTGAGAAATGACAAAATCCATCCGAGAAATCAAGTATATAGTGTAACGCCATCTACCAAACAAACGCCATGGAATGGAACCCACGTTTAAAAAGATCCACCACAAAAGTGGAGTCCGATCAAACCAAAGTTTATTTCAACCCTTTTGAGCATAAGGCAATATCACTTCCATGACCGCCCATAATCCAAACCTCGAACGCATAGCTTGTACCACATCGCCCACAAAACATCCTCAAAAAATCCTTCCGATTCTAAGACACGTCATAGTCTTACATTGGGTGACACTTCGCACCGTTGGTATCATGTCCTTTAACCATCCCGGAGACAAATGCCGTAGAAACTCAATAATCAGGTGGAAGCTTCTTGCTTGACGCCCGAACCTTTAACCTACGGAAGACAAAGTAACTTCCGAGTATTATTCATACACCCCTTGCCCGAGCGGACTTTCGATAATAAGTGGCTTGTAGTTGAATAACGGTCGCCTATCGGGTCTGCAAGATTTGTTATTAAAAACCATCTCATTTGTATATGCCAAAGAAGCCAGATGCAAGAAATGACACAACCTTCACAAGAAAGAAATCGTCATTGAAATGAAATCCATCACTAACAATAAACTCATTAAAACTATAAACGATCTGAAGAGTCGCGAAAAAGTGTCAGAGATGCTGAATCAAAAGTATGCTAAAATAATCAATGGATCTCAACAAAGTGCCACAAACATCGGGATGAAGCTGTGAAAAAACAAGTAAGGGTCAAAGACGAGTAAATAACTCTCCCAAACCACTATCGATCAGTCTTTCCAAAATATGGTGACCAAATCTAAGAACCCCACTTGGGATCTGGAATAAAGTGACATGATACGCAAAGAAATTTTCTGACGTAACCATGCATCCAGAGTGCGTCCACACTTTCTTATCCCTAATCTAAGTTATTGAAATCGACATTATCACGAACAATATCCAAGACGCTCCCATTATAAAATCGTGAAGTCCCAGTCTTGTATAAAAGAAATCCAGATATACGATGATCAGTGATTACAATACTCCCGGGAATGCCAATCGATCGCCTATAACATAACAAGCCAATTGGCCATCCGAAGAATGGAACAACGAGTCCGCACCAGGGATCCAATGAGATTTTGACACGCATCCTCCACGATCGCCCCAAGCCTCGCCCCAACCGGTGATGGCGTAAAATGCTTAATCCACCCATCATGTCGAAAAAAGCCGCGAAGAGTAGGAAAACAATGAGTCCGAATTAAGAACTTTCCAACTCATAAAAAAGCCCATTGTTGTGATAATCGATCGAACGCACGAAGGTCGGTTTTTACGATTTTAATTTATTAAGTAGGAGGAAAAGTGACTTCCACATAAGCAATCGAACCAACGAGCCAGATTTTGAGATTTTTGAGTTTGACTCGTTTATTTTAGAACCAAACTTCGAGTTTGAAATTATCAAATATATTGATGACTCACAAACTTTCTTTGTGATCAATCGCGCTAAACGAAAGCTTAGCAATATCAATTGTAAATTATTTTATTCTCAGCTTTTACAAAAAAATAAAATTATATATTCTAAAATGCATAATACATCTATCAAAACGATTTTATTCAAACAAATAGGGTTTATTCAAATATTTTAATATTTACTCACAAGTAAATGTATAAAAATCAAATTTAAGCCCCAAATCGTTAGTTTAATTTATATGAGCTTACTAACGAACTTGCTCATCATGAGCTTACTAAATGCTTATCATCATGAGCTTCTAACGAGCTTATTCACTGAGCTAACAAGCTAATATCTCTATTACATAACCCTTATGTCTCAAATTAACAAACAAGAAAAATAGTACAAATTAAATATATTTGAATCAAAAATATTAAAAGGTTACATTCTTTACAGAAATCCTCCGATTCTCCTCTTCTTCTTCAGATCAAGAACTTAATTTGATATCTGGAGGTGGAATCTAATCTTATTTGACCTATAAATTTGATTTTCAATAACGTTATTTTGAGGATTAATAGCTTATTTTCAAATTAAACGTTGAATCTTCAAAACTTAAGATCTCTTCTCGCTCGGGAAGATTGTTGATGGGCAATCATTCCTTTAATGTTCCTCCAAGATGGTCGACTTTAATGGCGTTAACTTTCAGGTTTGATAGCTTATTACCAAATCAAACTCTACGACTTGAAAGTTAAATCACGATGAACGTCAATTTCGCTTTAAACATTGTGAATCTCATCGATTTGATTTCTTGAGAGATCATTTCGTCATTGCTTCTCTAGTGATTTCATTTCTTCCAAAGTTGTGATTTAATTCGTGAATGATCCCTATTTATACTTGTGAAGGGTTAGATAAATCATATGGTGAAGAACCTCGATTTTATCGATCCTCTCAAGATTTAATATTATCTCTTTAATCACAAGATGTGATAATTATCAAAAAGAGATAGTAATTTTCCATAACTTATCAAGATGAATCTTAATCTCCAATAATTTGACATTTGGAATCTTTAATTGACTAGTAAATTATATATTATATATCAATTAATAATTAACAATTTAATTTAGAAGTAAAATTTGATTAAATTCCCACATATATTAATAGAAAATATAAAATTGATTTTTAATATAGAATTTCACATGTACTCCATTTGATTTGTGCAAATTTAATTTGTCTACAATCTCTAAGCTTGAGTTATTAATTTTGGTTATTTATTTTAACTACCTTAAAATTGCTAAACAAATCTGATACAATTTTTATCGAAATGAAGATGCAGAATAACAATGCAGCTTGAATGTTTCCATCTCGCAACCCTACTTTACACTAAATGAATACTTGGCAATGTAGTAGTGAAACTGTCCCCATATCTTATATCTTCCAAGCCAATTAAGGCAAGCAGAATGATATGATAATGAGGACGGATGCTTACATAAGGCCTCCAATTTAATTGTTCACCGTGTTGGGAAGACCTTGCCTTACTAACCCAAATTAATCATAGAATTTGTACTTGAAGGTCAAGGACTGGTCACTGTACGTGGAGCTTTGATGTTTCTTTGCATTTAATTTGGGGATGAGTTGCTGAAAAATAAAATTGATGATCATTGTCGGCTATGAGATATTCCAAAAATTAAAGGACCCCCATCATTTCCTTATCGTGTTAGCACTGCATCACACGTTGCTCCGAATTGTGACGGAGCTTCATCCACAAATAATTTTCTTGGGAACAGACATTTATTGATGTTAATTGAGGAGAAAATTCGTTTGATACAGTGTGTGGAGATATTTGTGCACTTGTATGTGGAATTCGTCTTTCTTTTTACAATGTGTTTTAAATCCATGGAACGTTATGCTTCTGGAAAGTAAAATCATAATTAAGAAACTTCGGTTAGTGTTTATGAATTATCTTGAAAGACTTATATGTAAAGGAAGAAATGAATTTGAAAAAATGCGTACCATTAATTATAATATCTAATGGACATCGCTAATCATATATATTGGGAATTGGTTTTGACCTAATTTTTGATCAAATATTTAAGTAGGTGGCTTATTTAATATGGAAAATAAATGATATGAATGTAATCTACCCCACAAGTAGATGAACTTAGTATTTTGAATTTCTCAAAACCAAAATGGAAAATTAATAGATAAAGTAAAACACTTAAATGCACTTTTTATACGAATACGAAAGAGTGGTGAGAATGCAAAGAGACATCCAACTTTGGAAACAAGGAACTAATTTAGCTTCCATACGTAGAATTTCACTAATATTAAAGAGCAAGTATGTGAAACTTCTTTATATACGCACCTTAAGTTAATCAAATTGATTTTGACTATACTTTTGCTACCAAGATGCATCGATGATAGTGCCAATCGGCGGGCACCAAATTCAATAAATAGACCCCCAAGCCCGACCATTTGATTCACATCATTCAATTATAACATTATCGCATATTGTATTATTCTTCTCCTTTTGAAATTCAAGAATCCTAAACACTTCGTGTTTGATAGAAATGTAAAGTTTTCCAAGTCGCGCTCTTTTCCAATTTCCAACTAACTTAAGTTGAAAAGTTGTTGTATCTTAAAAACGATTTTCTATTCATTAAGCATAAAACAACGTTAGCACTTTAAAATTTGTCCCAAACTTATCAATCACTATTCTCAATTTCAATTATAAGACAAACACTTTATCTACTTAAAATAACAATATATACGACCCACTCAACTTAACACAAATTGATATTATATTCAAATTAAATAT
The DNA here is from genome assembly GCA_016081115.2 of Rehmannia glutinosa. Lineage (NCBI taxonomy): Eukaryota > Viridiplantae > Streptophyta > Magnoliopsida > Lamiales > Orobanchaceae > Rehmannia > Rehmannia glutinosa. The sequence continues at coordinate 331,996 of JABTTQ020002440.1, forward strand.
TGAAGTGTGGATTTTTCAAATCATATGAAATTTTGCAAATATAATGCTATCATAATAAATATTTTATAAACTCCTATTATTTGATTCAACACAAAAACTTAGCTAAAACATGCTAAACAAACAGCCCTAAGCTTTAATCCTTGAAAAGTCCTTAGAGACGATCATTGATCACGTTAATAAAATCCGCCAATCAAACACCGCAAATAATATATACGATCCAAATTGGCATTTTCCGTAATATTGAAAGCAAATATGATGTTTTAATAAGTTTTTATAAACTCCTATTATTTAATCAACAGGTCCGATAGTTTAACCTAAATGTATATGATCCCTTCTAAAAAGTATTAACGCTTCTTCCAAATGTATTACGTCCTTCTAGTTTTCATGAAGAGTTTTTAGTATTTCCTAAATATACTCCCGAAAACGTATTAGCAATTCCTCCAAAAAGATATTAGTAGTTCCTTCTAAAAAGTATTAGTAGTTCCTTGAAATAAATTAAATTTTTCTCCCAAAATGTATTAATAATCCTTCTAAAAGATATTAGCCCTTCTAAAAAAAAGTATTAGCATTTTTCCAAAATGTATTAATAGTTCCCACGAATATAATTAAATTTTTTCTCACGAAATGTATTAACAAATTTTCCAAAAGTATTAGTCATTCTTCAAAAATATTATCAATTCTTCTAATGTATAGTAGTTCCTCAAGAGTTTTAGTATTTTCATAAATGTATCCGAAATGTATTAGTTGTCCATCTTAAAAGATTAGTAGTTTCGAGAAAAAGTATTATAATTTCATAGAGAGTATTTTAGCAGTGCTTCCCGCAACATATTAGTTTTTCTTATAAAATGTATCGTTAGGCTTTCCATAAAAGATACTTAATACTTAAGATTTCAGATTATTTAGTAAGAATATTATTCTTCATATCACTCAAGAAAAAAACAGAGCATCATCACCACGAGCCATCACCACTTTAGGGGACCAAATTGCAAGAGACGAAACACCGAGATGTAGACCCAATATGAACCGCATCATTCGGACGCCGATAATGCCTATAAGATGTCGCCGAGAAATGTTATCGCTTATAAGATAAAATAATAGATTTCACATGGCAAACGGGAATGGGGACGCATTCATTGGAACCATCATTTCTAGTGCAACAATTTTTGAAGATGACAAGCATTTTTTGAAGATGACATAACACTATAAGAGGTATTTGATCCGCAGCGTAGCCGTGTGGGTGCCGATTTTTTGCGGTGGTTTTGTGTGGGGTGCGCCATGTGAGTGGTGGTTGAAGGAGCAGCTGATTAGGCTCCAATCATGAGATTGTCACGTGATTTTTTTTTTTTAAATTTTGGCGCAAGACGGGGTCACGGGTCAATGGTCAGCGATTTAAAACCCTCTAATAGATTAGATCCGTTAGAAATGGTCCTCCAGAAACTAGCTCTTGATTGAATAAATTAGCTTGCTACCATTACCAATTTGCTTTCTCAAGTACCACTAGTTATACTTTTTTTTTTAAAAAGGATAGAAAGTTAGATACAACTAATGATACCTCATACATATTTGAAGTATAACATTTTGTAGAAAGAGCATTTGCGGCTTACACTCTTGGTTCTGTTTATTTGTCGCCGAGTTAATAGTACTAGCTAGAGGCATTATTGTAGGTGAAAAAGTTATCTCAAACAATTGGGTTAATCTCATGTCGACGATATACAAGGATCTAGTGGCTAGATGGATCCAAATATTCGATCCACAAGACACTAATAAATTACAAGTACCAATACTACATCCGTTGGCATAATACATTTGAAAGAGAGTTGTTAATACATTTGGAGGACTATTAATACTTTTTGGAGGAAAAACTAATATTTTTAGTGCTACCAAATATTTTTAGTGATGACTATCGATATCTTTTTATGGAAAAATAATATTTTTATGGGGAACTACTAATACTTTTTATGAGCGAAAACTATTACTTTTCAAGAGGAATAAGACTAAAATACATTTAATTGGAAAACATAATACTTTTTAAATAAGACTACTAATACGTTTTAGTAAGGAATACTAATACTCTTGATTCAAAAATAAATATTTTTCAAGAGATTATCTAAAAATTGTTCAGCAGCATTACTAATTTTTTGAGGGATCGCTTAATACATTTAGGAGAAAAATTAATTATATTCGTAAGACTAATAAAAACTCTCTAGGGAACTACTAATACTTTTTCTATAACTACTAATACTTTTCTGGATACCGCCTTGTCGAAATATTATAAACATACCACTAGTGCATGAAATTACGAAAAAAACCTTGGTCAAAGTTGATGCTAAGTTAACGGAAAAGACCCATTAGATAGTCTGACATAAGTTTTGTAAACAAATTTGTCTAACCACATTGTTATTTATTACTTATTAATTGGCCAGGTATTGACATATGGTGGAATTAAATAATAAATTATTGATTGATTATATTGATCACTAAGATATATGGTCAAACACCCAAGATGTCAAGGTTGTCCCATATATATCAAAGATTTCGTTTATTAGGTAAATTGAATATATTGTAGTTTTGTACATGAAAATCTGTACAAGTTCTTTGCACCAACTGACTCTGATTATAGCTTGCAGAACTTTATACAGTTGCATAGTATAAATATTTTAGTTTGTTTATAAAAAGTATTTATCCAACATATCTTTTCAATCCCTTCGAGAAGGTAGCCACACAACAAATTGACCAAGAGATGAAAGTTTACTGCCTGCATGTGACCAAGAATTCTCATTGTAATTTTTTTTTTTTTGTTTTAAATTCATTCATGGGCACAGATATGAGGAGGAAAATGTCAATGTAAATACAATGGTGATGTCCAAGTTGAGAACAACTTGTTTGACTTACATTTATCCTACGGACCAGGAGGCTTGGCCTTGGTCTAGCTCTTTTTTTTTTTTTTAACGGAGTATTTCACACCTATCGTAATTTTTTTTGAGTTATGATGACATTTGCCCTTATCGACATACGTGGTCTGTCTTTGATTGAGTGATAACCCCAACTCCATACTTCCACGAGTCACTTAGTCAAGATTTTGAACGCATACATTGACCAGAATTTATAAAACTATATTAATTTTTTTATAAAAAAGTTTTAGTGGTTAAAATTTTTCAATACTAAAATGTTTTTTCCTCAAATTTAACATAGTTATATATATGAAATCATGGCTATATGACTATTTATAATTTATTTAGTACTAAATTACTGTAATTCATTAATAATGAGAGACTTATTTCTATAGGTTACTTGTAACAAATTATATTTAATATATAATATATGATTTATGATAGATAAGTAATTTATAAGTATACATGTATTAATTAGTTAACTGAAATATCCTAGTGTAAAATAATTTAATAGAACCATTTTAAATTTAATAAATAATGATTAAATTTACTATCTAAAAATTAAATGAATTTAAATGAGACATTAAATGAATTTAGTAAAGTGAGATTTATTCTAAAAATAATTTTACAATTAAAAAAATGATAAAAGAAGAAATGTTTTTGTTGTATATTTCGATAATGGAGTGATGGCATGTTACATGAGCAATCCGTTGAAATGGTAGCACCAAAAAGGCTAAATTTGCAATTTTAGTCCTGTTGTTATGGAATAAAAATCTGAATGGTGAGGAAATAAACGACTGAAGACTGCTTCAAGTTCAAAAATACAAAATCAGAGGACCCTAAAAATGACAAGTCAACACTCATGACTTGACCAACAAAATTATAGCTAAGGCTCACGTACGTACCTGTTCAAATCCTCTCACCATCATATTCATCACCTCTTAATTTGTATAAATAATATCAAGAATTAATGTTCTTCTTCTTTCAAAGGCAAACCCTCAACTGTACCGTACGCCTAACCCTATTAATTCACACTGAATAATTATCATGGAAGTAGAAAATATGAGCAACAGAAATAATAAGGAAATATATGATGATGATGATGTTGTCCAACTTCCCGGTTCCTGATTTCATCCGACCGATGAAGAGCTTGTCAGTTTTTATCTTTCGAAGGAAGATCAAAAAAGAAACCGATCCGTATTGAACTCATCAAGCAGGCTGATATCTACAAATATGATCCCTGGGATCTTCCAAGTATGTTAAAGCTCTCATTCTCAACTTCTAGATGAAGAAATAATTGTTTTTGCCTTTAAAAGCTGATAATCACTTTTCTTAAGAATTGTGGGGAGTGTTTAAATCCTAAAAAAAAAAAGTGATTTTCAGATTTTCCATGGAAAAATTAACTATTTTTCACTTAAAAGCCGAGAGTCACTTTTTCAATGCAAACACTCCCTAAGTCTCTTAGATTAGCAAACATGCATATATGTTGATGGCAAATGTCTAATTTTATGATTGCAAATATTATTTTTATGTTCCTTAGATGTACTAATTTCTGTCCAAATTAAAGTCTTTTCTAGGTGGTGCGAATTCATGACCCCATCAAGTCAGGCCAAACTATTTAAAAAAGAAAATATGAAAGTAGAGTAAAATTGTTGCAGTGTGGAAAGTCTAACCTAAATTAAAACATAAATACCTCAAAGTGGATATTTATAGATGATTTAGTGTTAGGTTTGTGAATTCGAATCCGCTAATCAGAATCCAGTGTTTTTCATAACAGAATTCATTGATGAGTCGTTCTTATCCATTTCCAGTCTCGTTTTAGTGCTCTCATGCGAATATATTCCTGAGCACAATAACTAAACACACGAGAATCCTCGAGCTTATCATAAAATAAATGATGTAATTGATTAATTAGGAGATTTATTTTATTTTTTTCAATTTTTGGTGGAATATTTTCAGAATCGACAAATGTAGGGGAGAGAAAGACAAAAAGAGTGGTACTTCTTTTGCAAAAGAGGAAGAAAATACAAGAACAGTATAAGGCCCAATAGAGTGACGGGTTCGGGTTTCTGGAAAGCAACTGGTATCGACAGGCCTATATATGACTCAGCTTCCAGTGGCCGTGACTGCATTGGCCTCAAGAAATCTCTTGTATATTATCGTGGAGCAGCAGGAAAAGGCACCAAGACCGACTGGATGATGCACGAGTTTCGCTGCCGTCCACCCGCGACGTTAAAACCACCAAACACTTGGATGATAAAATCATTGCTCAAGAAGCTGTAAGAGATTCATTCCATGCATAATATCCCAATATATACTTGATCTTTCAAATAAATAAAATTTAATTTTTCACCAATTAATTATAACAATATCATTAATAATGCTTCTGAAAAAGTTGCACGTCGGAATTTGTTTCCTTTGCTGAGGATACCATCTCTTATAAATAATGGGGTGACTTGTAATTTTTAAGTCTAACTATATTATATAATATATATATATATATATAGGTGAAAAATTTGATCATTTTTAAAATTTATTTTGGCGAAATCACCCGTGTCTTTAAAAAACATCCCAAATTTCGAATTGCTCATAAAATCTTATGTGAGTTCAAAGACGTGAACGCAAATAATTGGGGATTTTTTTATTCTCCAATTAAAATTAGGTTTCACCAAATATTCGAGTTTTACTTAACATCTTATCCAACAACCTTACCAGCCAAAAACTCTAATATATTTTTGGCTGAGACTCAAAGATCCTCAATTTTTTCGTTTTTTCACGTGCAACTCACGTGAAATTTTCCGAATATTTTGAAATTTCTAGGGGATTGACTACTATATACAATAATTATTTTAAAGGTAAGTCTCATGTCAGACCGCATAAACGAATCTAATCGTTAGACGGATCAAAATAACCGCCTCGCGGTAAGAATCATTGACCCTCGCAAACCGGCCAACACCACCGCAACAACCACGCCACTTTGCCGCAACTAATACATTTTAGTAGGACTTTAATACTTATTGCAGAGTGACTAGCTACTAATACTTTTCACAAGAGAAAACTTATAATATTTTTAGAGGGCTACTCAAAATTTGCTGAGTGATATTATTAATACTTTTCAATAATTCTTTTAAAGATGAGGTGATTTTGGCAAACAAAAGATTGTGGATATGCCGATAGTTGGAATTAATCGTAGAGGTAGTTAGTTTGTTAAATATGTTACAGAAAGTTAGTTACAACCATTTTAGCTTAACAACCTTTCTCTCTTTCTCTATAAATATCAGAACATTCCTCTCAAACAATTAATGAAACATTTCTCTATTTTGTTATATGGTATCAAGAGCTTTCCCTACCCGTTCTCTCTTATCTTCTTCTTAGACGATTTTTTTTTCATCCACGGCGTTTTCCGCTCTCATTTTACTCCCGATTGTTTTGCGTCTTGATCGCAACAACTACTCTTATTCGAAAGCAGTATTATCCACTGTCGGCGCACGGTTTTGAAGATATTTTGTTTGGATCTTCTCCACCACCCTATTCGTTTCTTTTCCTCGATTCAACCGGCGCAGTTCCACCTTAGATCAAAACCCCGAAGTATGTCACATGGATGCGCAAGGATCAATTCTCCTAAGTTGGATGTTATCTTTGATAAGCTTAATCGATGCTTGGTCATGTAAATCGATGTACATCTCTCTGCAGAGGTATGGAAGATTTTTGAAAACCTTTTCAATCTCCGTTAAAGTGAGAGCTCTTCAACTTTGGGTTTATGTTGCAAACATTTAAGAAAGGTGATCTTGTGTGATACTTATATTCTAAAGATGAAATCTATGCGGATGATCTAAATTCATCCGGACATTTAATCGTTGATGATGAATTAGTGATGTACATACTTTTGGGGAGGGTGTTGACTATGATTCTCGATTGTTAATCTTACAACTCGAGCCGATCAGATCTCTTCAAGAGGTTCATCTATTCCGCAAACTCATGAAATGAGATTGCAAAGTCAAATGGTAGCTTATCCTCCGACGGGGCTTCTTCAAACTGGTATAAGTGGTGGTTCTCATATCTCCATCCGCACATGTTCTTTATGGAAATCCTGGAAATTTTTCTAATAACAATCGTGGAGTTCGCTTTCTTCAAGAGGCAAGGAGGTCGTGGAGGTTTAATGGAGGTTTTGGCCTAAATAATTTTCAAAAGCCAAAGTGTCAGTTATCTTTGGAAGATCGGCATGTGGCTTTAAAATGTTATAAACGCTTGATGTGAGCTTCACAGTATTCGAAATGATGCACATGGTGGTGTTATTTCCGGTGGTCCTCAAGCTCATCTCACAAAATTTAACACTTCTCGCATTACATCGATTCAAATTGGTATTTCGACGTGATTGCTACTAATCATATAACCACTAACTGGAAAATTTGTCTCTCAAAGCTCCTTATCACAAAGACACCCTTGCGACGGAATGGATCCAAACTCCACATATCTCATATAGTTCTAATACTCTTCTTGTTCAAATTCTTCTCAACCTACTTTTACTTCTTAACAACATTCTTTTATGCGGCCTCAAATCACTTAAGAATTTACTAAAGATATCTCAGTTTAATAGGACAACAATGTGCTAATCGAATTACTATCACGATTGTTGCTTTTGCAGCGACAGCGACTTCTGTGTCCTTCTCACAGGAGGCCGGGCGGTGGTCTCTACACCAATCTTCATCATCTCAAATCCTCAAGATAGTGATGCCCTGCATTGCCGCTTCTCGCCATGTCCTTATTCTATTTCTATAGCAAACAATTTCCTCTTTCAATAATACTTCAAATAATGTCATATTTGCTTTTTGTTGTATCAAGTTCATCTCAATGTAACAAGCATTCAATGATGTCAATTTGTGGCACAAGAAACTTGGTCATCCAAGTCCTTGATTTTGTCTCATGTTTTACATGTCGTTAATGTCAAGCCAATCTTATCCAATTTACATTTCTCGTGATGCTTGTAAAATTAGTAAAATGCATCAATAAGACTTACTCTCCTCGACCAACTAAAAACTTTTTTTCCTCCGTTTCTTGGCCTTATACATTCAGACTTCAGGGGACCTTCCCATGTTTTATCTCGTTGATGGCTACAAAATATTACATCCATTTTGTTGATGATTTTTCAAGGTTTACCCGGATTTTTCCTTTAAAACAAAATCGAGTTTCCTTCTAAATTCATTCAATTCAATAATTTCAGAAAGACAATTTAACACCAAGATAAAGTGTCTCCAAAGCGACAATGGAGAATTTCGATCCTTATCTCAGTTCTTCGTCAACTTAAAGATTCATTTTCGTCATCCTTGCTTTCACTTTCATTAATGGAAAAGCCGAGAGAAACACCTTCATATTGTTGTGGATTGGACTATCTATGCTTGCTCAAGCTCGCTTACCTTCAAATATTGGTGGGGCACGCCTTTCTTTTTTTTTAGTTTTTGTCATCAATAGATTACCCACCCTCGTTCTCCACTCCTCTCCCTTTCAATTTTTATTTCAATGCCCACGATGATTACACCTTCCTCGCGTCTGGTTCACAGTATGTTTTTTCCTAAGACCTTACAATGCTTAATAAATTCCAATATAGATCTTCCAAGTGTGTGTTTCGCTATTCGTATTCTCACAAAGGATATCAATGTTCGACGCTTCCGTAGACTATATATCGCCAGCCATGTCAATTCAATGAATACGAAGTTTCCTATGCTCAAATGTTCCATTCTTAGTCACCAACTCCGCTTATTTCTCACACCCTTCTCGCTTTTAATCCTCCCCTTGTGAACAACACCCTTACCTCCCCTACATCCAGTTCATCTCCTCATTCTCCGCCATAAATAATTCTCTTATCCTTCTTTTCATCTCCCAGTCCACCATCCTCTCCCTCATCCTTCCACCCCCTAGTCTTTCTTTTCGCCTTCCCGCCTCTTGATTTCTCTCCTCTTCCTCATCCTCATCACTCTATGGTCACTAGTCCAAAATGGATCTATAAACCTGTTATTTGCCTTTCTCCTCCTTCTTTGGAGCCATTATCTACTTGCTGTGCATGTCGATCCTAAGTGGGGAGAGGCCACGAATCCTCAATATGATGCTTTGATGAAACAAAGATACTGTGGTCTTTGGTCCCCTACTTCCCGATATGAATGTGATCAAAGAATAAAGGTGTTTAGGTAAAACACAAGATGGGAATCTGATAGATATAAGGCACGATTAGTTACGCGGGGTTTTCAAATAAAACTACTGATTGATTATTTTGAAACATTTATCAGAAGCATTATGCCCTTGTACAAAATAAAGCACACATCATTGCGGACAAATCGGTGGCAAATTCAAAAATAGATGTGAATAATGCCATTTTGAACGGGATCTTCATGAAATCGCTTTTTATGTCTCAACCGTGAGGGGTTACCGATTCATCCGACTTACACATGTCTCAGAACCGAATAAATCCTCTACGGGTTGAAACAGCTCCAGCGGCTTGGTTCAATAAGCTAAAGCGCTTTTGATGGTCGTGGCTTGTTGCTTGATGTCGTGACTCTTTGTTTCTCAAGAACACCGTGGTCATCTTTTGATAAGACTTGTCTCACGTTGATGATATCCTAATTACTGGTGGCAATACTCTCCGAACCTTTGAGCTTATTCTGGGCCTACTTGGTGATGAGTTTGCTCTTAAAACTCTTGGGGAGGTGATTCTTTCTTGGTTTGGAGGTTACAAAGAACATCTCGTGGGCTTGGTTCTTACTCGCTAAGTATGTCTCACGATCTTCTTGGTAAAACAATATGCTCAACAGAAGCCCATCACCGGTGAATCCTCTCAAGACTTCTCACAAATTAGCCTCGACAGACAAGAAGTTGTTTGAAAATCCTACTTTTATGTGAGCACCCTTCAAGATTGACAATCATAAGACGGATGTTTCGCTCATAAGTAATAAGTTAAGCCAATATTCATGCCCGTTGAAAATCACCAAGCCAGCTTGCAAGCACTTACTCGTATATTTGAATGGATCTATCCAATCGTCTTTTCTTTAAACCTCGCAAAGAGAATGTTTGGAAGGTTATTCTGATGCGATTTGGCAAGAACCTTGATGACGAAATCCACGGGGATATCAGTATATTTTTGGGAGACAACTTGCTCGATTGAGCTCCAAAAACAAGTCAGGCAGATTCTGTAGTTCAGAAATAGAATATCGTTCATCAGGCGTCGATACATCTACGTAAATGGTGTGGCTACACTTTCTTTAATCAAGGAAATCGTGTGGTGATAAGCCCATCCTTACTTCCAGGTGTGATAACATGAGTGCATTTCTTTATGGCACTCCAATAGGTGTTTCACGCCAGACAAAACACATTGAATCGACGACACTTTGTTCGACAAAAGTGCTTGACAAGGAAAAAATCGAGTTATCCCGTCCTCAAGATCAACTCCGCGATGTGTTCACCAAAGCCTTGTCTATTCCGTATTTGAGATGTTGAGAAATAAGCGTTTTTAAGACGTTGCGCATATCTTTCAAAAACAGCCTGGGAAGTATTGTGATATCCGACCGGTTGGAATTAATCAGAGAGTTAGTTTGTTAAATCACATTTGTTAGTTAGTTACAAACCGATTTTAGCCTTAACAACCTTTCTCTCTCTTCTCTATAAATACTCGAACATTCCTCTCAAACAATTAATGAAACATTTTCTATTTTGCGACTAACGTGAATTTTAAAAGCTCAATTTTGTGACATCGGATTAAAAATGCAATTTATACCCCAATTAATCGGTCAATTCTTTTTATTTATTTATGATGAGTTGAGTAATTGGTGCTTTTGTTTTTCATTAAATTTACAGGAAGTTTGGACCTTTGCCGGATATTAAAGCGCCAACGTTTCCTATAGAAAGTGTGTACCAGACTGGAGAGAAGTGAGTGACAAGAAGATTAACTATATCATCAATCCAATAGTTGATCATCATGCCAGCTCCCAAACATGCAGCCTGGAATATTCCAGTGATCACAATGGCCAAAACCAGCAGCTATATTAGTTTCAGTGCACCAATTGTCAACCAAAATCAGACCAAGAACTCTATAATTCAGCCAATACCCTGAAAGCTATAATAATACAGCAAATCAACATGAATTTCCAGGCATTTCGTGAGCTTAACATCTCAAGCTCCCCTGCTGCTTCTTCGCTTTCAGCCATATATGTGGTGACATTAATGAGATGTTAAGGCATGCAGATTGGGAGGATCTTCGATCCATCGTGGATTGTGTTGCTACTACTGCTACGGCTCTAATCCCATGTACTTGTGAACAATTTATTACCTTATTGTATTACTAGTATGTATCTGACTTCATAAATATATATGAAATAAAATGTGAGAAATATATATATATATATATATATATATATATATAGTTTGTTAGGCCTTAATTATACCATGCACATTGTGTTTAATTTGTTTACAATTTTAAAGGAAATAATCTGATGAGTACTAGTTAGGTATGCTTATTGTCCACTAGTTAGTAATTAAATAGACAATTAATTTGACTGCAAGATCCAGCTTGCCACTGATTTCGTCTACCATATTGTTCACTTGTGTGGATAATTTTTAACTATTTGATCACCCTCTTAATTTGTGTTCTTTTGTGTCTGTATGAGTCGACTGCTCTTCACACTTGATCTCATATATGTTAATTTTGAGTCGTAATTGCTACCATAGCTCATAGATACATTTGTGTCAGTTGGTAGAGATCTCAGAATACAGATACCTCGTGGACATATATAGCTCAAGCAATGTTGATATATATAAGCATATTTAGATGGAAGTCGATTTGAACATAATGATTGTTGACGTGGCGCTAGTGGCGAGGCTCAGATGGTCGTCGTAGTTCCAAGCAAAGCGAGTTAAGAAAAACGGTAAAGTTTAACGTTTAACCTTTTTCATAATGTATAAAAATGAAGCCAATTGTCGAAATGCTAGTTAATCAAGAGCAACATTTGAACAACCAAACCGCCGAGCATTTAATGGCCAAAATATGCTCCAAACAAGCTGGGAGCAAATCGCTTTATTTTTTTTGCTGACTAATTGCCAACCAACTTTTGTACAAAGAAATGAACCAACTCATATCACAAACTCTACCACAAACTCTCAAGCACCTCCCCCACTCCTTGCAAATACTAACCCACTCAACCCACAACTAAATGTTAACATTAATCCTCAAATTAGGGCTTCTCATAACGAAGCTCAAGAAGCCAGTTGAGAAATGAACAACATGTCCGTCGTGGCTGAAGGCGCATAGCGAGAAGATGAGAAGGGCAAAAGATAGAAAGTCACTAACCGAGCAACACGACATCGCCATGCCCACTCTTGTTCGCGACGACGTCGAGTTGATCCTTTTCGCCTAACTCGTCCCGATAAGTTCCCGCTCAGTTTCGGATGAGCGGGAGCTTGACTTAAGGGTCAATCGTGATTCATGCCCTACCACGGGCAGAACGGATGTAGAAATACACCGCCTCGCTGTCGTCAACGACCGAAGGGCAGATTTTAAGGCGAATGGCTCAAGACCGCCTTCTGGCAATGAAACCGGCCCACCGTTATGTCGCCATTTTCCCCGAATTCAAGCACTCCCATCACCGCCAAAGTGAAAATCCCCAGGTCGCCTCCTCCTACACAGAAACCGACCCACCACTCACGCTCACAAAGTGATTTCAAGATGGACGGAATCAGACAAATTCTAGTGATGCCATCCTCTCGCAGGCCTTCCTCGACTTGGGGCATGACCGAGCCCACCGTTGGTTTGTGACCCTACTACGTGATCCATTCGTGCATGGGGGGGATTTGGTCTCCGCTTTACGACGCATCTTAACGCTCCAAAGTCCGAGCCGCACCTATGACTCCTCGTGAATATCAAAATGCGGAAGGACTTGTTCTCGAAAAGCTATATTTCTCGCCAACAAAACAAGTTCGAGATGGAACCTGCCTGATGACGCCATTTTGATCGCATGCCGGCCGACTGCCCTTTGCATTTCGTTTAATTATTCCATCCACGAACCTGGGGCGACTCGCACCAAGAATTTCTCCGGGTCCGCGCGAACGCCATATTTGCGCGGGAAGAAGCCATGGCAGTGAACCGCCCCAGCACGGCCAGGGGCAAGGAGAAAGACATGAAAGAAAGAACTGACCGTGGCCTGGATTTGCACCATTCCCTAAAACCCTACCACGGGATTTGGTTGCCAAGAGGCGAGGTCAAGTCGCCGCTACTGAGAGTACTTTTTGACCCACACTCCATCACCATATGGAATGAAGCATGTGGTCCGAACCGTTGCCCCGCCGCCTTTGAAAATCGAGCCGCAAAATTAGATTCGTCATGACATCGCGCTATCATAAATTGATGCAGTCGATACCGATGAGTGCCGAGATCTAATTAGGGAAATTATGCGTGTTGTCTGGCAGGCGGTCTCAAAAGGCACGCTTCATGAGCTACCGCCCCACCAAGACCGGCTCAAGGTGGCAATCCGGGAGGCGAATCAATCCAAACCTCTCCCGCCGCCACCAAACCGAAAACCGTGGGCTGGAGATCCTCATGATGTCGAGTGTCACTTCTAATCAATACTAACACAATGAGATAGACGCTCCAAATTAAAAAAAGAAAAAAGCCTGATGTTGACAGTAACCAACACCGAAAAGACAAGTTCTGTATGAAATCACGGGTGCCAACCCACCTACCACTTTGTGTTCTCGACGCGGACGCCGACCGTGGTCCATCCTCATTCCGCCACCTCCGTCATTACCGCACCGATCGATTTGGGGTATTCGCGATCCACAGACTTCATTGACACCTAAGCTATTCGTCACTATTTATGTCCGAGCATTTCAAGATTGAACGTGGACGATAGTTATATCCGTCCATGCAACGATAAAGATTCTCGTGGTTTGGAGGAGTGCATGGATAGTCCCACCGTGGTTGAGTTGATTTGCCCATCTGGGCGGGACAAGTGTTTGCATAAACGGGACCGTCATGACAACATTCAAAATAATCAATGCCGATTCTGAGTACAATGCTATCATCGGGAGGCCATCATGTATCATATAAAAAGGTACCAAGCTAATATATCATTTTTTGTATAAAATTCCCAACATCCACGGGCTGTTTCCATACATAAAGTGCGAACCAAAGGGAGTCACTTAATGCTCTCTTAAACTCCGACCCAGAGAAATTAACGCCACGAACGGATCAATCCGAGCTGAACCACACAGACGATCCTTGCCCAAGGAGGAGTCCAGCGGTGCGGGGTGATCGCTCAGAGATAATCCAGGTCGCCGACCCTGGGGAGGAGCTAACGATGTGAGAAGTGCAAGCTGGAATAAAACGAGGCCATCAAGACGAATTGCCTTTATCAAGCGAGGGGCAAAGCAAGAAAAGAAAACGGGCGGAACCAAATGGGGTTGATACAATCGCTTCAAGGCCAAGCGAGGGACGCCAACCACGATTGGCCGCGATCTCCTAACTAGCATCGGTCGAAATGATCGAAGCTTCGAAACATTCACGCTTCGATGCACCATGCGATACGCCTTTAATTGACCCAAGATGATGCCACCGCTCAATATTGATCTAACGCTCCGCCCGCTTATCCAGGGCGCAGCCTCGCTGACAGACAGCAAAGACTTCGAGGCCGAGGTTAACAATGTTTCGCTAGACAATCAATTCATCCGAAGCCCTCTATCCACCATGGGTCGCTAATCCTGCTTTTGGTAAAGAAAAGAATGGCCAAGCGCCCGTGGCGTGAGATTTTACCGACCTCAACAAAGCATGCCCAAGATGCTTATCCATTGCCAAATATTGATTACATGGTGATGCCACTATAGACACGCACCGATTTGAGCTTCATGGACGCATACCGCGTTACAACCAAATACTTGATGCACCTTTAAGATGAAGAAAATACATCATTCTTCTCTCTGCCGAGGAATTCTATCACAAGATGATGCCCTTCGGATTGAAGAATGCCGGTGCGACCTATCAAAGGTTAGTAAATAAAGATGTTTGAGAAAATGATAGGTCACACTATGGAAGCTCTGTGTATTTACATGTTGTAAAATCATTGTGATATATCGATCGATCATCCGAACGATCTTTAATAAAATGTTCATTGCTTTGGAGAGAGTACAAGATGATGTTAAACCCGAGAAAATATACGTCTTTGGGGCTCCGCCGCAAATTTCTCGGGTATATGGTCACCAAAGGGGAATCAAGCCAACCCACAAAAATAAAAGCCATCATCGATCTAACCCCGAACTCCGTAAAGTGCGGTACAAAGCCTAACAAAGTCGATTGGCCGCCCTTAACCGGGACGAGCCACATCCACCGACAAGTTGCAAACCTTTCTTTGAAATTATAAAAAGAGTAAAATTTCGAGTGGATCGAAGAAGACAAGCCGCTTCGAATCCCCTCAAGCTAAAGACTTTCTTCAATTTATATCAGAAAACCTACCATGTGAGTGACTCAGATTTGTACCGGGCGATATCCGAATACGCTCACCTCTGTTAATCAAAGTTAGATGGTTCTATTCAACATCCAAACTCTACTACACCAGCCTGCTGCTACATGACGCCGAGCCCGCTATCCACCAATGGAAAATCGCTTATTCGCACTTCATCAAGCGCGCCGAAAACTCCGCCTCCATATTTTCTAGAGCACAAGGTTAGGCTTCTTGATAAAACTATCCATCAAATAAGTACTACACGACCCGATACTTCGGCCTGATGATCAAGTGGGCCATTTAACTTAGTCGCTTGATATTATATACGCAATCCACGCACCGCAATAAAAGGATGTTTTAGCCGACTTGTGGCCGACCACACCTTCCATACGCATTGGAAGTTATGGAAGACCAAGAATGGAAATTGTTCGCTCACGCTTCTTCCACCGCAGGTCGAGCAAGGGGGCGTAATCGTGATACGATTCAAATGAAAAGTGCTATCGGGCCGTGACGATTTTCGCCTTCCTCGCATCAATAAACGTTCGAACAATCACGTGCAGCACTTCCTTCGCAAAGCCAGACGGGCAATGACGGGCCTAAAAAAACTATTGGTACACGATTCTTAGCCGTCGCTCATCAAATCAACGGCAAAGACACGGCTTAAAGAGCAAAAATTGCACAATATTGGATTTGGTCAAGAAGAGATTATCACACTTTAAGACAAAAGTCTTACATGTGCCCCGAGCCGAGAACATACAAAGAGATGCCTTAGCTTTCCTGCTTTCTGGGCCCAGTTCGTGACGATGCCACGGATGTCACTCCACACAAACCGCCCTCTGCTACTTGTGCAAAGAAAATATATACAATCAAACCGAATGCACTCGATGACCCAACGCTCCGCATTTAGAAAGGAGTTCAACCCGGAAACAAAGTTTGTGCCGTGGGAACATCTCACGAACCAAGCGGCTCATACATACTCAGTAGACTCGCATCCCATACAAACGAGGATACTCCCCGTCCCACTCCTACACGGCCTCTTCCGAGACGTACGCAGATGCATTACGACTTCTCGAGATGCTCACGGGAATACGCGAATTACTGGGGCCAAACGCTAGCCTATAAATTAATATGTGCAAGTATACTAATAAGCTATCCCTTAAGAAAGGACGAACCGAATTCAAGCAAAGATGCGAGAGTGCCAAAGATTTGCACCGCAGTCGATATCATCTCAACAACTCATTTCCCATATTTACCATGCTGCTTAAGCTAAACGGGAATGGACTCACCTGCACCACTCCCATCGCGCAAATGCTATTGTGGCGGTGGATTATTTACAAAAATGGGTCGACGCGATCGCGCAAAATACAAAGATGAGGCAAAAAAGAAAGTGAGCCAGGAGTGAAATCCATTATCTCAGAGATTTTGATACCACATTCGATTGTTACTGATACAATGGGGAACAATTCGATAAATCAAGGTTTTAAATTTTTGTGAATGTTTCCGCATAAAAACTATTTCTCGCCTCCCTACCACCCTCAAATGGTCCGACAAGTTGAGGCCGTTAATAAAATACTCAAGTATACCGGGCGTAGATTGATGAATTCTTAGCCGTAATCGCTCTAGAACTCCCCGTACTATGGTCATACGCACGACGCATCGGCAGCCTGAATGAGAAACACCTTTTTCTTTATCTTATGGAGCCGGCGCGTGATTCCCCGTTGAGATTGGAGCCCCTACCTTCAATTCGTAAATTTTTCCTCAAGACGAATGGTGTCACATCCGGAGTCGTAGCTAGACCGTCAAGAAAAAGTGCAGCCGAGATGAAAAATGCAGGTATAAACAAAGGAGTGAAAGGTACTACAATTCAAAGTAAAGGAAAGAAGATTTCGGTCGGCGATCTTTTGTAAAAAGATAATCGCGCTCAACCCACTTATCAAGCCAACCGGGAGTGGCCCATTTTCGGTCGCCCACGCCTTATCTCGTGGGGCATCACTGAATATTTGGAGTGGAGAAAAATTTATGCATCCATGGAATGTAGCATACCCGAAACAGATATCAATAAAGATCTTGTGATATGATCCGTGATAGATTCTCGAATTATCCTTTCTATCTCTCGAGTATTTCTTTAGCTAAAAGCGAGTATTGTAATAAAGACTTCTAAGTATGCACCGAAAGTAATAATATCAAGACTTAAGCATTAATTTAGCACATTACTATGACTTTCGTTACGAATTTGTTAATAAATAAAGACTCCGCATGCACCGAGCACAATACTAAGATCACACGACGCACTTGTTAATAAATAAAGACTCACATTAATCGAGCACAAATAAAGACTCGGGTTATAATTTAGCACAAAATAAAGACTCGTTACGCACCGAAGCACAAAAATAAAGACTTGGCCATGCACCGTTATAACAGCATCATGTACACACCGTATAATAAAACAAAGAATCGGGTTTATACACCAAATTTCAAATACAAAATAAAGGTCGTTTATATACCGAGTACAAGAATCAATTGGCCCTTATTCGTGGCTAATCGAACCGAGCCCTGCACTTGGGAATACAAAAGAAAAAGCCGAGACAGTAACAATCTTACAAAAGGAAAAAAGAGCTATGATATACAAAAAGCTTGAAACACATACACAGTGAGGAAAATAACAATTATTTACTTCAAAAGTATTTACATACTGGGAGGCCTGTGGAGCATTACATCCTGAGGCACGGCCAAATTACCTACCCACGGGTACATATGAAAGATGTAAATGAAAAGAGACAAAACGCCAAGAGTGGCAGGGGCGAATTTGACGCACCGCTGAGGCGACTCTTCCACGTCCGGAGGAGGAGAGCCTGGGACATTAGGGAACCCGGCAAAGTTCGGGTCGAAGAGCATCGAGATAAGCCTCCAGTGAGAACCAGATCTTCCTGCTCGGCAATCGTACGCCCGCCTTAACTAAATCAAGAATTTCCGAGCCTGTCACGTTACGCAGTCAACATGAATGACACCGCCCGCCCGAGCTTGCTTTGCCGACTGCGCTTTTCTTCGCCTTCACAAGACATCGGCAGACGCCTCCATTTCTTCGCCCGGCATTGGGTAAAGACGCCCAAAATGCAGCGACTTTTAGCCTTTGTTCTTTCTTCACCGCGGCCAGTCTCGCCTCCGCTCGGCTCTCGGCAGTTAGCCTCGTAGTCAGTCTGGTCATACTCCCTTCATCCGCCGAGTCTTGAACGATCTTTGCACTTTGATGGCAGCAGCAGCCCCCGCAGTCCCCGCGTGGCCAGATTTCCATCGGCATATTTTTTCTCCACCACGAAGTTCCTCCGACGCATGCCATAAAAGCCCAATCATCCGCCCGCATATCCCCATGGCGTGCATCGAATTTGTTCTTCAAAGCCGCCTTCCGAGCAGACCGCCGATACCTTTTGTCTGTGCACGAGTCGACACTATCGCGCCCCGACCCACCTCTCTCGGTAAAGCTCTCGATCGCCTCTCCGCCCAATATGGGCGATGACGGACAAATTTACAAAACCATCGAGGTATAGTCCAATCATCCCGCAATAATCATCTTCACCGATTGGGGATGGCGACCTTCCTGCCGTCATCCGAAAGTTCGCTGACTTCCTCTTCCGGGGCCTGCCTGTGATGCTCCGACACTATTTGACTAACTCCCTTCGGGCCCGGCTGCCTTCCATCACAATCCTCCTCTTCTTTAGCAGAGGCCACATCGTCCGCACTCCATCGCCAGGACGCGACATTCCGGATATCTTCTCCGAGCGCTCCGATTATGCAGCCGGGACGCACCCGCTCGGTTCGCTACGGCCAGTGTTCCTCATACGCGGGAAGGCGCACGCAATCCAAGCTACGCCCGCACAAAGCAACCACCGTTAAGATCAAAAGAAAAATAAAAGGATATTTAAAAGCGAAATGTGAAAATAGCAATGTTTACCTCTAAATTCAGCTCCGTGACTTGGCGCTTCGAGTTCTGTGGTCGCTCTACAGCAGATGATCTCGCCTTCAATTGTGACTAGCCGCTATAGGAGACTCGCGACACCGCTTTTGCCCGCCACGCTTCGGAGAATGGGCTCGCATTTTTCATTAATGGGAGGTTTGGCTGGTGGTTCTTCTCACTCTCCACTTTCCTGCACGCTTGGCCCAGCCGCTCCCTCGGCTTCGGGGTCGGCGGCGTGAGCAGCCTCAAACTGGGCCGCGCCAAGTTGGCCTCCTGAGCCAACCCTCAATCCACCCGTCCATGATTCCCCGCCCGGATGTCCCCAGCTGTATCAAAGGCAGGCTTGACTGTGAGGCCCCCCTTTCTTTTGATGTCTTGCCTTCTATAAAGGAAAAAAGACAAAAGTTAATTACAAAAAAGAACAAAGAAAAAGCAAAAGCAGCAGAAAGAGGAAAAATAGATTTAATATAGCCAAAAACAAAATTTGATGGGGGATGAAGCACGCTTCTCCTCCTCCATCTCCCACGCGAGCCATAGCCACCTGCAGCTACTTGCCTTTCCACTCCTTCGTATAGCTAAGTGAGACCTTCCACCAAACCATCTCGGATACCTCTGGCTGTGCCTCAGTACATAACACCACCCTACTTCCAACGACTCCGAGATGGGAAGAGTCGCCGCCATACAAAGAGCTCACCATCTCCTTTAAACTCGTGATATTTTTCCAGGTGAAACATCACCAGAGGCCGATAATCCCGCCCTAAGAAATAGGTGCACGGGCTCTGATGCATGCCCCACTTGCAAAACCACCGCGTAATGAAAGCCGGGCAAGCGGGAAATCTCAAACCGATAGAAGGCTAGCAACAAAACAGATACAACCCATTGGTACTGGAACTTCCGTGCCGTCCGACCTAAAAATTGATACCACTTGAATATGGCATCACGAACTCATCCACTCAATCATCAACATGCTCGGATATCGCTTATATCACTCCTGCCGCCCACCGAGGCTCGACACTTTAAGACGAGGGCCTCTTCTTGCCGGCCGTCGCCATTACGGGGCCTATGGGCCCTAATGGCCTCTCTGGCCTCGAATCCTCGACGGCTCATCTACCCGCTCCACGTTATCACGCCTGGCCCGATAGGTCCATATTTTTTCTTCTGGCTGGTACTCGTCTAGAATCAGCACTTGGCGATTCTTCACTGGAACTCTCTTTGTACCAGTCCGGGCTGATACGGCACCGTTCCTTCTAAAACGGTCACTGGCGTCGGGTCAAAGATAGTATGCGTCGCTTCCAAGACGTTCCACTCGTGGTTAATCCGGAGAAGATATCTGAATAATGCTCGGCTGGTGTGATACGAGATCGCAGTGCCGTGAGAAAGAAACAGAAGGTTCAGAGGAGGATCTTCACTTCAACTCTACACTATAACTACGACTTACTATCCTCAAAAGAAGACATTTATAGGTAAAGGGAGAGTATTTCGAAAAAATACCTAAGTTCAAGTCTCTGAACTTGGGAAGCTGACCCGAAATTTCTGCTCGGTTTTAGTTATTTTAAATAAAGGTTAATGGTTGTCAGGAAAGTGAATAATGGAGGAAACAGCGTATTTATGATGGGGTTCCTCGATAAATGAGACGTTTATTCAAAAGACGCACCTTTAAAACTCAAAAGCCGTCAAACATGTCGCCAGAAAACGTCAAAGGTCCCTACGCCACGCTGACAGAACTGACGCGGTTCCTGCGCAAGATTGGTCCAAACCACAAGACACCACGTGTCTGCTATTATGGCAACCCAATTAATGCGCCGCTTTCAGGCATTAATCACTATGCGACAGATGCCGTGAAAGAACAAAACCTTTGAGAAATCCATTTCCCATTAAATGTTCATCATTAGCATTAAAAGTTTAACTCCCGACTTCAGAAATTCTTCGAATCAAACTTGGGGCCTTTGATGACACCGAGCCGAGCTGGAAGAAATTAATCCAAGTCATCAGTCCAAACACATCCGAGTAGGCGACCGCGGTGACGTCAGCAATGGGTGCGCGATGACACGTCACGAACTAGCTCGCCCCAGTACCGAGCCCAACCGTAAACACGACCGCCGAGCCGAGCCCGAGCCCACGACGGGAAACGCATGACAGCCCTCATAAAAATAATCACACGCCCATGCTTTTAACGCTTATTGGTATTTAAACTGCCACATGTCAGAGAATTATGAAGAGAAGTCGACAAGTGGCAAGTTTTGATCGATGCAGTTAGAGAGGGACATGTGTCTTTTTTTAATTATTTTACTAGTTAATGAATAGTTAGTGCAAAGATGATTTATTGTAAAACCCACTTACTCTGGCGGTATAAAGTCCGATAGAGTGGGAAAAAAGAGGAAAAGAAGAGCAAAAATTAAAAGCAAAGACCACTCCCACACCTGCCTCTCGCATTAGCAAAAAGGCATTAGCAAAATAAATATACGCACACGCTTATATTTCCACAGCAAATCTTTTACATATTTTTGCTTGTTGACCAAAACGACGCCAACAATTTCAAATACATAATAACAATCTGGGTATAAGATAAATGAATTAGCTTGTGTGAATAATAAAAAATAGAGAAGCTTTTTCGCTTCTATAACCCTGATTACTCGAGATTTAGTCCTTAATAGCCTTTTAAATTTGGTCCAATATCTTTCAAAATTTAGATATTTAATCGCATTTTGACTGTAATTATGCAATTCTATGAACCGCTAACTAGACTAATGGGCGCTAATAACGGTTTAATGTTGTAGCAATTATAAGTATTTTTACAAGAAAACTACACGCCGATCACTAAAAATTGAAAATAATTTATGGGAATTTTAATGTTTTGGTAGCAATTTGCGGCAAAACATCAAAATCCACAATTTTTTTTTGACATGTTTGAACCTAACCGGTCATATCAAGAATCACTCATAATATTATACAATTTCATTCAAAATAGAATGAATGATGACCAAACTTTTAAAAGATATTGAATAACATAGTAACTTAATGTGACTTTTTAGAAGATTAAATCTCAAAATAGTCCAAGTTACAGCACTCAAAAAAATGGACGGACGAGATCAAGAACCCCAAGGATCCGCATAAATTTAAAACGGTGTCGCAAGACCCACTAAAGAACCCAGATACAAAATACAAGTGGGTTAGCAACAAATCAAGGGATTGGGTTGGGGTATAAACAAGGGAAAAGAACAGAATACCCACTTTCTCAATTAATAATCTCTTCCAAATACGCTTCCTTAACAATTTCCAACCAATATGCTCCCGCTAAAAATTAGGACCAATATATGTTGTGCAACAGATAAGATCATATTCTGCTCCAAAAATCACGGCACAAAACAAAAACCAAGAAAACACAGATCACAGAAACAAAGACGCAAGAAGGGACCTGTTTCGAGATATCAATTCAAACTCCAAATCAAGAGAAAGAAGAACAAATCGATAATAACAACACGGTCTGTTTATTTTATTTCGAGAAAAAATATTATTTCGATCGCTTTCATAATTTCCCGTATAGAAAATTAGAATTCAATATGTATTGATGAAATTGACATTGAATTGAACCAGGAATTTTGCATGAGAATTCGAATAACCTCACAGTTGTGAGCTTATAAAATACTTATTTTGTTCCAATTATAATCCAAACTTCTACAAAAATTGCTTCTCTTGATTCCAAAAAAATCAAATCTACAGACAATTGAGGATTACGGTGCCAATCTCATTAATCAATTGCGCTTAAAAAAAGTGTTAGCCAAGGTGTTGGCAACTAGACTAAGCAATGTTCTTGATTCAATAATTTCTGAAAACCAAATGGCATTCATTGGACGAAGACAAATTCTTGATGGAGTTATGATAACAAATAAGGTGGTAGATGAAATGAAAAGATCCAAGCGAGCAAGTTTAGTCTTTAAAGTCGACTTCGAGAAGGCATATGATATGGTAAACTCGGAAGTTTATTGACGATATCATGGGCTTCATGAATTTTGACGAGAAGTGGAGAAAATGGATTGTGGAGTGTTTATCCTCGCTACTTCCCTTGTTGGTGAATGGAAGTCCTACGATAGAATTCGCTTTTCAAAAAGTCCTCGAGACAGGTGACCCTTTATCACTGTTCTTGTTTTTAATTGCAGAGAAAGTCTGAGTAGAATAATCACTAAGTCCATTTAAAAAGGATTATTCATACCGATTAAAGTAGGGAGACAAGAGGTGGAGGTATCTTACTTACAATTTGCAGATGACACCATTTTTTTGGGAAAAGCAACTTATAAAACATTTAATGCCATTAAAGCTCTTTTGAGGAATTTTGAATTGTTGTCGGACTCAAAGTGAATTTTATGAAAAGCAGCCTTCATTGGTATAAATGTGGAGGAAGAACTTTTAGAACTAATGGCAAACCTTCTGTTATGCAAGACGGGAACTCTTCCTTTTGTTTATCTTGGACTTCCAGTCAGCGCAAACCCCAGGAAAAGTGCAACTTGGAAACCGGTGATGGAAAAGATGAGAAATAGTTGTTAAGTCCGAATGTTAAAGGCATTTCAATCGGAGGGAGAACAAAAACAGAAATCATCTTTATCCTCCCTCCCCCTTTATTATCTCTCTATGTTTAAACTACCCAAAAATATCTCTCGCGAACTTATCTCGCTTCAAAGAAATTTTTTATGGGGTGGCGGCAATTCAGAAAGGAAAGTGGCATGGATCAAATGGGAAGTAGTTTGTCAGCCTAAAGATAAAGGGGTTTGGGGGTTAAAGATTTATCTACATTTAATGTCTCTTTGTTAGTTAAATGGTGGTGGAGAATTTTAGAAGGGGGGAATAGTTTGTGGCTGAATGTGTTAAACTCAAAATATGGTGTGAGGGACTGGGGAGGAATGGACAGGAATGAGATGGGGGTGAGGGGGAAAGAATCCATTTGGTGGAGGGATCTTTGTAGTGTGCTAGAAGAAGAAAAAGGGATATGTTTCAAAAGAGGTTGTGTGAAAAAGGTTGGGGAATGGAATTCAACTAGATTTGGGAAGATATTTGGGTGGGAAATGAAAGCCTGAATTTAAAATTCAGCTGACTGTTTTCATTGTCTCTTGACCAAGGAAAAACAATTAAGGATACGGGTAATTAGATTAGGAATGAATGGGTTTGGAGACGGAGATGGAGAAGGGTACTCTTTCAATGGGAAAATGAATCATTTTATGAACTTACTAATTTAGTGTCATCCTTCTTTCCTCGTGTTAATGTGCAAGAAAAATGGAAATGGTTATTTGATGCATCACCCACAAAAATTTGAAATCAACACTAAACATATGCCACGGATATCAATGACTACCTTTTCTTTTCTGGTCAAAATCTTTGAATCCAAATAATTTTTTCATTTTCAAAACCATTTTTCAAGCATAATATATCAACTTAATCGTCTTTCCGAGACTACAATTTGACACAAATATTGCTTGCATAAAAACATAAGTAAAGATTCAAACTTTTCAAATAAAAATTAAAATCACATATATCATCAAATTCAAGAACATCACATAAGCGATATCGAGGCCACTTAATAGTTCTCGATACACTATAAGCAAATATGAGTCAAAACTTAAATCACATATTTACATAATGGATCAGTACTGCATGTTTCAGATGGGAACTCAGAATCTACATAGCCAGGATGGCCCAATGTCAACAAGCCTCCTTTTGATCCATGATTAAGCCATCTATAAGCTTCCTCTTGATTGAACAATGAATCTAACCTCCGTAGATTGGTTGAACCAGGAACAAGACTACGAACCACCTTTTTTTTATTTACTTAATTTAGCTTTTTGATTTTTTATTATATATATATAAAAAATATCACAAAGTTTGGTTAAGTTCTTAGAATATAAATTACACTTCTAAACGATATGCTAAATCTAATTTTATAATTTTAAGAAATTATAAACTATTCATGACTTTGTTTTAATAATGAATAATTTAAAATGTTATGTTAAATATATATTAATTAAAATTTTGGCATATATATATAAGTGATTATAAATTTTTTTTCCCATTTTCTTTGGGTATAACTATTTTTTATTATTATTATAGTTTTGTTTTTAAAATTTAGATTTTAAAATATTTAAATTCTACAATTTTGTTGATACAATGTAATTATAAACTATGCATGAGTTTTTTTTTATAATTAATACCCAACTTTAAATGTTAAATGTAGATGTTATATATATTTCAAATTATAATTTTAAATTAAATATATAATTTAAAAAATATCGACTTATAGCTCGATATCCGTTTAGCTTAAGTTTGATAGATAACTTGCCTTCGTCTCCTCTCATTTACTCCATCATGTTCATCTACTTACTACTCAAGAGTCAAGATGGATGTGCTCTCTGCCTACTCATCCACACTTAAAAACAAATTCTCGAAGAAAGAGAA
Organism: Rehmannia glutinosa; assembly: GCA_016081115.2. NCBI lineage: Eukaryota > Viridiplantae > Streptophyta > Magnoliopsida > Lamiales > Orobanchaceae > Rehmannia > Rehmannia glutinosa. The sequence continues at coordinate 357,753 of JABTTQ020002440.1, forward strand.
AAAAAAAACATTTCAACACAAGATCTAAAATCGATAGAAAATAAAATGATAAGCCTACCTCAAGCCTATTTATTTCTATATTTAGTAGAAGAGCTTTTAGAACAACACTCGAAGTTGTGTTCTTAGGATAATAAAATTCTCATATTTAAATATTCTAGTTTTGAAGAAAATGACTAGGATTCTCAACCAAAACAAAATTGAATTGCTTATCATTTCACACCCAAACGCAGGAGTAAATCCCCTCTGAGCCTCACCATTAGGGAATAATGAGCACCCTAAGTGCATATGGAGTGAGAAAGAAAAAAATTAAATTCCGTAAGATTGAAAAATGGAAAAAATATTCATTACAAGTGTTAGCAAATATTTACCACAGTAGTTTAGAAGCAACAAATTTATTTTCCGAGGCGTGTAATGTACGCAATGTCCTAAAGAATTTATTTTTCGTAATCCTCCGTGTTGATGGAAAGAAAGAATAAATAAAACTATATGTAGATTGTAACCCAACAATTCGGAAGATATAAGAGAAAGAAAGAGGATAACTACAAAGTATTCATCTTTGCCATCAACCAGAAGCTCATAAAATATATAAGACTAATTTTTCCAAATCTGGGCCATCCAAAAATAACTGACAGTGGGACAAAAGAGCGGTTCGAGCCCGTAGGAGACAAACTTTGTGACCATGAGGCCGAGATATGACAAAGAGGGGCAACCATAGCCACTCTATATTAATAAAATAGGTACGCATTATTAAATGTATAACATCCGAAAAATCAAGGAGTATTAATACAACCTAGCTAAAAATTAAGAGGAAAATATGGTAACCCAAATGTTGACTTCTTCTTATAATCTTTATTTTTAATCCTTTTTGATTAACTGACATGGATCTCTCGATCCTTATTGGTTTAATAGTAGTGTCTGCTCCAACCATTAAGGTATCAATTTCCCATCATCCTGGTTTTGAACAGAATCGTTATATATATGTATATATATATATATATATATATATATATATAATGCCACTCATTGAACGGGCTTTCTTGGTAGTTTTGGATTATGGCTGACTTTCTTTCGTTTTACCTCATCTCTTCCAAGCATCTTTTCTACATTCATTGCTCTTGGAAAATATCCCCGCCATTTTGAGTCATTCCTTTCCGAGGCATCGAATGCCTTTTTTTCTTCTTAAAGCAACATGAGGGTTCTTTTTCTCTGCTGATTTTTTTGATACACTACGATGGGTTTTTTGTTGCAAAATTGGACCCGGATTGGCTTTTCTCCTTTATTCTTGGTTGTCAGTTTCCAACAAAGGTATGCCTAAGTCACCATCTTGTACCATTTTCTTGTAGATCATTCACCATCCTTGTGCAAGTGCTATGTGGAGGGCTAGTGGCTGGGACCGCTCTCTCTCCCCGCCACTTGCTCAATTGGTCGATGATCCTTTTTAGTGTATTTTAGGGGGTTCGTTTCTGAACCTCCTAGTTGGCCAGATTTAATGCCTTAGCTATTATCTTGTCCATCTATCCTCCTTTCTCTTTAAGCCTTACAACGAGGTTACGCCTCCTAGTTCGTGGAACTATTAGCGACCTCACCTACCTGGTCTTCTTGGTGGTTATTGGCATGTCCATTCCCACTTTATGCCTTTGGGAGTATGCCCCTTTTAATAACTTGTAAATTCTTACATATTTTTTTTAATGAATTTTTCACATTTTGCGTCAAAAAAAAAGAGAAAAATATGGTAAGGTAGAAAATAAAAGAGTTTTGGGTACGATAGTCTAAGGGAAAAAATAAAATTTGAGGTCGAAAAACCCGATTTTGGTCGAGCCCATATTGCCTGTGGCAATTGTGTAGGGGAGTGGAGGGACAAATCAACGATTTTACACTGACTGCAAATTTGACAAAACTCTTTATGTAAAAGGAGCACACCTTATTCACTTGGCCCATTTACGAGCCCTGGTTACTCAGTCTTTCTATTAATAAGTGAACAAAACTTTATTATCCTTTCTATGTGCGATACGGGAGTTCTTTTGAAATACTCCACAACTCAATTTCTTACAATAATCCCCACACATGTTTCAAAATAATGAAAAGAAAATGTAAATATATTTGTTGGGTTACTAAAGTGAGTGTAGAATGTTTTCAATCTAGCGTCTTTTGGACTAGGAACCAGACCTACCTAGAATGATAAGATTTAAAGTCTGAGAATTTTAAGTAAGTTTGCTGGCTTCTTGAACCAATAACTTTTATTGTAAGTAAAATCTTAACAGTCAAATTACACTTCCAAATTCTTTTTTTTTTCCCCGTTAAATGCAATTTTTGCACTATGAGCATATATGTACCGGTAATCATAAGTGCTCTAGAGACATGCCAAAGTCTCATAGGAGTTGCCCACTCCACACTCACGTATGTAAATTTCATGAAGTATATTTTGCAAGTAAATATACTATCCTTAAGAGATATGGAATTTATAAAGAGATTATCAACTCATCTCTCTCATGTTGCATTCAGCACTTCTCATACCATAGGAAGGGACAATCAAGCATTTGTCTTTAGCGAGAATTAACAAGTGAGTTGGTATTACCCGTATGAACTCGATTCACGGGATCTTCAATCACTAAGGTTGGGTTTACATCCTTTGTTAATCTCTCAAACTGGCTTAAGTCCCATTACCCTCGATGTTTCCATTAATTAATTCTCTCCCACGAGGTTTAGTTAGAGGATCAACCAAATTCAATTTTGACTTCACATAATCAATGGATATGACTCCATTATTTAACGAGTTGTTTAATCACATTATGCCCAATCAATATGCCTGCTCTTACAGCTTAAATGTTTTATTCTTTTGAATATTACAATTCACGCTTAACAATCATAATGCATGATTAATCGAAGGTGCTTGATTTTGAACCTAATGGAATATCTGGCAGAAGTTTCTCAACTACTCAACTTAATTGCCTAACTCTAAAGCGCAACAAACTGGGATCCATATTAGACTTTGCTATGATAGTTTGTTTAGTTGACTTCAAAGCACTGTGACTCCCACCAAGAGTTAATATATAACAAATAGTGGATTTTATTTCATCTTTAATCGTAAATCAACTAACATTATGTGTCCTTCAAGATGAAGTTCTAATACCCACTATACATAATATCATAGTTCATGGTACCTTTAAATATCTCGATTAGATGCGACTATTGCGGTACCAATGGTCACAATTGGGATTGCTTAGAGTATACCAACTCAATTTACACAACATAAGCTATGTCCGATGAGAGAAGTTCATTAGATACACAAACTCCCAATAATGTAAGTATATTCTTTTTGAGCCACCGGATCACATAGATTTTTTTCTCTAATTGAGTGTTGGTGTCATAAGGAGTACTCATCTTTGGTTTTGATGTTAAATGTCCAATTTCTTGAGAAATTTATCAACATAATGTTCTTGTGACAACATTATGCCATTATTATTCCTTATAATTTTAACACCCAATATCACTTTGCTTTCACCCATATCTTTTATATCAAACTTAGAAGTATGGAATTCTTTGATTTGTATATTAATGGAGTTTTAGTCAAATATAAGCATGTAATCCCATATAAGCAAATAATTGCGTGCATCATTATCAACAGTTTTGTATAAGTATATCTATCTCTGCTTCAACAAAAAGTAAAGCCCGTGACAACAAAAACTTGATCAAATTTCTGCATGCCCATTTCAACGAGGCGCTTGTTTTAAAACATATAAATATTTAATTAATTTGAGACTTTGTTTCTTTAACAAAAACAATACATTATTAGAATTACCATATAAATTTCATCTTCTAAATCACCATTTAAGAAAATGGTTTTTTATCCATTTGATGAATAAAAAGTTTATGGATAAAAGCAAAGCAATCAAAACTGAATAGAAGAAATTCCGATTCTTATTTTACAAAAGTATCAAAAATAATCCACATTTTGTTTTTGAAAAAAAGCCTTTTGCAACCAATCTAGCTTTTATATTTTTCATAGTTCTATCAAAGTATATTTCTTTTAAAATACATATTGCAGAAACCTATAGGTCTAGCTCTAGGTGGCAAATCAATTAAAGTCCAAGTTTTGTTTTGTTCAATAGAATCAATTTCGAGTTTTAATAGCTTCTTTCTAGTATAATAAATAAGAAGAAGAAATTGTTCGAGAAAATTTTAAAAGGGCCATTTTCTACAAGATATGTATAAAAACCATTTCAAAAAGATATTTCTTTTCTTTGTCTTTCTTCTTCTTAACTCCTCAAAAGAGTTCTCAATATCATGAAAAAATGTGCATAAATGATGAAGATTCAACAGTGCCGCGAAATTGTCTCTAGTTTTTAAAGGAAAAATATGCTCAACGAATTCAACATTTTTTGTTTTAACATTGTATTAACATCTAGCACATCACTTTTTAAAACAAGAAACCTTTATGCAACACTACAGATCGATAACCAATAAATAGGCAATTAGATATTTAGAACCTATTTTCCTTATCTTTAGTTAGGTAATATAACTTTGGCTAGACACCATACTTTTAAATATTTTTTTTAGGTTTGGTCGATAGTCTTTACATAATTCATATATATATGGTGTTTTTCAGTTTTTTCTTATAAAGCATTACATATAAATAGCTTCTCCCCAAAAAGATTATCATGAGCACCCTTTTTGAACTAATGAGCACTGCGTTCATCATTTTTTTAAAGTTCTATTTTTCTTCGGCTACACCATTTGATTGGGTGAATATGGAGTGAGTAACTTCATGAATTATTCCTTATTGTTCACATAATTCATTAAACAAAACATATTCTAAGACTCTATCCGATCTAACTCTTTTTAATCTTTCCCGTCTAATTGATTTTCGACTCATATTTGTATACACGGAACTTGCTAAGTGGCTTCGTCTTTTATTTCTAAGTAAATCTACTGTAATATATCTACAATAAATGGTCTATAAAAGTCACATAATAGAACTTACCACCTCGAGTCATGGTTTGTTTAAAAATACAAATTAGATTTATGAAAATTAGACAAAGTAATTAAATTCTCGTTATTTGAAGTCAAGTTGTTTGATTAATTTAGCTTCACAATATATTTCGTATTTATTCGTATATATTGATTCCATAAATTAAAACCAATCGATTGTATTTACGAATATAATTTTTACTAACACGGCCTAATCTAAAGCATGCCATAAATCAATAAAATTGATCAAATAAAGGGGAAGAAGATGCAATTTTTATTAATATCATCAAACGTTGAGTACAAATCGACTTTGATTACACAATAACTTTGGTCCACAAGGACATTATTTTTTTGTCATTATAATCTTATAAGATTTAAATGACACCTTAACTTCACTCCCCTTCCTAACAAGGAGACATAATAAAGTTTTCCCTAATAAGAGTACATAAAACACTTCATTGAGAGACAATGTCTTCGGATGAAGTTCTAATAAATTTGTCTTTTGCCAGAATATGTGGAATTCCGAGAATCCCCGAGATATACATGTTCGTCTCCATCTCCCACATAATTATAAAATGTAAAGACTTCTCTATTTGTACATATACCGGTAGCTCCAGTTTCCACTCATTCTTTCATCGCTATTTGTGATTAATTTGAGAAATACGCAACAACAATATCATCCCTTCAAATAAATTTTCATTTAGCTTTGAGGATTTCCATTCGCTTTTCGTGATTGCTATTTCTATTCCTATATTTTCATAGGGTGCATGATGTGAACCTTCCTGATGTCAATTCACTCTTTCAAATTGGTGATTATTCACCTTTTGGTTTGTAATAAGTTTGATTAATTTTTCAGCATTCTTGTTATAAAAATTACCTTTGTACACCATCTTTGCAGTTCTTAGCTATTTCTTTCCATTTGCTTACCTTTGAGCTCCCTTGGTTGGTGTCTTTGGAGTTATAATGTGGATAATTAGATCTTCAAGAGATATCCGCATATATTTATGTTTTAATTGTTGTTTGTAGTCTTTCCACGTATTTGATAATTTTTCGATCAAAACCAGCTACAAATTCCTTGCAGGGTGATGTTTCTTTTAACCCTCCAATAGCTTGTGATGCTCGTTGATCTCGAGATTCAAGTATCCTTTTCATCTATGATTTTCCATCTATAAAAATTTTCAATGACGAACTTTTGTTTTCCAAGATCTTCGACAAAAGATATTTCAAATACATGGACTCCAAATGTCTCGTGACTTCTTTGTAAGAGCAAGACACAAAATAAATCATTAGTAAGAGCGATAATAATAGTATGCCTACAAACCTTGTTAACACGTAAAATCTACATCTCCATTTCATTCGATCAATAGAAGGTTCATGGATCTTTTCTCGATAGATTAGCAATAATGTGCATGTCTAATATCGAAAATTTTTGCTCCTACCAAAGATTTTGTAATTTTGTCCGCTGACATTTTGATTTTGAAGATATCTGGAAATGGCTTGGCGTATGGAAATGTCGGCGGATGCAGAGTAACAGGAATAACGATTGGTGCAGTGACATTATTTTCAGGAGGCCTTTCGGCAGATGAAGTGGTAACATTATTATCAAACTCCATGATAAATCCTTTAGAATAGCAAATATTTCTCTCCATAGCTTTCAAGCAACAAATTTTATTTTCGACGCATTGTCCTTAAAGATTTATTTTCGTAATCCAGCAGATTCAACGGAAAGAAAGAACAAAAATTATGTATATCAGAACTCCAACAATTCAAAAATATAAGAGAAAGAGAAAGAGGGAATAGATACAATGATTCATCTCTCGCTAACAACCCGAAGCTCGTGAAAATATAGAGCACCGTTTCAACTGTGAATCCAAAAATAAACTGGGGGACAAAAAGAGCACTTCTAGCCACATAGTGAGACAACCATAGCCTTTTGTCCAACTTCTTCTTTATGTGCGTAAGACCACCTTTATTTTACTTGGCCCATTTTTATTTTCCAATCTACTCAAGTCTTTCTATTAATAAAGTGAACAAAACTTCATTATCCTTCCTATATGATATGGGAGTTCTTTTGAAACACCCTAACACAATTTCCTTACAACAAGTTGCTTGTGAGTTGTGAGTACACAATCAAAGCACTGACTTGGTAAACTTGCAATACACGGCAAGTTGATAACACATTATGAAGTGAGTTAATCCTTTTTTTTTCCCCTTCTCTTGTTAAATTTCTTTTGAAGTTTTAGTAAATTTTGTCCTGCGCCAAGCTTAATAATAATTTTAGAAATCATCTAAATGTTTTCATTATATATTGCTATTTTTCTGATTTTGATATATTTCAATTCCTTTAAGTTGTTTGTCGTTATTCGGCCTTTTTGCTAATATACTAAAAAATTAACAGAACAGTTGTAAAGTTCAAATGAAAACTCTTTGAAAGTTTTGTTTGTTTTTTGCCTTTTTTTGCATCAATTCTGTTTCTATATATATTAATTTATATGAAGTGTTTGTAGGAAAATAGATGTGCTTTTTTCTAATACAATTTATATGAATCGAAAAAACTCTGATTGGTAAAATTTGCAAAGTAAAAATAAAAATTAGCTCAATCGCGTTGTCTCAACATAATTGCCCTTATAACATATTCGCCCCCTATTCGGATGTCTGCTTCGACGAGATTTAAAATCGGATCACCTATTCCTACAATCAAAATTATGTCGAAATTATCAAAACAAGAGTTTTATGAGATATATGGAAATTTTGTAAGTTTGTGTGTTCTTCAAATGTAAAAATAAGCCACATTTATAGGCAAAAATATGACATTTAATCAAATAAAATATTTATCTTTACTTGAAAAAGGCTCAAAATAAATTTGGCTCTTACTATTTAAAAAGGCCAAAATTTGCACTTAATTCAAATTGGTCAACAAAGATTCGGCCCATTCTCATATTTCACATAGATATAAAATATTTTCACTATTAGATTATTCAGGCATCTGATATTTTTATTTGTGATTCATCTAATTTTTATGCAGTCTTTCATTATTTGGTAGAACTTCATGGATACCTTATTTATTTTACACAAGAGGAACTAACCATTATGGTACTGATATATTGGTTGTTGAAGGCAATTTGGTAGTGGCAAGTCTTTGAAATATAACGAATTGAAAATATTCTGTTTCTCAATTTTATTGCCGGGTCTTGATGCCTTTAAGCGAAAGTTTAGTATATAGTTGAACATTGATATATATGTCCTGAAAATTGTAATTTTATAGGTGACGCTTATTCGTTCCCCAAGATTGATTAATATGACCCACTCCCAATATTTGCAAAATACAATAAGTTAAAAAGACTACAGATTCCCTTAATAAAATAAAATGTTGAAAATACACCTTTAAACGCTGGGAAAGAGCTTTTAAAAGTTGTTTCTCTTTTTTTCCCAAAATAGTTCGATTTTTCTAGTTTTTTTTTTTTCTGTGAGAAAAGATGATTTTTTTTGATTTTTTCCGAAAAAGCTGTTTTTTTTTTCCAAAAACGCTAAAAAGTTGTTTTTCCCAAAAAAGTTTTTTTCTAGCTTTTTTTTCCGAGAAAAGCTATTTTTTCCAAAACGCTTAGAAACAAATTTTTTTCCTCAAAACTGATTTTTTCAGCTTTTTTTTCCTAAAAGATTTTTTCCAAAAAACGCTGAAAACAGTTTTTTTCCCAAAGCTGATTTTTTCCAATTTTTTTTTTTTCCGAGAAAAAGCTGTTTTTTCCAAAAACGCCGAAACAACTTTTTCCCAAAAAGAGTTGATTTTTTTCCACATTATTTTTTCAAAAGCTGATTGTTTCAGCTTTTGTTTCAAAAGCTGTTTTTTCCAAAAACGCTGAATAGCTTTTTTTTTCCGCGAAAAGTTGTTTTTCCTAAAAACCGATTTTTAAGTTAGGGTTTTTAGTTGAGGTTACATTGGAAATATAGGTGGTGTATTTAGTAATTAGATGGGTTTGTAAATAGGGGGAGGTGTATGTAGAAAATATACAGTATTAATCAAAATATCGCCAACAGGCAACGCCACCCTTTTCCGTATTTACTAATCTCTTGCATTTTGACAACAATTGTACTTATGGTAGCAGTATTTAAGACTCAATTTAGCATGAGATCAAGGTGATTACATACTTGTTATTAATGTAGGAATACATTATGAAACGTACACTGTATAACTTAGAATAGAGATCAATCTGTCTTGAGAATCTTGACAACAAACATATCCTCTAATATAAATATATATTGTTAAACATTTAACATGATAGACCTAGTTTGTTCAGCAATCTAATTAGTAGTAGACAATAAGCATACATAACTAGTAATCATAATCAGATTTCCTTCAATATTTGCAAACAAATTAAACACGATGCGGAACAATTAAGCTGTCAAACAAACCATACATACATGTATTCTCCACATTTTAATTCATATTTACTAGATGGCCTGAATACAGATTTTTCTCATTTTGCTTGACTATTAAGCACTAAAACTAATATACCTGCTGCTTTGCCCATTAATGTTGAGAAGTTTCTTACACAAAAAAAAAAAAAAGGAATATTTTGGAAAGATGTCTAGAAAATTAAATTGAATTAAGAGTTTTTGGACTCGGGTAACCTATAGTCAAATATAGAGTGGAGGTTGGTTTCTTTCCAGAGAGAGCCTGCATAATCCTAAAAACAAATAAAAGAACAAAATATTCTTATACACGTTTCTCTGTATTCTGTTGCATTATTGCCCGGTATATACGTTCAACTAGTAAACTGTCCGTGTCATGGCAATGCAAGACGTGAACTTGAGAAAAATAGGAAGGTATGGGAAAAACTAACAGAAGAATGACAAACAGAATTTTTTTTGGGCCAACTTACCAAAAAGTTAACCCTCCTATGACTCACAGCTTATCCTCTTATATGGAAGTTGTTAACTCCTCCAAACCTTTCTTCTTCCGGATCTCAGCAACTAAAAGGCAGCCTGAGATCCAGCTTCCAGTGTGGGTCAGAAGACATCACGTCCCAGTGATCAAACACACATTGGGGAACGCCTGACCTGAGGTTGCAGCTAGCACAAGTGTAACTGAACGAAGCGCATACCG